>OX451212.1:652027-1126066 GCA_949628255.1 Macrophya alboannulata | reverse complement strand
ATGTACCTACATATATATACAGTAGGCACTTAAATCTCTACTTTTTTACTCCTTTTTTTGTATATACCTACAGGTATGTATATGTGTATAAATATATGTACATATTGTATATTGTGTAATGTATATGGGTATGTATATTTCTAGGTATCGATACACATGGTACGGTATAACGTATACATAGGTATGTATAATATGTATCTTTTATTCTTTTATATAGGTATAACGTAAGGTGTATAGAACATCTATCGGACATTGACGAGTCTCTCGATCGCGAGCTCACCGCGGTATACGGTAACGGCTTCACGCGCCCCGGGTCTAAACGAATTCTAACGGACCCTGGCAGACGACGCCGCGACGCTGGACTGTTTTCAGCGCGTGCCCAACGCTTCGTCCCGCAATCACGCCGATATATTTTTCATGTCAATCCTGTTCCCAGAGATTTGCGATATCAATATATATCATGTACGATGTATGTATGTACATGGAAGTTGGAAAAAAAAAATATATATATATATATACCTACATATATGTAGGAAATCAAAAAAATTACGATTTTTTTTTTTTTTTTTTTTTTGCAAATTTCACGCGAAAATTACGTAAAAACGAAACAAACGAAGGAGAAAAAAAAAAAATACAAAAAATACAAAAAATACAGAACAGGAAAAATTTTTCATCGATTTCAAATACACGCGGGGGAATAACTTTCGATTTTCATTTATAGGTATTTCTCGTATTCAATTCAAGTGTGAATTCGTATTTGCACAGGTGAATAATTTTATCGGCGTAGCTGGTATGTATGTACATACGTATGTATATACATATATTGTGTGTATAATATATGTATATGTAGGTATATACATATATTACACCTTCTATCCAGCAGCGAAATTGAATAGAAATAAAGTGAAGTCAAGTCAAGTGAAAATCATTTGCATCGGAGCCAAAAAAGACTTTCTTTTACCTGGCGACAACTACGACTACGACTTAGCTCGTGGAACTCGACGAGACACCGCCGTTTTATTAGTCTCTATGTAGGTATATATGTGTACGTATATAATCTGGCTGAAAGTCCCTTGTATACATATATACATGGACACATATATATATATATATATATATATATATATAATATACACGACTTTCAAAGCTTATAGAAATCACGATAATTTCTATATAGACAAATACATAGAAGAATTAAAAATATTAAAACGTTTACTTTCATTTTTGTTTTCTGATTTTCAAAGGAAACACACGAAATTTACTTTCAAACCAAAATCTCAAAATTCCGTTCGAAATAAAGTGTTTTTAATTTTTTTTTTTTTATTGATTTTCCCACAATTTTATATAACTTATACATATATGAATAATATTTTTCAAGGTAATATCCCGACAGTGTCATAACACATACCTACAATATACATACACCTGTACAGTATATACGAGTACATATACCTATATAATCAAAGAGTATCTGTTAATTAAAGAAAATACGCGCCGAGGTCGAAAGTATCGCGTTTGTTGGTCTGGCGGGCGGGCGCGCGGGCGCGCGACGCGACGACGTGCAGGTTCTTCGGTCTTAGGCGCGATTGGCTTTACCGTTACGAGAATCGTATAGCCAGAAGGCAGAAAGCAGAAGGTAGAAAGAACCGAAGTTGGTATGGTATACGTGGTAGGTTAGGTTAGGTATGGTACCTATGGACATACCTATAGCCGCGTGGCATGGCATGCCAGGTAGAACAACAACAGCAACATCAACATCAGCAGCAGCAGCAGCAGCCTCGGAGGCCGGCTCGCATCTCAAGATTCAAGAGAGGAGTAACTAGCCAACTATGTACCTTAACACCGTTCAGCTGTTATGACACAGGTTTGATATGCTACCGATTGATGCAATTTTTCCGGTTTAAAAATCGAAAGAAAAAAGAAAAAAAATTGTAGGAGGAAACGTGAGAAGAACATTTCTTCTCGGATTTTTTATTTTTCTCCTTTTGATTTCTTTGATATTTTCGTGTATATATACCCAGAAGTATGAGATTTTTTTCGTTCAAAAATCGAACCTCCCGACCTGAATGGTATGTGTAACAGAATGAAATAAAAGAGCGACCGATCGACGCGCGACCGAGGCAAATTTGGTGAATGAGTTGATACCAAATATGAAACAATATAGATTTATATCGCGGCCGCGCGCTGTACGACTGAAATATCAATGAAAATAGACGTCGAGTCGCGCATATTATAGATATGATATATATACTGGCTTCCCTCCGGTACAAAACAGTTACACTTGCCTTATAACTAAATCTACTACATGTAAAAAATATATAGTATACGTATATTTATATATATATATACATCTGTATGTATACAGTTTATACACCGCGCGCTGTATACATGACCATAGTATGTACAAAACGGACGAACGAACGAATGAAGCCCAGGATAGTCACGCACCATTTACTTTGCCCCAGGAAATCTGGAACGCCGTATACATACACGTCGATTATATATATAAATATATATGTATTACGTGTATATACGTCTAAATAGTATTTTTGTATACTGAAGACGCGGTGCGCGATATCGTCGAACGAAAGTGTAAAAAAAAAATTAAGAAACGAGAAAAAGAAGAGGAAAAAAAAAAAAAAAAAAACCCGGGGCATTGTTTCCATGCGAAATAAAGAAATTACAGTCTACTATACATACTATATCAACGCATTATATACCTATACTTATACATACATATAAGTACGTAGTTACATTGCGTACAATGAGAACTCGACTCGTTCCTCTAGTGCACCGACTGTGCGGCAGCGTGCTCCGTCTGGGTTTTACAGATACGGATCAATCTAGGTAAATCGTAACGTTTCATTTCTAGTATTTTTCTACTCATCTATCTTTCGTTCTTTCTTATTCTTTCGTTTTTTTTTTTTTTTTTTTTTTTTTTTTTTTTTTTTTTTTTTTTTACTATCTACGTCAATTACACGGAGACTGTATATAGTACCTAAATAAAATATGTACCATTATAATTATAATGTAGGGTCGAAAAACCTCCATTCAGAGTAAATTTACTTTCTTTCTTTTTGTGTGTTTTTTGAAAAAAATTGAATTTCTTGAAGGATGAATCAATCCCTATAATATCGTCACCGAATAAAAGACGCGAAAAATCAGAATCTAGAGAGAAAAAAAAAAAAATCCGAAAAACCGATCGAAGTCTAAAAAAGTGATTCCAGCAATTAAAAGGAAAAAGATCTCCTAAAATCGACCCATTACATACATTATGAAAACTTAATTTCGTTTATCCAATTATACAATTTGCCTATAAAATGTTGTAATTTAATTATTATTGTCAAATTTCGATTCGTATAATAGCAGCTGTATAATACATATATATACTATTGTATATACCTATATTGTACATACGGTACGGTCTCGTCTTCGGGGTTCGGGCATAATTATGCCACTGTGTCAGTGTATCTAAGTAAGTAACAGTACCGACCGTAAAAGTAAGTACTTGTATATATATATAGAGAGAGAGACAGAGACCCGCTACTGGCCGCAGACTTTGCTGTAGAGGACCTCGGTGACGACTTTTGACCCCCCCGAGCTATGTAAACGAGAAGAACTATACGAGTCGAGTCGAGTCGAGTCGAGTCGAGTTTAATTCGTTATAGTCGAGTGGAATGTTTTGCGAATGAAAAAAATTTAATGAAAGGAAAAGAAGAAGAAAAAAGAAAAAAAAAAAAAAAAGAACGAAAAAAGATAGACAAGCATATGTGTATATATATACAAATTACAAAAATTTCGAAAATTCGAGAAGAAAAAAAAATTTCCAATTTTATGCGAGACGAAAAAGAAAAATTTCATTTATTCCCCGTGCTTTTTGACAAATTAATCAAATTCTCGAGATCTTTTGACATTGCGAATTTTGAAACTCAATTGTTTTTGCGTAATTTTTGAAATTCGAATCTTCAACCCTGCAGCACGACGATATTATGTATATTCGTTTGATCGTATCTGATTAGGGTTAAAATTACCTCTAAAAAAAGAAAAGAAAAAGAAAAAAAAAACGGTTATCGTCGTCACCGTGCAGATACATGACCGGGGCGATGGGTAAACGAAACTTAACATCGCGGATGGCTCGTTGCTTACGAACTATACGGTGTGTGTTCTATTCCTGTACAGCTACTAGACTCCGAGGGGCCATTGACATCCGTAGGTACCCTACACGTTGGGTTTGTACCCAGAACGTGTTACACGCATTATCTAGGTACAGTATAAGGTATATGTACGTAGATATAGATATATATATATATATATATATATATACGTGAAATCTTATAAGATTCTTATATATATATACACCTTACGTATACAAATACGCGTAATACCAAAGTCTGACTGCAGAATGAAATTGAAGATCAAAAAAAAGGATGCAATTGCAGGATGTAAGTTATTATTATATATTATTCCAAAAGTCGAAAATTGATTATATTATATATATTGTAACTAAAATTTCAGAAAATCTAGATATATACAATCGAATTTTTCACACACACACACATATATATATATATATATATATATATATATATATATATATATATATATATATATATATATATATATATATATATATATATATGCCTATATACATATACATGTACAGCTACGTCGCAAATATTAATAAATATATGGATTCTAAGCTTTAGCCCGGATTACCACCGCATACCTATACATACATACATATACATATATGTATATGTACATGTATATGTATGTACGAACTTGTGCGGGTAAGATATAAGATAATACGCGTAAATATAATACCATGTACATACATAATAGGTACATGGAGTTGTCGTACATAAGAAACTCGCGTAATATGAATGATCGTGATCATATGGTTTTTATGTACACTTGTAAAGGTATGTATATATGTATATATACCTATTCATCGATGAGATATCGCCATGCCTTGAAAAAATATAATAGAATTTAAATCCATATCTCGTCAAAATTAATTTTTCTCTCTTTTTTTTTTTTTTTTTTTTTCATTTTATCTTATCTTGTCTTATCTTATCGTACTCCTGCGGTCTATCTATTATACCTCCTAAATCTTTTATCTCCAAATTAGTCTGTGAAACTATTCATTTTATTTTTTTCTTCTTTCGTTCTGTTCAATCGATTTTTCAATTTCGCACAGTATATACATTTGCTTTTCTTTTTTTTTTTTTTTTTTTGGGGGGGAATTTGGGTATATAATCGATCGAGTATAATATGAGTTTAAAAATTATTCAAATTTTATAGTAATTCGAGAAATATAGAAATTAATTAACCAAAATATGAAAAATTAGACAAGGCTATAGCTGCAGACTTTCCAATTTTTGTCTTTTTTCTATTCTCCGTCAATTTTTTTTTTTCTCTAATATTCTTCTGAATACAAAATTATTTATCCCCGTTCTCGATATCGCGAAGAATAATCGTGATGCGGGATATATTCCGCAAAAGAATGTAAATTTTCGTGTTCTAAAAGAAGAAAAAAAAAAAAAAAAAAAAAAAAATCGCAGCGGCGACTCGCGGTCGTGCAGTCGGTTGTTAAAATCTAGAATTATTACTGTAATACGTGGGATAGAGATATATAAGTTGAAAAATGTCTCTTCGAAGATTTTAAGTATAACCTGTGCACTACACACTGCACTCAACTATACGAAGACCAAGTCGAGGACGAGGACGAGGACGAGGACGAGGACGAGGACGAGGACGAGGAGGTTCGTACACCGTACGTATTCCCTGAGACTAATATATTATAAGGCTCTGCAGTATGGAGAGAAGCAGAGAATCGATCAGTTTCAATGCTTCGATCAATAGTTTAAAAAATTTATATATATATACAGGGTGTATCAGGTTGAGCGCACCGAAGTATGTGGGTAGATTCCTTGAGTCATTCTAAGACTAAATTCCCTTTACCAAAAATTCGAGGGCCTAATAGTTTCTGAGTTATAGAATATCTTAGTTGACCAATCACAGGGCTTGGAGCTGGCCTATTCAGGGCCGTGTCAAAAGAATAAAATAGGTAGTGCCCATGGGTGTGAACCCGTAAAATTTTATTTTCCTTTTTCGAAGGTGACATCGACTCATCTTCGGGAAATGTCCTCGTAAAGCATACGTCTTCCTTATCTGCGTCCTGGCTCTCTGCTTCGTAGTTTTCGTCTTTCAGGTCATCCGCTTCGTAGTCTTCGACGCCAGGTCATCTGCTTCGTAATTTTCGTCGTCCAGGTCATTCGCTTCGTAGTTTTCGCCGTCCAGCTCATCCGCTTCGTAGTCTTCGGCGCCAGGTCATCTGCGTTGCTTTCATCTTCCAGGTTCATCGTGCAGGACCTGGACAACAAAAACGATGAGCCGGATGACCTAAAGGACGAAAACCACGGAGCGAATGACCCGGACTCCGAAAACTACGGAGCGGATGACCTGGACGCTGAAAACTACGAAGCAGAGAGCCAGGACGCAGATAAGGAAGACGTATGCTATACGAGGAAATTTCCCGAAGATGAGTCGATGTCACCTTCGAAAAAGGAAAATAAAATTTTACGGGTTCACACCCATGGGCACTATCTATTTTATTCTTTTGACACGGCCCTGAATAGGCCAGCTCCAAGCCCTGTGATTGGTCAACTAAGATATTCTATAACTCAGAAACTATTAGGCCCTCGAATTTTTGGTAAAGGGAATTTAGTCTTAGAATGACTCAAGGAATCTACCCACATACTTCGGTGCGCTCAACCTGATACACCCTGTATATATATATATATTCGGTACAATTAGTCGCAAAATTTTTTAATTTTTTATTTTTTTTTGTTTTCTTTTCACGTTTGTTTTTTACTTCTTTTTCCTTTGTTACGAGGTTCCAAATATAACGAGATTCGAGAGTTGCTTTTTCGAGATTATAAGGTATATATATATACGTATATAACATAAAAAGATGTATATATGTACACATCTCTTTGATATATTTAAAAAAATTTTCCTTCCAATTTTTTTTTTTTTTTTTTTTTTTTTTCCGTTTTTTCACGGTTTTTATAATCTTCTTGTTTGCCTTCGTTCTCTGCGAAGGTATGTTACACCGGACTACAGTCAATTCCAGTGCCTGCTGCCGCTGCCGCTGCTGCTGCTGCTGCTGCTGCTGCAGTAACGGTCGCGTATATATTTATTTTTAGAAACACATACATATCAGCG
Source organism: Macrophya alboannulata (assembly GCA_949628255.1). Lineage (NCBI taxonomy): Eukaryota > Metazoa > Arthropoda > Insecta > Hymenoptera > Tenthredinidae > Macrophya > Macrophya alboannulata. Next base: position 1,118,836 of record OX451212.1, on the reverse strand, counting down.
TTCTCGTGAGATCCTACGGGCGCTTCGGCACGCCGTAATTCTGGCCCACCGAATTTTATTTTAGAAACACATATATAGGTATGTACATAGGTAGCGCGAGATCCTATACGATGCGATGCTATGCTATGCGATGCGATGCGTCGCGACGCACGCAAATATAGTCGCCAAGGCTTCGTTTTTTCTCAGTTTTATTTATATATTATTATTATTATTATTATTATTATTATTATTATTTTCACAGCACCCGAAAGTTCGAGAATCAACAAAAATTGAAGAATGAACAGACTGCAGACTATCAGAACGAAAAAATCGAAGTAAAAATGAAAAAACAATGAAAATAAAATGATAAGGCTATATAGGATGAAAAACTGATTAATCTCAAGTCTCGCTATTACGGCTAGTATAATACGGGATGAAGTCAAGTTGCGCTGCAGGCTTCCAGACTTACTTGACCACAGAGAAACCACAACCGCCTATGACTCTGGACCTTCGACTGACCAAGATAAAACGACGAAAAAAAGAAAAAAAAAAAAAAAAAAGAAAAGAAAAGAAAAGAAGAATTAAGAAAAGAAAAAGGAAGAAGAAGAAGAAAAGAAAAAAAGGCGATGAAAAAAAATTCGTAGGAGCGAAGGAATCCAGATTAATACCATATTTAGGTATATATATATATAAAGTATCAGAGAATTTTTTTATTTTTTTTTTTTTTTCTCTTTTTCTTCTTAATTGCAAGTCTGTACCCGTATACGGGCATTTCGCATATATACAGTCAACGAGGATTTAAAATTTCCTATATTATATCTATGTATGTACATACATATTATATACCGTTTGTGTACATATATTATAATTATGAGATATATAATTGTAGAGATGAAGGTAAGAAAAAAAAAAAAAAATTAGTAAATGAATAAATAATTGAACAATAATTCGCGCGAAAATGAAACTCCATACATATATAATTTAGATATATATATATATATATATATATATATATATATATATATATATATATATATATATATATATATATATATATATATATATATATATATATATATATATATATGTACCTATGTATGATATATATGTATATAGACATATTTAGGTATTACAGAGGTATGTATGTAGAATTAATTATAATTATACGAATCGACGCATATAACGTGAAATAAACTTCGCGTTAATTAAAATTATCCGAACATTATGTACGTAAGATACCTATACATATGTATATATATATATATATATATATATATATATATATATATATATATATATATATATATATATATATATATATATATATATATATATATATATATATATATATATATATATATATATATATATATATATATATATATATATATATATATATATAATATATATTATACAGAGTATCATAAATATCGCAGCAAAACGTGTTTTAATTATTATTTTTTTAGATTTTTCTTTTTTTTTCCCCTCTCTCTCTCTCTCTCTCTCTCTCTTATGTATTTATATAACTATATGTGTAGTGTTGTACCATATATACCTCGTACTTGTAAAAAAAAAAAAAAAAAAAAAAAAAAACGAGACTCTCGGCTCTTGCATAAATTCTATAACGATTATTCAACTGCTCCTTGCGGATTACGGAGGACATTTAAGTATATTGCAAAACAAAAAAAAAACAAAAAGAATAATCGAATGAATGAATGAATGAATGAATGAATGAATGCAAGAAAGAAATAACGAACGTTCGATCAATGATCGGACCATTTTGCCCGCGTAAAGATACGAGACGATACGTGAAACGGGCACCAGATAGGTATGTAGGTAGGTATAGTAGGTTCCGATACCTAACATACAGCTATATAATCGTACATCTATAAAGCTACGGCTGCTGCAGGTAAGAACATCCTGTCCATCAAGGACGCCTTCTATCCCTCCGGGGCTTCCCACTACTCTCTATCGCTTCCTATATATATATATATATATATATATATATATATATTTATGTATTTATATATCATTTTTTTTTTTATTTTTTTTTTTTGTTTCAAATGAACGGATAAAATCGAAAAATTGTATAAATTATCGCGGTTCTGACAGCGACTTAAGGGCATCGACTCCGAAGCGATAACGATCACAAATTATCCATCCGGATCGGTAAGAAGAAAAAGAAGAAGAAGAAGAAGAAGAAGAAGAAGACGAAGAAGGAGATGGAGGAAAGGAGGCTGCCAATATCTCATAGTGGTAGCTGACCTGTGTGTTTAGCCTATCACGAACTGGATGTCCTTGTCGTGACCGCGAGGAGGCTAATTGGCAACGGCTACGATGACGGGTGCAGCACCACCAGCAGCACAAGCACAAGCAATAAGAAAAACATAAACCTCTATCATATACCTATATAATACCTGTATATATGTAAAACTGAAACAACCCTCTCTATATATTATACCCGCATTCTACATATACGTATAATATATATATATATAAAGGTATTTACTCGATCGTCGGAAACTAGAAAAAAAAAAAAAAAAAAAAACGAAAAATTTACAAAATTGAAACTTACAATTTTCTTGACATTTACAATTGACAAATTTCCAACGATATTATATATACCTATATACGAGGATTGAAGAACGATCACGATTCAGATGGTGCAAGTTTACCGAGTCTAAATCCTAAGAATCAATGGAGTGAGTTCGAGTTCTACTACGGCTACTTTTTCTTACTCTTCATCGTCGGCTTGAGATTCTCATAAAGCTTAAAGGAGTTGAAAAACTCCATAACCGTAAAACGTACGTATCTACCTCACGTACCCGTCCTGCAGTGTGATAGTATAAGATGCAGTTTAAGGGTACGACGACGATCGACGTCTGACTGCTGACTGCAGACTGCAGACACTGGCCATTCAAGAGTCTAAAAATTCTTAGAAAAATTGTTACGCTTCACGAGATCTTTACTATATATATATGTACAGTTGTATGTACGAACCCTGGCAGCAGCAGCAATATCTTCGATCAAGTAAATAAGAAACTAACTAACTAAGCCATGATAATGTATATAATATATTATTATCATATACACGCGGTGAATTATATACATATATGCATATGTATAAGGACAGAATGAGAAATTAACAAAAAAAAAAAAAAAAATTGAAATTTTTTTTCTCAAATCGTGCGTTAAAAGTCGCGATCTATTATATTTATTGGGGAAAATGATGGTATAGGTATATAGCAGCGACCGATCCTGCACCGGATGTCACGATTCAAGACGCCTGACTGCCTATATACATATACCTATATGTATATACCTATATGCCTATATAGCTGTGACTGCAGGATAGCAGGAACGCTGACGTATGAACGCACGAAGCCCCGTGCACAAACGGATTACGCGTAACGGTATATACGACGGCGGGGGGAGAGGCAGGGGGGTACCATACCTGTATATAGGTATGTAAGACGCGCGTGAGCATATACATACGTATTATATATATTTAATATATACAAGTTAGAGATAGAGATATATACAAAAGTTGCATTATATACCTTATGATAAATACATACTGTACAAAAGACAGATCGAAGCAAGAATAGAGATGCTCGTCCCTCTAAATATATTGAAATTGAGAGATCGGATTTTTTTTTTTTTTTTTTGAAAAATCTAGATGATAGGGTATAATGTAAAAAAAATCGATATATACTTGTATATATATATATGTATACGTATCCTTATGTAGACGGATAAAATAAGAGATACGGATGAAAATAAAAAAATAAGAAAATAAAATCGCGAAATAAAACAGCGAACGCTTATGGAATGTGGATATATATATATATATATATATATATATATATATATATATATATATATATATATATATATATATATACATACCTTCGTATATATTATAGGCGCCGCGACATGACGCGACGATACGGCGTCCTTTATAAATCTCTCATTCGATACTCCGAAAACTATACTATAACCATATCTTGTCTACATACATAGGTATTACATAGATCGTATTTTTTTTTTTTCAATCCGCGAAATCGTTTCCGTTCACTTGCGGAACATTTTTCGCCTACTCATTTTTGAAAAATTGTTTTTTTTTTTTTTTTTTTTTCTATTCATTTTTACAAATTTTATATATATACCGAACGACCAAATGTAACATATTTAATTGATTGCGACCGAAAAAATGTTTTTTTTTTTTATACATATACACACATACCTGTATATATGTATATAATATATATACACGCGTGTAGATACTTTACGTGTTATAATACCAAGAATTTTGACCGCGACTCGAGTATCCGAGAATCTTTAGGGTACCCCGTCATCGCTATATTACTATAATATCGAAGCGATGATCAATCGCGCATGAAATTATACATAGATATATACCGATATTTTTACTGTATCAAAATTGAAAATGGCTCGACGACGAATTGATGACGAGGAGAAAAAGGGGGTAAAAAAGTGAATGAAAAACGATAAAAATAAAATGAGGAAAAAAGCATAGAAAACTGAAAAAGAAAACTTATAATCTACGCATAGAAAGAAGAAAAAAAAAAAAAAAAAAAGGGGGGGGAAAGAGAAAGAGTAAAAATTGCGAGAAGTCTCGCTAATATGTGCCGCGTGCCGCGAACTTGTGCTTCGGTTGAGTAACGAAATCAACCTACTTTCGATAAATATAATAAATTATCGTCTGTACGACAGGTATAAGGTATATATATATACACGTAATTATTTAGCTACAAACGTGGGGCGTATACATATGTATGTATACGAATGTATATACCATATATATGTATCGTTTATTACGTATATACACGAGTTTCCAAGAAAACTTGAATGACGTGATACAAATTTTCGGAAAAACTTTAAAGAGAAAGAAGAATAAGGAGAAGAAGAAGAAAAGTAAAAGTGTGTCAAAAAATATAATAATAATAATAATATATAAAACATAGACGTGTATAGATAAGTATATATATATGTATATACCTGAAACCTAATCGCATTAAGTGTCGATATTTATTCGCGAACTTTTCTTTTTTTTTTTTTTTTTTTTTTTTTTTTTTTTTTTTTTTTTTCAACTCATGTTCTATCTTTCTATTAAGTCATCGAACGAATCCGGTATAAGTTACAGGCTCTACCAATCGATACAATACGTATGTGTAAAATATATGTATATGGTATATTTATATATGTATACGATGATATACGCACAGATACAGATATGCATACGTATACATTAGTTCAGTTATACGGTTAACGGTTCACGCCCGTCTTTCGCGTATTATTACACTAACGTTGTACGTAGTGTACCTATAAGAGGTATGATACCTAATTTATTATAGCTAGAGAAGACGCGTGATACGTGTTCGTCGATGACGATGTTAATTATTATAATAATAATAATAATAATATCAAGACCTATTACGAAGAACAATCGTCTCTGCAAATTATTACAGACGATAATCGAAAGAAAAAAAGAAACATCAAATTGTAACGATAATGATAATAACGACGATTAATCGGTAACACACGATTCATGAAAAGAAAAAGAAAAAGAAAAAGGAGAAAGAGAAAGAGAAAGAGAAAGAGAAAGAGAGCTGCTGTGAAGAACTGTAAAACTCACCCTGTTGCATTCGAGTGCTTCGGCGCTGTGTTCCTCCTTGTGTTTGAAGCAGCTGCTACACTTGCTTTTATTGAAAATATTCGGCGCAAACTTCCGACATTCCGAGGCGCCGCCCCGACTCGTCGTCGTGTTAGCTGTAGCGCTCGATCCCGACACCGACATAATATTATATATTTATTATTGCAATAAGAATGATAATCGTTATGATAACAACAACAACAACAACAACAGCAACAACAACAATAATAATAATAATCACGATAATATTTCAATTCGTTTATATTTTTTTCTTTCTTTATTTATTATGTTTTAATAATTGAATCGACAATTTATATATATATCCGTGAAAAAATTCATCGCTTATAACGGAGCAGCGAAGAACAAAAAAAAAAAAAAAAAAAAAAAAAAAAGAAGAAAATTTTATTCATCCAAATAATATGAAAAGTCTATGTATTTATTCACTGACACGACACAATACACTGCATTAGACATTATCATCATCATCATCGTCTAATTTATACGAAGCACAAAAAAGAAATATTATAGTATGGTGTTCTATTATCTTTTTATATTCTTTTTATTTTGATTTTTTTTTTAGTTTATTATTACTTTCTTTCTTTATTTTAATCCGAAAAAGCGCGCGTTTGTGTTATAGTTGTCTTTTTTTTTTCTCTCATCGTATTGAATAATAATCTTCCGAGAGTATTCAGAGTTACTCGCTTTATATATTGTATATAGTTGTTATAATTATAGTTATTATATGTATATTCGCACCTGTATTACGTCACACACAATGAACGTAATTAGCACGTGCGTGATTTAACGGCGCGCGCGAAAGATAGACGTGAACACACCACCGACACACAAACCACTGACTTTAAAACACGCACAAATTACAAAACCTGCTGCTGCACACACGTATTATAGTAGATGGACGTAGAAACTGAACACTTGTTTGTTTTGCGTCGTCAATGGACGTAGAGGAATCTTACTAAACTTCCCCACCTCGTTTTCAATATTACGATAGTAGAAACGAAAAATTATGTATATCATGTATATCCGTAACACGGGTATAGCAACCTACGATATATGACGCAATAAGAAGAAAAAAATAAATAGAAAAAGGTTAAACTCAACGTAGGCGTTAAGAGCACCGCTAATCTAATCGCGTGATTGCCAATTGTCACTCACTCCCTTGCTCTCGCTTAGCTCACTTGTTTATCTCGACCTTGATGTTGCTCTGCTGCTACTGCCTCGCAGGTACCACATAAATTGTACGAGATGAATACCGCTTTTCGATTTCGTATCGTTCAACGATATTTAATGCCTATGTTCACTCGGTTGGTTAACGTTATTGGGAATAACCGATGATTAGTTAATCAATTATTTCGTTTATTATTCCAATTAGCACCGTAATTTAAGTTTTGTACTTCGAAAGAAAAAAAAAAAAACAAAAAAAAGATAATCAGACGACGAGAATTTTCAGAATTTGTTTACAACTTGTCAGCTAGATCGTATTCTCTGACTTTTAGAACGATTTTTGAATTATTTCGGTAACATGAGAATCGAAAATGAAACTTTCTTTTTTTTTTAATTTATTTATTTATTTCTTTATTTATTTATTCCTTCATTTCCTATTCACTTTAGGTATTATTGTTTGTTTGTTTGTTATGTAAATTATGATACTTTTTATATTGTCGTATAGCCAGCACGTGTTTGAATACTTTCGTCATAAATATTCGGAGAAATATTTAACTTACATCGTTAGACCGATACGCGAAGAGTATAAAAGTAACAAAATATAAAAAACACCAGCTTATTTTATTTTTATTTATTTAATTTTATTTATTTTTATTCAATCCGTTTTATAACAGCCGTGTAATGAAAGGTGACGGAATAGCGGTTACACGTAAAGCGAATTGACTAACTGATCAAAACCTGCGATAAAACACAGGTAGGTAAAGTGTAGTCCGGATTTTATTAGTAGTTTTTGTTTTTGTGTTTTTCTTTTTTTTTCTTTCTTGTTGTTGCGTAAATAATGAGAACTTCTTATATTTGATAAATTCTTTATTAGCCGTCTTCGTTTCTGTATTCCAGACCCGGCTGCTTATTATCGTTTACACTATTTAGTTTAAACATTTTTATTACACCCCGATACTCCATTACGAAACACTCGCGATCGCGATCGCACTCTCCTCGCCCTAACTCTCTCTCAGTCCATCTGGCTTTATACCTTCTTTACTCGACCGCTCGACGTCTCTGGCCTGTCGGCTCCGCTTCCCGTAGGCCAACTAACCGCGCAACGACGAACGCAAAATGGCGGCAATCGAACACGCCGCGAAATATAGTCCCGAACCCCGCGAGCGTTTAAACGAAAATCGACGAACGCACGTATATACACGAATGAAATTAAATAGCTTCCTTAAATGGTGGGATTTTTTTACATTAGGAAGAAAAACTGTTACGCGATATCAATCCACTCGATGAAAATTAATTATTATTTATTTTATCGCACGCGTTGAATTAATTTTCGGATATTTTAAACGGAGGATATTCGGTTCTTATAATTCATACGATACTCGTTTGTCGTGTTTGAGGTAGAATTTTAGTTCACAGTTATTCACAAAATTATAAGATATCCCATTTTGGCCGATTTTACGGAATGGAACGATAAACAGAAACTTCAAATTCAGCGGTGATCAAATTAGCGACTATTAATCCTACAGTCGATGTAAACTTCCGGTTAATTTCCCGATATTTACATCCGTTCCAAATCATTCCGTAGTTCCGAGTGTTTACAAAGACAGAAAAGATGGTAGATGAAGGGGGTGACAGGTTTGTAGTTATAATAATACAAAATTTATTATCGTTTAGACAGTCCGGTTGATTGCGATGTCTAAATACTTTTCAAAACACCTTCACATAGTCTAATCACTTTCCCCCTCGTTACACGCTTCAATAAAAATCCCTATATTTCACATCACACAATAATTATACAGATTGATACTCTTACGCTATCTAATCTAGACTGTTTTGATATTAAAAACATCACTTTAAAAAAAAAAAAAAACCCGAATAAATTATTCTTAATACACAAAAAAACGTTTCCATAATAATTACTGTTCAATATCAAAGATTACGAACCGTTAAACACAAAGTCCAAACGATTACAAACTTCGATTTCATAGCATAAATACGTTAATACTTTATAACCAGTTTAGCAAATATTCGTACATCACTCTATCGTTGAAACGGTTATCATGAATTAACATCACCTCCGAATAAGTCTATTAACCGAAAACACACGTTTTTATGAAACCAAACACTTTACCAGACCACAGACTGGTTACCTCAAATCAAATCGCTGTTACGTAACACTTGAAATAATAAACTGACAATAGTATTGAAATTTTTATTTATCCATCTCACAAGATAATCCTTTTGTTATTAACCCTTTGTCTATAAGTAGATTTAAATTACGATTTCAGCTTAAAATAAGCAAAATGTTTTTTTCACTGATTTTTTTGTTAAAAGAAACAAAGAATTCAGATTTCCGCTTCTTCCTACCACAGAAAACGTGATCAGGAATAAAAAAAAAACAATCCTCTTGGATGTATAATTATTTTTAATAAAATGTTTAAGAAAAAAAAAACTGCAATCAATTACAGAGATGACTCGTCGAAGGTTGCTATTATCAGAGAGGTGTACGACAGCGAGAATGCTCACGAGACGTTTGAATACGAGCTAGAAAGAGCTCTAGAGTCAGAATGCAATCTAATAGTAATCGAGCCATCGAAATTAGGGGATGAAACATCTAGGTGGATAGCAGTAGGCAATTGTCTGCATAAAACGGCAGCTTTGTCAGGCCTAGGAGCGGTATTAACAGGTTCGTTGTCTGGAAAGATAAGAAAAAAGCAAAAAAAAAAAAACTAGCCCAAAAAGGGTGAAAAATAATATTTGTCTTATCTATCCGCAGGACTGATTTGGGGAGATCGACCTTACATCTGCGGTCCTCTTGGCTTTATTTCTGTAATAAGTTGCGGTTTATACACAGTTTCATGGCAGTTTGATCCATGTTGTCAATACCAGGTTGAAACGGATACGAGTAAATTACCGCACGTTGAATTACTCGCTGTTCTTGGTCCCTCTTCGCCTACATTTTTGGTAAGGCGAGACGACAGACGAAGAAGAATACTTCATACAACGATAACGTTGACGGCCCTTGGTATAAGCGGTTGGAGATTATACCAAGCTTTTAAATGAGATGAGTTCGCATTGAGAAGACCGTCGCTTTGAAGCATCATCGCTCGTTGGCGATGTTTAAACGATGAGTTAAGGAGGTAGAAGATGAAACGCGAGAAAATGAGTATCGCTAAGATAAAGAAAGTAGTGAGAGACACGCAAAAATTAGGCCAACTGAACTCTTGTTATACGTTAGATAAATACAGACACATAATAATTTAAACAACGGTTTTTTTTTTTCGTTTTTTTACTAATAGAATTATTCACGCCAAACGATATGCATTTGTAATATAAATGTGGTAAGAATCTCCCGGTCCATTCAGGCTCGTAGATTCTATTTATTCTTATAGTATGAGAAGGGGGGTGGGCACGGTAGATTGAGGTGGAGAAAGGATACAACAATATTGAGAGGGTGTATGTACGTTTAGTTTGTAAATACATAAGTTAGCTAGAATACGTTATTATCATCTTTCAGTATAAAACAATGGGAGTATTACGGATCTTAGACGATTTTTCCTTTTCACACTTTTCATATATTATTATTTTATTTTCTTTTTTTTTTTTTTCTTTTTGTTGGTTTTAACATTACTTTTTTTTTCTTTCATATATCATTTTATTCCCATTAAATTGTTATTCGATTTTGTGAATGAATATACCTAATACGGATCAATACTCCCCGCGCTAAACTCAGGAGAACCTTTGGCCCGATAAAATGAACAAAAAATTAAAAAAGAAAAATCACAGTTGCCGATGTATAAGAATGTTAAATAAATACACAACACATGATGTGATTACATTGAAATCAAGTTATTAGTTTCGTTTTTTTATTTTCTATCTCAAAACTCTTTGGACCTCAATTATTAAATTCAATTTAAATAAACGTGATACATGATTGAAATCGTCTCTTGATGAATTTATTCACGTTTGTAAATATCCTGTTATATTTTCTGCTTCTTGAGTCAATCTTATTTCTTTTCTTTAATTTTGAAACAGTATGCGAGGAGTCGTAGAGCACTTTGTCTCTTTTTATCTACGACGAAAATATCAAATTTTAAATATTTGGATTGAGTAAATCTCTTCTGTTTCTTTTTTCCTTTATTTCTTTTGTTTAGACAATAAAATCTCACATAATTTAATCCTATCGCTTGCGTAGATGCAGAGATAAAATGTGTATTTCATTATACTGGATATTTTTTTTTTTTTCTTTCAGATAAGAAAACGAGATCTTATTTTAAAACAGTTATAATTTGAATGAAGAGATAATCAAAATTATTCATTACCGTCTAACGAAATTCTTTGCTCTTAGTATTAATATTCACCAAATTCACAGCATAAAAAAGAAACAATTTTTTTTTTCTTTAGTATAATTGGTTGTATTATGCTTGAGCTTCTCTCGAACAAAAAATAAAGTTCATTAATTATTGTTAAAATTAAAACTGCCTATAGGCCCCCAGCTGCTCTAGTCTCTGCAGGTTTTGAAGTATCTACCTAAGAATTCTGTGATCAGTACATAAATAGAAACGGATCTTAGTTCACATAGAGACAGAGAAAACAAGAGCGTAAAAAATCTTGGAGAAAGTAGAGATTTGAATAGTTCGCTTTCTTCAAATGCGTTGCAAAAAATATGTTACTTCTTATTCTTCTCCCGCAATAATACGCGTTTTCTCTCGTTAGAATGTACTTTTTGTTTAAACATTCATAATCTGCTGTGAACTGCCAGGCTTTTTTTTTTTTGAAAATTTTTGTATTTTCCCTTACTCAAAGGCTGTGAGTTGAGTTGCTCTGGTTTTCGGTATACTCCGCTGTGCTAAATGTTGAACTTGTTCCTTTTTCCGTCTAACAATAAATACGAATAATAATCTGTCTGAAAAAATATCTGTATCCAGAAAGATATATTCGTTGATAATTTCAGTCTCTACCGTAGATCGAAGAAGTTTGACAAAAGCGATTCGCATTTACTTGCATTTATTCTCTGTCTGTAAAAAAAAAAATTAAGTATTTTGTAACAATGTTTTGCCCTGGTTACTGTAATTTTTTTTTTCTTTTTTTTTTTGTGTAAAAAGAAATGTATTCGATATTATCAAGAGTTTAGGAGTTCATGGTTCCATCGCAAAGACTCAACGATCATCTTCAAAGCTTAAATATAAAATTGAATGAGATTTGCATAGAAATTGCATGTCTGAACATTGGTCAGATTTTTATTTATTTTTTTTTATTTTTTCTCTCAAGAGATGGTCGATGGCAGCAGTTTTTCAGTTATTTCATAGAAATAAAATGCTTCAGCCCATCCCCTTGGAATGGAAAAAAAAATTGCGGGCCCGTAGTCTTAACGTGTAAATAATGTAAAACATGTCCCACTGATTCGGGGCTTGTCGTAATTATAATAATAATAAAATATAGTTTTAAATAGTACAAGTTGTCTTTTAATTTTTAATTTTTTTTTTTTTATTTATTCACATTATTCAATCAAATAGAAAAGGTGTAAGAGTTTAAAATTACGCTATAACAATTTTTCTAAAAAAAAAAAAAACTATATATTTATCAAAATAATTGGGTGTCTTTAAACGCTTCGAATTATTTTTCAAATATTTATGCCAATTCTAAAATCTGAGTGGTATTATTTCATAAAAATAGTATTAGTTTTTTTTCTCCACCAAGTATTATAAATAATTAACATAACATTAAAACTTTCTCCATTAAAAATCAATTCACCAACTATTCAGACTCTAGTTCAACTTTTAATATTCTCACATACTTATTTGATTCTTGGTAAGATAACGTATTTAGAGACGTAACTTCTTCCTCATTATTCATCTTTCTCCACTTTCTGTGCACGTTTTTTCATCAACCAAAAGTAAATGCTAGGGAATATCGATCGAAGAATAACAGCAACTTTTGGTGTAAATGTGGCGACAGTTACTTCGCTTGCCTCTTGCAGCAAAGCCTTCAATACTTCATCCGCAACATATTGTGGAGAAAAGCCTTTCTCCGTATTCTCATCCATAACTGTACAAAAAAAACAACACATTTATTCTTTATTATGTATTATAATATCACACATGTAAATCTGGTTCTATTCTCTTTGGGAATTTCTTCTGTCTTTCTTTTTTATTAACTAATACTATTTCAAAAAAATATCAAACTCGAGTCTCACCTCCGTACGTTTCACCGCTACCAGTTATAGCGTTCAAAGACAAAGCAGTATTTATATATCCTGGACTAACTACGGTAATATTGATGTTATGCTCAGCCAGTTCCGCCCGAGTAGTGTCGCACCATGCCTGCAAAGCATGTTTCGAAGCTGCGTACGCAGATCTATTGCAAAAGAAAGAAAAAAAATTGAAATTGCTTTTCATTAATTATATTCTGCTTTTAAAATCATTTCCTCGGTTTAGAATTCTGAAGCTTGAGGATCATATGAGGAGACTTAATTATCGAAATTCTCATTTTACCAAGAATATTGACTTTACCTATAAGGTATAGCGATACGGCCTTGTACGCTGCTGATGCAAACGACATGACCGGATCTGTGCTCCAACATAGAAGGTAAAACAGCTGCAAGGAGTTAAATATGGATTATGAATGTTTGTGTGTACAAATTGGTATCATTTTTTGACTGCCGTTTTAAATAGTGAAGAAACGGTTCAAATTTTGTCAAGATTAAATGTAATACGAAGGTTTAAAGTTATCTTGAAGAGACTGAAAATGAATTTAAAAAACGAAAACGAGTTTTTCTATAAACGTTTGCACTTTTTGGACAACAAATCATCTCACCCTTCGTCAAAGCAATTAGTCCAAAGTAATTACACAGCATAACTTTGATATCAACATCCACTTTTGTGTGAATAACTTCTCCTCTGTACGTTATACCCGCGTTATTAATGAGTATATCGATTTTTCCATGAATCTTTAACACCTTATCTATCTCTGATGGTATAGCGTTCAGATCTGTTACATCTAGAGGAAGAACGACCGGAGGATGAGTAGGTACCGTCTGGAATGAGCGTAATTAATTGAATTCAATATTTATAAATGAAAATAAATATCGTTGGTGCCCGTAAGTTAAAAAAGATATCAACAGATCAGACAAGTAACTTACAGGATGTTTGTTCATTAGAGCAGACTTGACTCTTTCTAATTCTGCTTTTCTCCTCGAAGCCAAAATCAAGCGACAACCGCAACTGTAAAAAGTGTGAGCCAAAGCCTCGCCGAGACCTGAACTCGCACCAGTTATCATAACCACCTGATAATTAAGATTTGAGTAGTTTTTAATGAAAAAAAATCGTGTTTTTGTGTATTTTTTATTTTATTTATGATTCTTCAACATTTTTTTTTTTTATCGTAGTTATTAGAAATTAGAATGAAAAATTTTTGGTTACTTATCCGCGGTCAAACGAATGGAATTGTACACATACCTTTCCTGCGAGCTTCGTCTTCCTCCGTTTTTGCATGATAATATCATAAAGGTGATATAATAGCCAGGGAAAAGTGACGGGAATGCATCCGAGACCAAATAGCCACCACATTATGTTCCAACTAATTATTTTGTCGTTTTGTTTCATAATTATGTAGATATGATGATAAAGAATAATTCGAGGTTATGTTTGGCTTTTTTGTGTACTCAGGACATCTTAAGTACGATGAGAAGTTGGCTGTGTGTTGTTAAATTAGTGGGGTTGATGTGAGAATCGATGTGAGAGTTTTAAGGTTTGACGTATCGAAGTTTATAAAAGAATACGGGGTTTGATATATATCGAGTTAAAACATACCTATACTATAATAATGTAATAGTGAGTGAACTTCGTGTGATATAAGAAGAACTTATTTCCAATTTAAGAATTTAGAGTCAAATATAATATTATGTATTATTTCGGACGTTAATTTGTGGTTATGAAACACATAAAATATACAGTAAGAAAAAAGTAATGCATAAAAGAGATCGATTGATAATACGTGGTGGAAGATAGTGCTATAGATGCATTAAAAAAAAAAAAAAAAAGAAACTTCATTTTAAATAAAATCCGCGTGTAAATGTAAATCTCGATGGACCTAACTTGACTTAAGATGGGGTCAAACTAGGTGGTGTAATAATATAGCTTAAAACGCAACGATGCATTGACTGCGGCACTGTTGAACAGATCTATTGAAAAGAAAATAAAGGATCAGAAGAAAATCTTCAATAAGCAGCTGTTTTAATGTAAATAATACGAATGTATTTAACCGTTTAATACATAGTATAATGGAAGCGCCTGAGAATGAACAGCAATACGTGGCTTTCCCGCTTTCAACAAACATGCACGATTCAATGCAAGAGACAATAATATCGCACGAAGAAATATGCGAGCCTGTAGTGGACGATTGCGTATTGTCAGATAGCCTACCCGAGGTAACAGTTAGCGAAGTAGAATCGCGAATAACCGAAGTTCAAGCGGCGGTTGAAATATTGGCATCAAATTCGGACCCAGAAGACGACGACAGTTCGTCGGTATATCCGATATACATAAAACAAGAAGAACAACAGCCGTATACATCGGGTGACGACGAGTCAATGGCAGTCGAGGCGCTGCGTCAACTGGGCGGAATGTACCCGTGCTTTAATGAGAAAAAAATATCGTGTCCAAATTGCGCTAATTTATTTACGCACATTGAGATGGGTAAGCATCATCCAACTTGCGCGGCCGTTAAATTATCGTGTACAACATGCGGCGAGAGATTTGAAAGAAAAATCGATCTAAATAATCACATGGTTTGTCATCAAGTTGACAGACCTCACGCTTGTCGTACTTGTGGTAATTTGTTCAGATCAAAAGCCAATCTACAATCTCATATGGCCCTAATACACCAAGCGGAAAGACCCCACAAATGCACTATTTGTAATGCGAATTTTCAGAGACCTTCAAGTCTCTCTAATCACATGAAAATTCACACTTACGTCGCAGGCAGAGCAATAATTCAAACATCTAACAGCGTGGCTCAACAGACGGTAGAATCTTTCAGAAAATGGCCGGAAAACAGCAGCGCAGATTCACCAAGTACATCCGTACCCTCTTCGTCGGTATCTTCCATACCTAACTACGAAGTATCACAAGTACATTGGTCGATACCTACTTATAATTTCGGCACCGATCAGCCGGCTTTGAGCTCAAATCATCACGATAAAATTGACTCCTTACACGATTTTGCAGTAATGCCAACTGCGGATGTATCGCAGTTCGAATACACCCAGCAAAACGCTATTAATCATCAGTACAATTTGTCTATGAATTCAGCTTTCAGTGGTCAGGATGGTTTGGTGAAGATCGAATCTCTGCCTTACGCCAATAACGAGGCTAGGAGTCGAAGCTTTGTTGAGGTTGAGATGAGCGAGGGTAATCAACACACCTGCACCCATTGCGGGATCAGTTTTTCTAGAGCTTCGTCTCTCGCCTCTCACGAGAAGATACACACTTCCAAGAACTGGAGTATGCCGGTAGAGTGTGAATTTTGTGACAAACAGTTTCAGGACAGCAACTGTTTGGCGACTCATCAAACAACTTGTGTTAAAAAGGTGATGAGAAACAACGCCGAACATGGTATGCCTAACAGTAAATGGGGAAAGCATGCGTGTACAGATTGCGGAAAGAAGTTTACCACCAAACAGAAAATGTTCAGACACCAGTGGATACATAGGAAAAAAACTCACTCCTGTGAAGTATGCGGTGCCCAGTTTGCAAAGCAACATGAATTGGACGAGCACAGACTATCCGCTCATCCTGGGGACTCGCCGTTTACTTGCGGGGAATGTGGGAAGAGTTTCGTCTCCAGACAGGGACTTTGGGAACATGCTAGAACCCATGCTGGAAGTCCGGCTCATTATCACTGCGAAATTTGCTCCAAGACTTTTTCTTCTAGGCAGGGATATCTCATTCATCACAGAACTCACACCGGGGAAAGACCCTATGGGTGTAGATTTTGCTGGAAATCATTCAGAGATGGAGGAACGCTCAGGAAACATGAAAGAATTCATACCGGGGAAAGACCTCATGTTTGTCCATTGTGTTCGAGGGCTTTCAACCAGAAGGTTGTACTCAGAGAACATGTTAGATGGGTTCATGCCGCTGGTAAAAATGAGACTGAAGTTACTGGACCTCCTTTTAGATGCCAGCTGTGTGGGGCACTGAACCAAGACCGGGACGAGCTGTGTGCTCATATTGTTAAACATTCTGACCAAATGATAGCCCAAGCCAAAGCAAAAACAAATAATAATGCTTCGAAGCCAAAGCCTACTAAGAAGAAATCGAAAGCTGCTTCAAGTTCGGGAACTTCTTCTTCTGGGAAACAGAACACCGGGAGTCGGTCAATTTCTAGAAATGAACAGAATGAAGCTTTACTTTCTATCTCCGAAGCTACAACTAAGACTAACCATAGCTTGCCACAACTTATGGCTAGCAATAAACCCAACGAAGCCTTGCTGCTAATTACATCTGCTAAGCGTAACGAAGCTCTGCGACTTATATCAGAAGTTAAACAAAACGATTTACACTTGATAACACAGGGGAAACAGCAGGGAGATAACCATCTTCATATTCCACAAATAAATCACAGAGAATCCTTAAATTTGACTGCTGAAGATAACAACGAACAGGGGTGCGACGTGCGCATGGTATCTTCGGATCAACAACAAAGCAGCGGAAATTCGCAACAGGGGGGAACTAGGCCAAGCGAAGCTAATAATTCAATGCACTTGATGTCTGGTTCTAAACAAAATAACGCCGTACATTTGGTTGAATCTAACAAACAAAACAATACTTTGCATCTTATTTCAAAGCAGAATGAATCTCTGCCTGTACTTACTATACCAAATCCACAAAATCATGAAAACTTCTCCAGTCAAATAGTGCATATCAATAACGTCGACATGCCTATGAACATGGTTACTCATCATTCTTCGCAACATCACGGTGATAGAACGTCAAAATCACAAACTTCTGTACAGGAATCATTGATACAAGATAGAGGGTCGCAGTCTAATCCTGTACAGGTTCAATATCAACACAAGGAAAGCGACGACGGTGAAGAATCGGTCTGCGGTATGTGCGGTGAAGAATTTACAAATAAAAATTTGCTTATGGAACACGTTAAAATTCATATATAATTCAAGTATTTCCGTAATGTCCAAATGTTTGTGATATATATACAAATATTATATATATATCGGGACGCTACGGTTTAGTCTGATGATAATTAATTGATCATTTTCTTTAAATATTCATTAAAAATGTGTTCTCCAAGTTTAGACAAAGAATATTATACATATATACATATATATATATACATACAGGTATATGTATGTATGTATACAAATTGCTACAATCTTTTATTTCCTTCTTTTTTCTTTTTTGCTTTCAGACGTTGGTAGCTATCAACGATAGATAAAACTGTCTGTGATTCGACTATTTTAGCTCCTTGATACCGACAACGCTAACAAAGTTCTACTGCCAACGAACTGTACTATGTGTTCGTTACATCGTGTTTCTATAATATCGAAAATAAGTTCTTAATATATCAGTTATATGTTTAATTTTTTAATTATTTAACAATCCTGCTATGCATCGCTGCTACAAAGGTATAATATACGTATACATAATATACAACATAAAGATATTCATTTTTAACATGTAATTTTAAACCACATGAGAGTATATATTATAACGTGTCTAGGAATCTAGGCATATATCGTTATACCTATAAAGAAAAGTCGTCATATCGTACAGAAAGAAATAAAGAGACTATAATGTATGATTAGCTGATTGTATTTTCGTAATTTTCGTCGAGTTTGTGATATATACATACATATACAATATTGTGGTTTAAAAAAATAGAAAGAATGAACGAACGAATAATTAAAAAAAAAAAAAAAAAAATGAGAATAATTTTGTGTTTTAAGTTTGTTCAAGATCAAAAAAAAAAAAATGTTATGTTTCTTTTTAAATAGAAAATCGTTGATAAATACTAATTGTCAAGATAATTATCTCATCTGTTAATTTTTCTCAAATAATAATGCAGCGGCAGAATTAAAATGTTGCTTTTCGTTTTTGTCATAATTTATACCATGTGTATACACCTAGTTGTATACAATATATGGGCTTGGGAATTATGTTACGTACGTACTACATTGAAAAAAAAAAAAAAAAAAGTACAATTAATTTCCAGTGCTGCTACAAAGGTATAAAACATGTATACATAATATACAACATAAAGATATTGATTTTTAACATGTCATTTCAAACTACATGAGAGCATATATTATATAACGTGTTTAGGAATCTAGGAATCTATCGTTATACCTATAACGAGAAGTCGTCATATCGTACAGAAAGAAATAAAGAGACTTTCATGTACGATTAGGTGATTGTATTTTCGTAATTTTCGTCGAGTTTGTGATATATGCATATACAATATTATGGTTTAAAAAAATAGAAAGAATGAACGAACGAATAAAAAAAAAAAAAAAATGAAAATAATTTTGTGTTTTAAGTTTGTTCAAGATCAAAAAAAAAAAAAATGTTCTGTTTCTTTTTAAATAGAAAATCGTTGATAAATACTAATTGTCAAGATAATTATCTCATCTGTTAATTTTTCTCAAATAATAATGCAGCGGCAGAATTAAAATGTTGCTTTTTTTTTGTCATAATTTATACCATGTGTATATGTATACCTAGTTATATACAATATATGGGCTTGGGAATTATGTTACGTACGTACTACATTGAAAAGAAAAACAAAAAAAAAGTATAATTAATTTCCAGTGCTGCTACAAAGGTATAAAACATGTATACATAATATACAACATAAAGATATTCATTTTTAACATGTCATTTCAAACTACATGAGAGCATATATTATATAACGTGTCTAGGAATCTAGGAATCTATCGTTATACCTATAACGAGAAGTCGTCATATCGTACAGAAAGAAATAAAGAGACTTTAATGTACGATTAGGTGATTGTATTTTCGTAATTTTCGTCGAGTTTGTGATATATGCATATACAATATTATGGTTTAAAAAAATAGAAAGAATGAACGAACGAATAAAAAAAAAAAAAAAATGAAAATAATTTTGTGTTTTAAGTTTGTTCAAGATCAAAAAAAAAAAAAATGTTTTGTTTCTTTTTAAATAGAAAATCGTTGATAAATACTAATTGTCAAGATAATTATCTCATCTGTTAATTTTTCTCAAATAATAATGCAGCGGCAGAATTAAAATGTTGCTTTTTTTTGTCATAATTTATACCATGTGTATATACCTTGTTGTATACAATATATGGGCTTGGGAATTATGTTACGTATGTACGACATTGAAAAAAAAACAAAAAAAAAAGTATAATTAATTTCCAGTGCTGCTACAAAGGTATAAAACATGTATACATAATATACAACATAAAGATATTCATTTTTAACATGTAAATCTAAACTACATGAGAGCATATATTATATAACGTGTCTAGGAATCTAGGAATATATCGTTATACCTATAACGAAAAGTCATATCGTACAGAAAGATATAAAGAGACTTTAATGTACGATTAGGTGATTGTATTTTCGTAATTTTCGTCGAGTTTGTGATATATGCATATACAATATTATGATTTAAAAAAAAAAAAAGAATGAACGAACGAATAATAAAAAAAAAAAAAAATGGAAATAATTTTGTGTTTTAAGTTTGTTCAAGATCAAAAAAAAAAAAAAAATGTTTTGTTTCTTTTTGAATAGAAAATCGTTGATAAATACTAATTGTCAAGATAATTATCTCATCTGTTAATTTTTCTCAAATAATAATGCAGCGGCAGAATTAAAATGTTGCTTTTTTTTTGTCATAATTTATACCATGTGTATATGTATACCTAGTTATATACAATATATGGGCTTGGGAATTATGTTACGTATATACCACATTGAAAAAAAAAACAAAGTATAATTGATTTCCAGTGACGATATCTCTATCTGTATGTTGTTTAGAAATAATAACGCTAAATATATTACTATAATATACAATTTTTGTTATTATATAGTTATAATAACATTGGTTGCAGGCGAATCATAACGATATGATACAAGTTATATTTTTCTTTCACATACATATATACATGAATAATTTGTGATTAATTAAAACGGCAATATAGTCACATAATATGTAACTGCAGTAACATGTTAATCTCAGAATAGAAATTCTGATAATTATGGCTAAAAAGAAGGGAAACAAAAAAAAAAAAAAACTGAGAGAAACAACGTGACTATAATATAATAAAGTTTAAAAAAATATTTGCCTGTTATTAAATTATAAGATTTGAAGATTTAAATTTCATATGTTAATCAATACGAAAATTTTTATGGGTCTTAGCAATGTGGGTATAATACGGGAGGATGTTCTGGAATTGAATTATTTTTTTTTTATACTTCCCAATAATCTTCAATATAAGATATTTATATACATATGCATATATACGTATAATAATATTGATTGATATAAATTGGGATGGTAGTCACGTTTTTATTATTATTGTAGTTAAATAAAGTAAAAACAAAAAAAAAAAAACCACTGTATAAATTAAATAATAAATTCCAGCAAAAGTATTTATAATTTATGTGTATCGACATATTATTACCGTTTGAATGTGTCAATATTAAACAGTATATATGTTATAATCATTAAAATTTGAATAAATGTTTCTTCATAATGAATCCTATCCTATTACACACACGTGCATTCATCCAATCATTAATCTTAACATTCGTCAAAAAGCCTAATTTCGTCAGTATTATAATATCTTTTCTGTGAACTGACAAAGTAAATTTTATCTGAGATATTCAATTCAAAGAATGATCAGGCTTTCATTCTATCCAATCAAAGAAAGAAAAAAAAATTCAAACTACGCATACATAGTTTTTATTTCATATTCAAAATCATTTTCGCGGCATATCCCATAAGCAACCAGCGGAGTTGCGCAGTCGTGTTTATTTAGAGCAGTCCTCGCGGTTCAAGCTAAATAAAATAAAAAAAACTAATTGAGTGTTAATTTCGAGTGATTTTAGTTTATCGATAAACAATCAGATGGGAAAAGAATAACGGATTTTTTCTACATAGATCAACGAAAGGGTGAGTTTAAATTTTCTTCAATATAAATTTTAGAATCGTTTGAATATTAGAGGTTAGGTTAGACTCGAGCGTCACTCCCGGTATTGAAAAGTAACCGACTAATATAAATCCACAATAATAAATAGTGGATTAAATAATAAATTGTGCAACAGAAATCGTATTCATTATTCATCAATTCTCTGTAAACTTGATCCAAGTCGTTTTCTAACCAATAATCATCGTTCGCTTCGAACCGTCATTCATTTTGGCGCTATTCTTCACGTGGGGTTCTCCCGGCACAATATTAGAGAGGTTATGTTCCCCATAATCACAAAACGACTGTTCGACGACGCGTTAGACTCCGAAGTGTAATAAAAGTCTGTTATTATCACCGAACAACGGCGAGTGAATATAAAATTTCATTAAACCTCTACGGAGAATCGAAGCCATTGAATATGCCGACTTGGAATCAGATCCAGGCGCAACTTCGCAATCCAAACAACCCGGTTGTTTTTTTCGACGTATCAGTAGGCACGACGGAAATCGGCCGCATGATATTCGAGCTGTTCGAAGACGTGTGTCCAAAGACTGCAGAAAACTTTCGACAATTTTGCACCGGTGAATACAGAAAGGATGGCGTTTCTCTGGGCTTTAAAGGAGCAATTTTTCACCGAGTTATTAAAGACTTCATGATCCAGGGCGGAGACTTTGTCAACGGCGATGGCACCGGTGTATTAAGCATCTACGGAGGCGGGACTTTCCCTGACGAGAATTTTACCTTAAAGCACGATTCCTCAGGTCTTTTGTCGATGGCTAACAGCGGGAAGGACACGAATGGATGCCAGTTTTTTATAACCTGTGCAAAGTGCAATTTTCTCGATGGTAAACACGTCGTTTTTGGCCGAGTTATTGACGGACTTTTGGTGATGAGAAAAATTGAGAACGTACCGACAGGACCTAACAATAAACCAAAAATTCCGGTCACTATATCCCAGTGTGGCCAAATGTAGATTTTCTATTTATTTGTAATCCATTATTTTAATAAACGGTTATTTTTATCTAATTCAGGTCTTACTTAATAAGTTATCGCACTCATTAGTTACAAAGTTTATCCTTGAAGCCATCGGGTTGCCTTCGACAAACCAAAGGCTCTCTTCAGCCTCTTGACAAAACGAACAATTTCTTGCGAGGGAATTTTTTTTAGAATTAATTGTAGTCCAAAGCTCTCAAAGTTTTTACAATAATTATATCAAGTCTGATTCTTCTTCTTCATACAAAAATATACAAGCGTAGAATCAATACTTTGCCATTTCTTCAATCCTTATTTACTTTTATTCCACTAATGATTAGAAAGTAGAAGAAACTTGAACTTTAATCGTGATAGAAATACATGCTGACGTGTCAGTCAAGTAGAGGAATGTGAAAGGTAGTAGTTATTTTTTTTTTCAATTAACATAGGGGTAATTTGCAAAATTGATGCTGGTCTATCGTTCGGTATGGAGACTCTTAACTTTTCTGATAGTTGATGTGAAATTGCAACTGCATCGGTTTGATATTCAGTAAAAGGAAATAGATTTTTGGGTAAAAATTTAAGGAATTTGATGAATTTTTTCTTCTATTGATTGGATATTTATTATTATAATAATATATTATACTAAATACGTATGTATTAATAATACTTTTATAATATAATTAGTATTTAAAAATTTTCCTGACAATAATATCGCTGAAAAATCTCAGACGTGCATCAATAAACAAAATTTGATGCGATAAATCGGAGCATTTGAAAATATCTGTATAACTTATCACTATAATCCTTAAATCGATAAAGTTTTTGAGCTCAATATCTGTATATATATATATCACTTGACATTGTTTCATGAGTATAAGAAAGACAATGTTCATTTGTATGTATTTACAATGAGAAGATGCGCGTGTAAACCGCACAACGTTTTTATAAATAAAAAAAAATAAGGAGTAAACAGAAGCCAGTTGAAAAATATGCAAGTCTATGAGCCTCAAAAAATGAAAGCGTGATGCACTGTTTCCTAAATAACTTACAGCTCACGGTAACGACAGAAGAGGTTCTCTCTTCCTCGGTACCGAGAGCCGGAACGTATTCTACCGACTATTGCAAAACACATCCTCCTCGATTATATCACCTTCGGGATGATCGTCGACTACCATGATCGGAGTAGCCCCATCGTGAAGACTAGATCTGGACAAAGTCCTCCTGTACGCGTCCCGGGAAACGCTTCTCGTGAAGCTGAATCTTCTGGTGAGCTTTTTTGTGAGTGGAGGCGGGCTCTTCGGACTTTTAACCAATATCTCGGGGGTCTGTGGTCTTTGGAGACGGGCGAGTAGCACCTCGGTCGAGTGTTCTTCGATAACGTCAAACGCATAGTTGATATCGTCTTCAGAGGCGTGTTCCCTAGTCACGCAAAATCTTAAGATATATTGTTCCTTTACTCTGGATGGTATCATGTGCAGTTTTCCAGACGAGTTTATGTTAGCTAGAAGTTCCTGGTTCACGGAGTCACCGCCCTTTAGTCTGAAGCATACAAGTCCGACTCGCACATCGTTCACGATTTCAAATCTCGCGTCCTTGCGCATCAGAGACTCGAACCTCTTGGCCAGTTTTATGTGATTTCTTATGTAATTTTGAAGACCACTTATCCCGTAACTCCTTATGACAAACCACAACTTGAGAGCTCTGAATCTCCTGCTCAAAGGCACACCCCAGTGACGATAGTCGATCGATTCGCCGGAATTAGCGTGCTGAAGATAAAGCGGGTCCACCACCAACGCTGATGTCAATTTAACGCGATCTTTTACCCACAAACAAGAGCAGTCGAAGTTAACCAATAGCCACTTGTTCGTGTTTGTGTTGAACGAGTCTGCGTGCTCGATCCCGGCCATGAGTGGACGCAGTTCTGGACATATGAAAGAGTTTCCTGCATAAGCACCGTCCACGTGAAGCCAAAGGTTTGGATATTGTTTGCAGACCGGTCCGATCTCTTCGAGATTGTCGAAGGAGCAGCATCCGGTCGATCCGAGGGTAGTGGAAACGAAGAAGGGGACCAGACCCTTCGCCACATCTTCTTTCAGAGCAGCTTCCAAGGCTTCTCCACGGAGAGAGCACTTCGAGTCGGGTTCCAACACGCGTAATTTAACGAGGCTGATCATCGCCGCCTTTTCAACGCAGGAATGAGATTCCGTTGAACAATAGGCTACCAGTCTGGGTAGAAACGCTGAATCCTCGGTCCCCGGATCCTGCTCTTGCAGCATTTTTATCGCCTGGTTTCTCGCCGCTAACATCGTTACCAGAATGCACTCTGACGCTGAACTCTGGATGACTCCACCGCCAATCGACTCCTCGTGACCAGACAAAAAATCTTCGGGAAGATCCATCGCCTTTGCGAACCAGTCAAGTACCACTGTTTCCAATTCTGTACATGCGGGACTTGCGGCCCACGAAAAACCAATGCATCCAATAGCGTCTGATAACATGTCTCCAAGTATTGATGGGAACGAATTTCCGGACGGGAAATAAGCGTGGAATCTCGGATGCTGCCAGTGTGTTATCTGCAAATAGAAATCGAACAATTATTAGATTAGTCAAGAAGTTGGAAGACACGGAGTAGCAAAAATCGAGCCAACGTGTTTAATCGTAGGTCAGAAACTCACCCCTGGCATTATTTTCGTGTCAACATCCTTCATGATGTCGTCCCAGGACTCCGGCTTCACCGGAGCCTCGTCGGGAAGAAGAGGTCTAAGATACCCAGGGTCGACGTTCGCTGTGACTCTTTTCTTATCAATATTTCCCAAGTATTCGCAGATGTATTCGACCATCTCCTTGCCACGAACACGGAATTCTTCAACGTCCATTTCTGCAGTCTGAGGATGAAAGAAAATCGAAAATGTTAGTCAAGTCAAACAGTGAAACACGGATATTCGTGAAATTGAAAACTTGCTAGTTAAGAGAGTGTTTATTCTCGGTATTTTCAATCGCTTTAAGGCAACGCTTGATTACGTATTTAGCTATCACGGGTAATTCAATATTGATATTTTATCAGCGATGCAATCAGGTTTGCAGATAAACAGGCGCTAGTTTCGTTGATGAAATAAAAAAAATATTCGCGATAATTTTGAAAGCGACGTTGTTCAGATTTTTTTTTTTTTTTTTTTTTGCAAATTTATCTCGAAGAACTAAATTTATCGAAAAATCCGAAAAAGACAATTTTTCGCACTTACGTTTTTGGTTTATTTAGTTTTTTGGTGTTTTTTTTTTTTTTTTGTAGAAAATTTGTCCTCCAAATTGATCACGGTTCACTGAATGCTTCTGAAACAATTTTTTCGATGATAAATCCTTTAACTGTTATTTTTTCAACTTAGTCTCCTCGTTCGCTGTACACTCCGTTACAACGGTTCAGACTTAGCGAGTTGACTGTGGCTCTCCGAAGTGCGCAAAGCAGTTTTATACGGTCGGAAAGGCTGGTTGGCGAACGTCAGACCTGCGCTGGGATTCACGCCCACTTCTCCGTGGCCTATACCTCGGTCCCACTAGCCTATCCACGTGTTGAGCAAATCCTCGTATAATTTTAATCCGATCACTTTTCCCGCGCCACCAACGAACGAACGAAATTAATATGATTAATATCGTTCCTCGAAGCCAGAATCAATTCCTCGGAAAAATCACGGTTCTTTTAACAGTCCGAGGAAACCGATCATTCAGTCAACGATCCGCACCTTTTTTCATCGTCTTTTTTTCCCCCGCGCGAACAGTAGGTACGCGATTGGATAACGCGATTCCGCATTTTTTGATTTTTTATTCACACCCTTTTTTGCCAAAGAAATTATTATTCATGATACAACGGCGAATGTTTGACTATTTTTTGAATATTTTTTTTCCACTACTCTTTACACGACCGTTGGCCTTTCTATTAGCGTTTCCTATTCTTTTTCTCGTTTTCTACATATCGTCCTCTTTTTTTTTTCGGAAAGGAAATGAAGAAAAAAGAAATTGAAGAAGAATAAATGTCGACTATATTTACCGTAAAAACTCTACAGAATTTTTGAGTCTCTAAAATCAGAAAGAATATTTCTAATGAGTTCTAATGAGACCATGAGTTTCAGCATCTCCGAACCTACATATTAGGCTACATTCGACAGAGTTTGGAATGCGAATTAATAAAACTTGTAAAAATATCCGTTATGCATGGCCTTTTTTTTTTTTTTTTTTTTTTCATTAGCGAGAAGGAATCTACCATATGAATTAAAAATTTCTTTATTTTTTTTTTTTGGCTCAGATCGAATAGAATCTGAGATCGTTTCGTTACATTTGATTGAGAAAATTTTCAGTGTAATAAACGAAGCAATTTAAATTTTTATAAGGTCGATGAACCTGCAACGATTCGTTATCACCTTTACGTGTATACTTATATGCATAAATATAGATTCACCGAAATTTGTCGTTGCGAAATGACGAATTTGTAGACTCGTTTCGAAATTTGGGGTTTCTCTATATAATATTATAGATATGCGGAATCCCCATTGACGTCATTCGGTGTAATCGGTTAACGCTTACGAGATATTCGGAAAAGAAAGAGAAAGAGAGGAGAAGTAGAAAAGAGGAAGGAGAAGGTCAAAGAGGAATATTATCCTGTAAGTGGATCCCAACGATATACGAATAATCGGTGTTTTTTTTTTTCTTTCCTCAGCCCCTCTTAGAATCAGATATATACCCCACCTATTCATTTCCATTCGAGAATAAGACCCATGGCTGACAGCCAAGCGTCGCGTCGTGTCCCGATACCCATGACGTCATCAAACACGTCCGACAACGATCAGCCAATGTATTTCTCTTGTATGTACTAACTGGTTTTTAATTGACAGCCATATATCTACATTCCTAGCTCAGCTATTTACCTACCTTCTACACTTATGTACAGATATGTATGTCTTATGTTATAACTCTTCGAACTCAGAGATTGGCTGAAGCTATTAATTGAAACACACAAAAAATTGAAAAAAATTGAAAAAAGACAAAGTTCACTTGTCCCATCATTTTTGGTCTTTTTTTTCTATCCAAAAATACGAAACTACAAACCTGCGTTCATGATTTTTCGAAAATACATACGTCTATACATATATGTATAGATAAATTTTCTGTATGCATATGAAAATATTATTTATTAGATTTTGGTATACGCGTCACGTTATTCGTAAAGAGAAGTATATACAATATTGTTCGTAAGTAATGGTTCGGTTTTGCAACCAGCCCGAGGGCAGATAAAATTCTACGTACGCACGAAGATACCTACTAACTGGTTTTGTAGTATAAAGATTTTACTGATTTACCATCCGACATTAAGATTTTTTTTCTTCCAGAATCTCATACCCGTGTACGTGAATAGTTTATAACAATTATACCAACTTCTTATTATCATCACGATCTGAACAAAAAAAAAATTAGAATGATAATAATCATAATAATAAAATCCACGAAAGTGTAACGTCAATTTGTACAGATAGATATAGGTACCTATAAATTATCAGGAGGATAATATTTTCACGTATATAGATATAACTTGGCGCGAGACTCTACCGAGTCTCTTGATCCTCGAACTTTTTCCTAGAATTTGATAATTATATTATATATATATAGATGGTATGTATGTATACATACATGTTATAGGTAGCTAAATAAAGAAATAAATGAAAAAATGGTATTTCCAAAAGTATACGTCTATACATACATATATATGTATAAGGGGATGTCGAAAATATGCTAATTACCGCACTTTCAAAACTGTTCTGTATAACGTAGATAGCATACGTATATGTATTTTTACACTAAATAATATACAGTAATAACAGATATATAGGTATACATGTGTATGTAGGTATATATACCGTTCAAGGAATTTCCAAAATGGTAAAATCCGTGACCTTCTAACTATAAACCGTCGATTTATGCCTCGATATTCTCCGTTCTTTGGTAAAACAAAAATAATAATATACTAATATAAATTCTAGACGCCGTTGGTGTTATACGGTTTTACCAAGAACTGATTATCTATATGTATTAAAGATGATAATATTCCCGGTGGGTCATTAGTAGCCACCCGCTAATAAAAAAAAAAAAATACCCGTTTCTATAAATTTTCGGGAAAATTTCTTTTTTTTTTCAAAATTACTTTATATCTTATACTTAGAGTCTACGTAGGTATTGAACAGTTAAGTTAATAAGTTTTGGATCGAAATATACCCTATAGG
The DNA here is from genome assembly GCA_949628255.1 of Macrophya alboannulata. NCBI lineage: Eukaryota > Metazoa > Arthropoda > Insecta > Hymenoptera > Tenthredinidae > Macrophya > Macrophya alboannulata. The sequence goes on along the minus strand of OX451212.1, from coordinate 1,089,561 downwards.
TTGACTCTTCTATCGAACGAACAGCGCGGAGGGAGGGGCAGGGGGGCTAAAACTCCTGAGGGGTTTTTATGTATAAATATAGCTTATATACCTACTGGCTGGTTTCCTCTTCATCTACGTTCACTAACGCTTCGTTGAAGCGGCGCCTTCCGCGTGAGTTCACCAGCTCCATGAGCTTATGATATTCTACAACTAGCCGGTCCGCGATATATACGTATTATACATGACCGAGACACACGGCGCGTTCATAAGGGTAGAGTCGAGGCGTCGGACACGTCGCTGCAAAAGATACACATATGGGCGGTTGTTTTTTTTTGTTTTTTCTTTCTTTAGTTTTTCAATTCGTTATTTTTGGTTCTTTTTTTCTTATCGTCATTATCATGTTATAATGATCCCTGATTTGGAACGATCACGATCTGATTGTTACAATTTATTATCGGGTTCTTTTCCCTTTACGCACTCTGTAACCATAATATTTGCAGACCTTGAAAAAATCGCGAAAATATGACGCAGGGCAAACTCTTGCCCCTCCCCCCTCTTTTTTTCTTAAATTTTTATTATTCATCTTTGTTTCTGAACAATTACACCGTGTTTTGTTTATCCGATCGTTAGTTGAGGTAATCGATTGAATACTTATAGTTGGTAATAATTACAACTATGAAGAACTATAAGAGGAGCGAAGAACAAAAAAAAGAAAAGAAAAAAAAAATCAGTACCAAGATTTATGTATACCCATCTCTATAACATGATAGTTCTAATGACTGTGTAAAATTCACGCTGATTTATCGAATCTGAGGTTTTAGCTGTAGATGAAAAAAAAAAAAATGGAAAAAAAAGCACGTTTTTTTTTTTGGTTTTTTAAACAGAACATCGAAATGTATGAATAAATCAACAATTTATATACATATAGGTATACCGCTTCTTAAAAGATATTTTATTAAATATATTTGTTATACTGTATTTTATAGGTATATAGGTATATAAGTGAATGACAGAATTATATTTGGACACGTGTTATATCCTCAGGCTTTGTATTATGAGAAATTCAAGAGATATCGAGTAGGTATAAGTAATGTATAGATATCATAGCTCTATAGTATATATGCATGTGTAATTTGTGCGAAGAGTTTTTTTTTTTTTTTATTTTCAAGCAAGCTTCGAATTTTATACCTAATTAACTAATTAATTTAATTATTCATTCATTATCATCAAATTATATATTCGAGGAATAAATAATATATATGTAATAATTATACATGAATATGCATATATATGTATGTAAGTCCTATCTATTTATTTATTTATTTATTAATTTTGGTTTTGGTTTTGGTTTTCTTTCCGAAGAAATTTTTTTCTTCATTTTTTTTTAAATTTATTGTCGTTTACATCGGATATGCTGTTATCACGTTAATTCATTGTTGAACCGTAACGTAAAAGAAACGTGCAGTTTTTTTTTTTCTTCTATTTTTTTTTAATTTTTCTATTAATTCTCGATTACGAACGTCCGTTGGGACTTCGTCCTCTAGATGGAGATGCAGAAGGCGATGGCTCCGGGCTGCATCCGTTGCTACTTCCTCTTCTACTGCTGTTATTGTTAGCCTTAAGTCGTACCATAGTGTCCAGATGACGAAACCTGGTTAATCAATTATTAGACAAACAAAAAAACAAAAATCTCATATATTAAACTTTTTTATAGTCAGCTATAGCAAGAGATATAAGTAAATTAATTAACGAACAAAAAAATCAAACATCGAATTTATAATGTTGAATATTTTACCTAAAAACCGACCAATCGTATTATAGTTGTATAACTGTGTGAGCATAATTATACGTTAACTGCCTATAACTGCGTAGAAAATTTGATGGATTATAGTAATAAATACCGATTATCTACACCATAGCTCGAGAAATCAAAATTGTTATTTCTTTTTTTTTTTTTTTCTTCTTCATTTTCTTGTTCTAATCGAAAAGAGATGTTGATCTCATACCTTAACGACAATTCTCCAGTATCAGATGCCGAGTCACGTGACTGAAGAAGATACGCCAGTGGCCAAGATATCCATGAATGCCTACGACATACATAAAAGATTTTGGAAAATCCAATAAATTCGTATAATCAATTTTCAGTAAAAAGAAAAAAATTTACGGTTTTATGAACGTGACAATTGATCTACGCGGTAATGAAATTTTTGATAGGGTAATACGAACGCTGTATGCGATGTGCTGTTGCTCCCTACGCCACCGATAGTCGCCTGAGTGTCCAGTTTCGCTGTTGGTTGATTCGGGGTCTTGGTAAACCCGGGTTGGATCGCAGGATCCGACACCATACGGACGAAGAATGACCTCCTCTGTTCGAGAGTGGCCTTCCTCTTCTTTTCCCTAATGTCCGCAAGTTCGTCCATAACGTCCTGGGCGATAAACAATGACTTTTTATAAAACGAGTATAACAAGGATCCGAACTTTTATTATTCTAATATTACGGAGTTTCCCCGAATCGCGTAATATCAAACGCGTCGATTGATAAATTTATAGACGATATATTTTCACCGCACGCGGATATGAGTGAAGGAAATTTAACACGGGACAGGGGAAATCACTCTGTAATTAATACGGTATCATAGGTCAAGGCGATCACGGATTGTAGAAAATTACTGCATATCTTACGCGGCTGTACCACGACGATAACCACATCCGTAGAATAACCGTTCGTTAACATGACTATAGAAGGTTTCAAGGCTCAGGTGATTCCTAGGGTCTTACATATTACGTCGATATGGTATTATCGATTATCTGCAGAAAAGAGAATCGGACTCATCGGTTCTTACCTTGGACTCCAACAGTTCGGACGCAAAGTCCGTTATGACTCCCCAGGCGGTGTCTAAAATCGGATAAACGGTTTGAAAAACGACCTAAGAATCGACGATCGATTTTTAACTATCAATCATATAGGTATGTATCTTACCAACGTCGTTTTCAGTCGCGTTCGGCGCTGCCAGAGCAAATCTTATGGTGTAACGTTGATTAACGCGGGCTGGTATCATGTGGATTCTTCCCGAGTCGTTGATGGTGCTTAAAAGTTTCTGATTCAATTTGTCCGATCCTTTGGCACGGAAGCAAACTAATCCGAGCTAAAAACAAGACCGATATTCGACAAAAAAAAATTCTCAAGCTAATTTTAAGCGGACGGTTTTTACCCATCAAAAGTTGCTCCCAATTTATGGCTGACTACATGGACTTTCAAGGACGCGGGAAACTAAACTGAACTTTCCCCCCCCCGGCGTCGTGACAATCATCGAAGACAATTAAACTCGAATCAATCGTACGAACTTAACAACTACTTGGAAATAATGAAACTGCAATTTTATCTTCGTATCTTCGATTATAATTGAAACTGGAGGCAATTATCCTCGTGATTGATCGGCGGTTTCATAACAAGCAAAAAAAAAAAATCTTCTCTCCATAATATGAAACAATTGTCGCGACAGATTTCTCGGATTTCAGAAGAGAAGAGAAGCTTTTATATTCGTATAAGCGATCATCACGGATCGGACTAGTGTTGAAAATAATTAAGGGGAACTCCGACTAAACATTATATAAGAAAATTGCCGATCACTTCCTGATCTACTTATTCTCGGTAAAAACTGAGTCTCGGCAGGACAGATCGTTTCGTAGTGATTCACTGCGCACGTCCAAAGTACAAAAAAAAAAAACGACGGGAATCCTATGGTCATCGAATACTTTATAATTACACTGCATCTCGCTTATTATATCACGGTCAAAGAACCGCCGGTTATGGATATGATTTTCCATTATTATTGAGAAATGACAAGTAATACGTAACGTCCAGTTAGCGAGATGTTCTAAGCCTCTATAATTATATCTGACGGGAAATACCGACACGATTAATGCGTCTAAATTGATTATACTGACCACAACGTCGTTACAGACTTCAAATCTCGTGTCTTTCTTTACCAACGATTCGAATCTCTTTGCTAGACTGATGTGACCACGAATGTACGACTGGAGACCAGATATTCCGTAATTTCTGAACACGAACCACAGCTTTAGGGATCGGAATCTCCTGCTCAGTGGGATACTCCAGTGTCTGGAAGAAGCGTAGGACAAAAAAAATGTATTATTTTTTCGTTTTTCATGCGTTACTTTGAACCTTACCTATAATCGATCGCAGTGTCTGCGTGGGTGTGCTGAAGATAGAGAGGGTCGACTACCAGGGCGCCGGTCAATTTGAAACGATCTCGTACCCACAAACACGAACAGTCAAAATTTGTCAGAAGAAATTTGTTCGGGTTTGTGTTGAACGAATCTGCGTATTCTATCCCGGACATGTACTGCTTAAGTTCGGGGCATATGAAAGAGTTACCGGCATAGGCTGCGTCGACGTGAAGCCAGATCTGCGGGAGTTAATTAAAACGTTTATTTTATTTTCTCTGATTAAATCGATCACCTGAATTCGAACACAGATTTATTTTTGAAGGAAGATAGAGAGACTCTTTTTTTTATTTTATTCATTTTTTAAATTTGCTCTTATCCTCGTCTCTCTCTCTCTCTCTTTTTTATCCGGGGTTAAACCCATCAAAAAGTGATTGATTGATTGATTGATTGATTGATTGATTGATTGATTGATAGAACACATAAGTATATCCATAACGGTATATACTTACGCCTGGCCACTTCTTGCACACTGGGCCAATTTCTTTGAGATTATCGAAAGAACAGCAGGCAGTCGTTCCCAGTGTTGTGGATACGAAAAACGGAACATATCCTTCCGCAATGTCTGCCTCAATCGCCTGACCAAATAATCAAATCTTATTGTCATTCGAAACGATCACCCTAAAGTTTTTTTTTTTTTTTTTCTAACTTGAATTTGCCTCAAATCTGACAAAAATGCCTATAATTTCATATTTTTTTTTCCTTATTATAAGTCGTTATATTTTTTCGATGCGAGAAACCTGCGAGTGACTAATTTTGCGATGAGTCAGAGGCACGTGAAATTCGAAAGCTGTAATTAATTTATTTCGGGTTTCTTGTTTTTTTTTTTTTGTTTTTTTTTTCTTGTTTCATGGTAGGTCATGAGTTCACTGATGAAATTTCATGCGGGTTAATACCTGGCGGACGGTTTCTCCCCTGAGAATACTCTTCTCATCGGGTTCCAATATTCGTAACTTAACGAAACAGATCATAGCGTCTTTTTCTACGCAGCTATGACTTTCGCGGCTACAGTAGGCCATCAATTTACCCAATAAAGTTGTTTCGTCTAGGTGCGAATGCTCCGCTGATTCCTTGAGTCTTGCTATTGCCTGGGCTCTGGCAGCTAGCATACAGACCAGAACGCACTCCGAGGCAGATCCCTGTTTCCCCCCCAAGAGATGCACGGAAAATGTGTATAAAAAATTAGGAATCAAGAGTAATGAAAATGTCTTTTTCTTCGATTTTCTTCGATTTTTTTCTTAATGCATTTTACCTGAATCACACCACCGCCTTTACTCCCATCGCTGAAGTAGAGGAAATCGTTCGGAAGACCGATCGCCTTGCCTTGAAATCGCGAAATAATTGAAAGATTAATTCCTAAGAGAGGATAGAAAGAAAAAAAGAAACAGAAATAGACGTTCGTTGACCGATAATTTTTAGGCCAGGAAATCGGTTTTGGCAAACTTCTATAATACATAATCTAAATGTATATGTCCGAATCCGTTTTTGTCGGTCAGTTTCGTATCGAATTTACACGCAAGGTCAAGTCTCCAGACTCTAGACGCTATAAAGAATTTAGGTATATATCGTTTCGAAGGTGACTTTAACGAGCTGATTTCTTATATTCATCCGATTATCAAAGTTTGAGAATAACAGCCCAGGGCTGGACTGGTTTTTACTGTAAATTTAGTCGGCTGATAGGCAGTTAACAATACTCCACTAGGAATTTGAACGTGAATAATTAAGCCCGACGATGATGATGATGATGATGATAAGTCGTATTACATATACAAGACTCTAAAAACCAGTATAAAAATTATACAAAAAATTATAAAAATAAGAAAATAACTCACCAAACCAGTCGCAGACTATCGTTTCGAGCTCGGTACAAGCGGGACTCGCGGCCTGAAAATAAAACGAATAAAAAAACTAGCAAAAATATACTTTAGTTCGTCTCATTCGTTGAAAGAATCTGTCAGAAATGGTACGACGTTTCTTTGATCGATTGAAACCCGAATTCCCTAAAGTCCTTCCTTCCTCCCTGATTCCTAATTTCAGTAGAAAAATAGAGCTGTCAATTCATCACCTCCGTTGTCTCCGGGGAATGACAAAAAAAAAAAAAAAAAACGAAAAGGGAAGAGAGAGAAAGGGAAGACTGTTAAATCTATTAAAAGTAAATGAACGCTCACCCAAGAAAATCCTATGCATCCAATCGCGTCGCCTAACATGTCGCCAAGGATTGAAGGGAAGGAATTACCGGCCGGAAAATAGGCGTGAAATCTCGGATGTTGCCAATGCGTGATCTGCGAGATGAGAGAAAGGGAAGAAAGAAGAAGAAAAAATGCAAAACTTTTCTATACAGAATTTAGAAAAGTTTTGATACACATCGTATAATTACCCCAGGCATTATCTTCGATTCAACGTCTCTCATTATTTCATCCCAAGACTCAGGTTCGTGAGGGGCTTCCCCCGGAAGCAGGGGTCTCAAATAGCCTGGACCAACATCCGGGGTGACTCGTCTGCCATGGATTGTGCTCATGAATTCGCAGATGTAATCGACCATCTCTTTACCGCGCGTGCGAAACTCCTCGATGTCCATTTTTCACGCTTTTATCAAAATTTCAAATATTTGATTTTTTTTTTTTTTGCTTTTTTTTCTCCCAAAATAACGCTCGCCTGGTTATATACAGTACAGTCGCCATTAATCGAGGCGATCTCAAACTCATATAAGAGAACGACGACCCGAACGAATTATGTAATCGCCTGAGGATGGAAATTTCCTGCAGAAATTCTTAGCACTTTTTTCTGGTGATTTTGAAGAAAAAAAATCTTCATCCTTTTTATCGTATATATTTCTGTTTTTTTTTTTTTTCTACTTTACAAGGTCTGGGATCACCTTTATCAGCTTCTTTTTTTATCCCGAGTACCAGCGAAAGGTTAGACACGAGTAATTTTTTAGACCATGATGAGGATGAATAATTTTGTACTAATTACTTCATTGGAATGCGAATAAATTTCAAGTGTTTTTCCTAGTGAATTTTTTTGTTTTTTTTTTCCTTTTTTTTTAGACTCCTGAGCGATCAATTCTGGAAACTTTGGTATTTCGGAAGGCGTACGTTTACACACCTACCGCGGTAATCCCAATTAATAGTTTCCGGGAGTTGACTATTCGCACAATTCTATTATTATTATTATTGTCGCGATTATCAATCAGTTAAATCCGACGTTATTGACGTTCAATTACACAGGACTTACAACTTGTTCTATGCTACATACAGACAACGTAGATAAAATTAGAAACAACAGACAGAATTTTGATCTCAGTATTTCAATTTTTTTTTTATTATCGGTCCGCCAAACTGGCAAATCAAAAAGTAAAATTGAATTGAAAAAAATTGAAAAAAATCGAGAATGAGAAAAATAATTATCGAGGTACTCGCCTACCTGTTGCTGATGATCTTCTTCGAAGAATGTTTTTGATGCTGCGATTCTCCTTGGTCCGTGAGATTGAATAAAAAAAAGAATTATTCACGTTGAGGTATGAAGGAAGTTGAGCTAGGCGATGAGCTAGGGCGCGGGGAGGATCTAAGAACGACTTGGCACCGACCCTCCGCCTTGGTCCAGACTTGAAGCTGTTTCGTACTCCGGCGGTGCGCTTGATCAAAACCGCGAAACCGCGAAACCCCGATTCTCTCGTCATGCGCGTCATCGTGTAGGGTAGGAAGGAACTTATTGCTTCTGCACCCCCGTCGTCACCCTTATACGTTTCTTTTATTCTTTTATAGACACCTCGATCACTATATGTATACATACCTTATACCTACATACCCGCATACTTTCATCATGATAGAAATAAAAGAAGACCACAGAACAAAAAAAAAGGACCAAAGTATATAATTTGACCGATTTATAACTCAGTCGATTTCAAAAAAAAATTTTTTTTTTTGTGAAAATTACAAATAAAACCGAAGAAAAATCGTCTGGTTTTCCTTTTTTTTTTTTTTTTTTATCGTCTTCCAAAAACGTTTCACATTTTTTTTTTTTGTCCTCCGATTGCAATTTCTTTCGATTTATAATTTCTTAAAATTGGAAAATTAAAAAAAAAAAAAATCAAAGAAATACACAAATTCATCGAAGATCGTCGAATTTTTATTTATTTTTTTTTTTTTTATATATTCTCGTGCTGATTTTCGATCGGGTTCTACAACAACCGCATATACAACACTCGAGCATAAATTGGATGTTTGTTGTGCGGAGGAGAGCGCGAAGCATTGTAAGAAGTTGTCAGAAGCAGGTGGCGGTCCTCGAGGTGCGAGAGATCCTGCCTAATTATTATTATTATTATTATTATTATCATTATTATTATCATTATTATTATTATTATCATTATTATTATCATTATTATTATTATTATCATTACCACAGTTGAGAGACGATAGAGCTGAGGCCCGGGAAAATTCAATTTACGTCTTCCCTTATTATACAGGTATATAATATATTATCGAATTTGCAATACAAGGGACTATATTAAATCCCGATCCAATTATAGGTATAATTATACCGATATCACTATAATGAAGTTTTTTTTTTCTGTAAGTAATAATCGACGAAATAAATAATCTATTATACATGAAAAATTTTGACAAGTCGAAAAGATGCGTTGATGATTAATTTTTGAACTTTTTTTTTCTATTTTTCGTTTCTCGTTTTTTTTTTTATAAAACTTATATATACAAGTTCTTGACAGTTTTGAATTTGGATTTTCATTTAAAATGGTAAAGACGAATGAGAGGGAGCCTGACGGCGTTTGGTAAAGGTCGTGGGTCAGGGGTTGGGGTGAAAGAAATAAAAAACGTTCATAATACCGGAATGCAGCGGGAAGAGTGAGAGGCCACAGGCTAGGGGTGCTTAATAATGCAATATGGCGTCGAGGCGTCGGCGACGCTATGCTCGCTATGCCGCATACCAACTATATCCGACACCGTTTATACATATACCTACACACGATGAAGCCGAGCAACCCTTATCGAAACGAGAGAACGCTTAGTCTGAGCTTTCGACAATCTATTTCGCCGTTTTAGTCAACCTAATATTTCTATATATTATATATATATGTATTTATATATATATACTATACATATATTATAATATACGTTTATCAGGTTAAATCGAATACCGATTACCAAATATTTTGGGTACAATAAACGAAATTGCGAAGAAGAAGATTTTCAAGTGGAAGGAAAAAAAAAACCAGCAAAATCCAAAAACTGAAGAAAAAAATTATATAAATTAATAGATCTTAGGGATGATAAATAATAATCCAGATAATTGATCAAATTATTATTTCTTTTCCGCACGTCTCTTCTTCTTCTTCGTTTTGTTCTCCAATTTATTATCCACAGTCTAGAATTATTAGTAGAATTTTGAATCAGGTATATATGTATAGATGATGGGAAAATATAACTTTATTTTATTTTTATTTTTTTTCTCAACGGAATGATCGTTCCCTGTTTAAATAATAGGTGATCGAGTTTGACATCTTGACCCACTGCTCTCTTCCCTTTAGAGATTCCTGACGTGTTTCGTGCCCTACCCCTACTATACCTTCTCTCACTTCGCATCCCACGCAATCGGGACTTTCCATTCACCATTCTATCAGGCGTCGTTCCTCGAATCCCGCCGCGGATTTCTCAATATAATTTTCAATTTAATTAATCTTCGTACTACCCTCTATACCCTCTTGCGCTCATCCTAAGTTACCACAAATAAATAATGATAATAATAATATTAATATTATTGCAAAAATATCATTACATCGGATCGTTTTGAGCCATTTAACTATCAACGATTTTATAACTCGGAATCAAATCTGTTTTCATATTATAGATGACGAAAAAATCTAATCGTAAGGGAAAAAGGACCGTTGAAGAATCCCAAGTCGCGGTCGATATACCAATACCAAATCTACCGGAGAAATTTTTATGGATGCACGTAAGTATTTTATGGAGAAACAAAAAGAGGAACAATTTACAGAGAATTTTTTCAATTTCAATTTATCTTATGTGTATATTTATTTATTCATTCAGTTTTTTTTCCTTTTCTTTCTATCACGTATTTCAAAATTCTTTTGGGGCTCTGAACAACAATATCGATATACATTTTTTGAAAATAGTTTTTTCCTCACTCCCTGTAAATTTTAATATTTGTATTGAGGGAAAACAAAAAACTAAAATATAATATCAACTTAGGTGAACAGTGGGACTAAAATCCGAAACGTATTGAACTACGCATTGAAGGAATATCCTGTCCACAAATCTGTGATATGGTCAGGCGCAGGTCAAGGAATTGGCAAAGTTATTACCTGCGTAGAAATATTTAAGAAAAAAAATCCCGGATTGGACCAAATAACTAAATTGCGATACATACAGTGGGTATATAAGAATAAAGAAAAAATTGATTCAAGCACATTATGATCGACTAATTTATCATCGATACTTTATCATCGTTATATAAATTGATTCCGAATTGATAAAAAATTCCACGACTTTTATAATCGATATAGCTATACGTAGAAATAGAAATCTCTTCTAGCAATAATCGAGCGATATTATTACCGTAATATGACAAAAATAGTATTTATATTGAAAAAAAAAAAAACTGTATTTTACAGATCGAAAAAGGCAAAAATGGGAAACGACAGTAACGTGAATAGCAACGTTCCAGAAATTCATATATTGTTATCAAAAGATCCTTTGGATTCCAGCGAACCCGGGTAAAATAATAATCGTATTATTAAATTTACTATAACACTCGGTATACATACGTTTTAATTGTTTGTATAATTATTATAAATTTTGTCTTTTTTTTTTTTCAGACATCAATCACCGTCATCCGTTGATCAAGGTTTATTTCTGGCTAGGATATCGTCGGATAAATATTTCGATAATAAAAATAACGATAAACAATCGTCGTTAACAAAAAAAGACACAAAAGAACCTTTTACAAGTAAATTATCTAACGTTGCGACTGAGGAATTTGCTGCTATGGGTCTACGAACGGGACAGAAAAGATCCCACAAAGGTCATCAAACAGCTGAAACTTCGGCAGGTAATAAAAATCGAAAAAAGGGTAAAAATAATTGATTACATCTAATAAATAAAAAAAAAAAAAAAAAAAACTTGAATGAATAAATAAGAATACTTTATTATTATTATTATTTTATTTTATTTTTATTTTTTTTTTTTTTGTAGAAATTTTATTTTGCTTGTTCATTTATGATATCAATTAATATAATATATAATGATTATGGAAATAGTCACACGGGATGTATTTCTGTCATTGTTAATATATTCAATAAGCTTTAATAATAATAATAATAATAATAATAATAATAATAATAATAATAGTAATAATGATAATATTAATAATGATAATGATAATAATAGTAATAGTTAAAGGTCATAATTCTATTAATATTTGTTACACAATCATTATTATGTCTTCATATTAGTTATATCATATTTACAGATTGTATTTACAGTGTGTATATTTGCGATTCTCCCCCACGTTACAAACATCATACTATTTCATTTAATACCATATGTGTAATGTATATATATGTATGCATGTGTGTATTCATCCATTTATTCAATTATTGTATGCATTCATGTATGTATATGTATGTATGTATGTTAAGTTCTGTTAATTTATTTTATTTTATTTTATCGACTATTGTATACGAACGAGAAGTTTTTTCCTTTTTTGTTTTTTTGTATAATAATAATCGTGATAATAATAATAATAATAATAATAATAATAATAATAATAATAATAATAATAATATACCTAATCAAATACAATGATATAACGTACATACGTACGTACATAATATATGTATATATACTATATATAATATTAATAAAAGGTTGGAAGAAAGAAAAAAAAAAAAATTGTAAAAATTTATCCGTATCGTAATTAATACGAAAAAAAAAAAATTGGACCGAGGATTTATAAAATTTGTATTTCATTATATTCATGCAATAGCATATTAATTCGTACGGTTATAACAATGATGATAATTATTTATAATACTTAATAAAAAAATTATTAAAAAGAGACAGACTGATTTATTAATTTGTTTCACTCGAAAGTAGCTATAGTATTTAGGTATATATGCGTTACAATTACATATGCATACAATTTTCAAATTTAACTTTTTTCTTTTTATAAATAGCCATGAATTATCCGTTTAGTTCGAATTTTTTTTTTCTAGTTTCACGGCAAACTGCCTGAAAATGAATAAGAACGCAATTACATATCCGGCGATTTGCGGTATATTGCTTTTTCTCGGTTTTTATTTATTTTTATTTTTTATTTTTATTAGTAAAGATTGATGATTCAACAAATATGTACGTTATTTCAATTATTTATCCTCTTTCTTTCCTTCTTTGTCGAAAATTACCGTTTATTATTACAATTTCATATCTTCAACCGTTGATTGATTAATTTTTTTTTCCAAATTATTTTTTGTATTCTTTTGTACTCCTTCCCCTCCTAATTTTTAGTTACTTATATTCGTAACTGTATCTATACACATAATACAATTAATTCATTTATCGATGATAATATTAATTCATAATGATGATGATGATTATCTGTAATTTAAAGGGGCAGCGGAGAATCTAGCGACCTGAATTTATAGGTATAACTATGAGATATTAGTTTTTTTTTTCTTTTTCTTTTTTCCTTCTTTTTTTCTTTTTTTCTTTTTTTTTAATCATATTATAACGATTATACAACAGTTATTTACCTTTCTACCACTATTACGTTTCACAAGGATTCGCGTACTATTAAACTAGATGTGTAATACTTCTACTCGCTATAGTAATAATTACAGTAATTAGTCGTCATTATTTATTTTTTTTTTTACTTTTATTTATTTATTCATTTATTTATTATTCATTCTATGAATTTGTCGGTAAAGTTTTTGCATTTGTTCATTCATTGGAAGAATAAAAAAAATTAAAACAAAAAAAAAAATTTATAGAGAGGAATTTTTATGGAAAGCAATATAAAAAAAAATCATCAATTGGACAAACGATTTTGGAATATTTTTTTTTCTTTTCTTTTTTATTTAAACTGTTTCAATTGATTGGTTTCTCAGTTGTAATCGTTTATTGGTTTCTATGTGTTCATTTAATTAGTTATTAGTCAATGTACGAATATGTTGTATGAAAATAAAAAAAATATGATCCATGATTATCTATTTTATTCCTGGTAAATTATCATTCAAAACAGTGACAGAAAAGAAAGAAAAAAAAAAAAAAAAAAAACAATTAAACTGTTGATAATTCAATGTTGATAAAAAAAATCGTTTCATCGTATTAATGATCTATTATTATTTTTATTTTCTTTGCGAATTAATTCAAACTAATACATTTAAAAATAATTCTTTGTTCAAGAAAAAAGAAAATTGTAAGAATAATGAATTTTTCATCATCATTACAGATCTATAATCCTATTTGTCCACTGTCTAAATATAGAGCAGTGACATAAATTAAACTTAGAGGAATTCAAAATTGGCTTCTATGGTTTCGAATATTCTATCAATAATTCTTAGAAATGAAGAAAAAAAAAGAGTGAAGATCTACATAAAGGTTCATATAGATTTTGGACAATAATTCGTACCAGGATTAAACTTTATAGTCTATTTTTGAATTTTGCCCTCCGTCATTTCCAAGCTACCTGAGTTTAACGCCAAGTATTTATATCTTTGTGAATTAGACAGTCGGTTCGGCAGACAAATTTTTATTTTTTTTTCTCCATTTTTATTTTTTTTTCTCCTATTTAAAATCCGTTATTCGAGTTTCATTTTTGTTTTTGTAAAAATCAAAAAATAATAATAATAATAATAATAATAATAATGCCGTTGCCAAAAGAAAAAAACCTTATGCCTCGCTTTCCGTCGGTGCCCCATCCTCCAATATCGGTACTATAAGATTGTCTTTAGACATCAGATTGTATTTGATGACAAAAGCTGTGAACCTGTTGATTGAAATCAAAGACAAACAAAAAAAAAGGTAAATTAAATTCTTAGATATGAAAGAAATCTTTTAGTTTGCTCCAAAGTCAATAAAGCCCGACTATCTTCAGAGCATATAGAAAACAGGATACCAAACGCTTAATAAACTAATGATTAAAAAATCTTTAAAAATTATGATAATCACCTGCGACATAGGAACGTCTCGTTTTCAAACTCGTCAAATATAGTTTGATGATGAAAATAGGCGTGTGAAAAGATCCTGTAAACTCGACGACAAACAGATCCGAGTTTAGCGACCGAAGACTCCTTGATGCTGACTCTGAAACGTGTAATACGAATAAATAAGCCAAAAAAAAAAAAAAAAAATTGATAAGTTGGTGCTTCAATATTTTTCTCTCCATCTTATTGTTTGTTTTTTTGTTTTCAATTTAATCACCTGCTTGGAAAATATTTATTGCTGTTCAGAAGGCAAGCCGCTCCGTCCAAAGTATGCCTTGTATAATCAATAGCCGGACATTCTTTGGGCGTTTTATGAGCAGCGCACAAAAATATCCACTGTTCAGTTGCAGTCATTTGAGTACAAGTCTGCGGATGACATTCCCCCTGTAGTCTTACAGCCAGACCGTTTAATTCCATACAAAATTGTCTCAAATGTTCATATTTCCATACTCCTTCGTCTTGTCCATCTGGCATTCCCAATATCAATTCTATGTTGGCAGGCTCTCTTCTTATTATCTGTTGTATATATTGTTGAACAGCCAAAGTGCTGTCCATTTCTTCGAAAGGCTCATCTGGCCAGCGGCAAAAATCCTATTAAAGTAATTAATTTTTTCCATTTTTTTTTTTCTCTGAATTATAGAAATTAATTACGAAAAATAGGCCTAAAGTATAACAAAGCGAGGGCGCAAAGTAGATAATTTAATGTTACATTTATGTACAGGATGCGAATTGGCGTTAATTGTTGAAACTACAATGAGATGTATGTACGAACTGTTCACGATCTGTCAAAAGGCTGATTTTAGCCTTAAATTTTATTCATTTTTGGAACGTACGGTGTTAGATACGAATAAAGATTTATTAACGGATTGTCAAAATAATGGCTCAAATGATATAGCGCGTGATATAATGTACAGTACGTTAATAATAAGAAATTGTTTAATCTGTAATAGTAAGTTTCATTGATTTTCGTAGCGACGTTTTGTTTGGTTGAATGTAATGAGTGTGAAAGCCGGGCGATAAGAGAACGCGCGACTAGGAGGGTTTTGGGATAGTTAGGTCCCTTGAATTTATGCATTTGTTTTATATTTATATTTTAGTTTTTTTTTTTTTTTTTGTTTTTTTATTAACCTTTGCCTTTGTTCCGGGCCTATTTCTTCTTAACAAAGATCCGTCCGCCATCTTCATTTTGCCAGTTGTTGCACACTCGAACTGTGAACACTTTATTTAACTGTAGATAAACAACGCTAACTTGAAAATAGGGGACTTAAAACATATAACTTATGTAGAGATATAAGTGTAAAACATTACGTTTGGTTCGCGGGTTCAACCATAGGATCGCGCTAACCACTATCGAAGGCGATAAATCGACGGTCGAAATTCGACGCGGGAATTTTTCAAATTCAAGTTTTAGCATAAATAAAACATAACATGATATTCTTTCAGATTGTTTTTCAAGATTTTTTTAAAATTACTCTCAAGACAATTTACGACCATCGAATAAAAATGTTTATTTACGCATCTACGATGTTATTGTAATAATAATATCGATTTTCAGTCTTACTTGTTGCGTTTTGTTGATGAAAAATTATTTTTCTTAATTCAAATACATATAATAGGGAAAAAAATTATTTTTAATCGATAAATAAAATATGATTGAAGCTGAATACTTAGTATATAGTGATTTATATATGTATGTATATATATTGTATATATATGTATATATCAATGATGTTTTTATTTACAATAATTAGCTAATGATTGACAACGTTACTGTAATTCATCCAGTAATTGATGATTTTCCTAAAAAAGAAAAAAAAAAAATTTCCGATGCTTAAAAGAGCGTACAAATATATAATCTATAGTATGTGTAATACAACATGTATGCATATATTATGGATGTTTGAGATTTGATAACGATTCTTTCCTTGTTTTTTTTTTTTTTTATCATATTAAATCGAATGTATTTTATTCACGGGAAAGTGAATTCATTTGTAACAGTAGTAGGGTCAGGGCTTGGACTAGAACTTGCAGAGCTTAAAGTCTCGTCTTTAATTTTTAAATTATTTGAATCTTTGTCCTTGCTTTTATTGTCCTTTTCTTTATCTCCTTCTTTTTTATTGTCTTTAATTTTATCCTTCTCTTTCTTATCCTTCTCTTTGCCATGCTTGTGATCGTGTCTATGCTTATGTTTGTGCTTATGCTTCTTTTTGTCCTTCTTTTTCTTTTTACCCTGTAACAAGTTTAAGAATATAATAGTAATAATAATAGTTTCACCATTTAGTTTCTTTTTCTTTTCTTTATCACACACAAATTATTAACAAAAAGAAAAACAGTAATTTTCACCTTATTAGAAGAGTCACCCTTATGTTTATGGTCTTCTTGTTCTTTCTTGAACATTCCTGGCTCAAAACCTACAGGACCTTGAGTACCCATAATTCCAGGAAGAGAGGCAGAGTTATCGCTGTAATATTCGGATTTAACTTTGCCCTCGTTAGGTCCGGAGGGTTTGTCATCCTTGAAAAGAAAAACATACGATTATTATTAAAGCTTTGAAAAATAAAATTTAATAAATAAATAATCTCTGAGTAATTAAATCACACTGTACCTTTTGCCTTTTACTTTCTGGAGCATAATCAGCTACATTATTCGTTGCTCCAGGGGTATCCCTGTTAGGAGATACTTTCCTCTTATTGGAAACCGGCACAACTTCAATGTCATTTGGAGTCTCAAAGTTAACATTAACTGGGTTTGGTTTGATCTGAAAATATTTCAAAAATTTCAAAATCAATGATATTATATAATATTGTATAACAGGAAGCAAAAACGGGATGAAAGATGATAGAAAGACTCATTTTTTGTATTAGTTATCTTTTCAATATCTCCTTTCAATTCCCAAAACATCAAGAACTTACATCTCGTTCCGGGCTGACATGAGGTCCTGCTTTTCTTGGCCTAGTAATAGCAGCGAGTTCAGGTATAGGCAAACAGAGTGGCCTCTTGCTGCCGTATAATGTATAATAAAGATCTACTAAGTCACATCTTAGCTTAGTATCGTGAGACAGCATACCGCTGAAATAAATAAGTGGAATAAATTCGAATTACAGATATTTTTCGTTCTTTTTTCATTCAGAATATTCTTTCATCAAATTTCTCACTTTATCAAATTCCAAATCCGATCTACAAGCTCTGGTTTATCAACTCTGTGTTTATGCGCCCTTTCAAAAGGTGGATTTTCAACGATCAGTCTCACTAATCTGTGCCTAATTCCAGGATGAGGATCCAGCTCTGCCATATCAAGTAAAAATTCCATGTCTTCCCATTTACCATCGACTTTAGTAAAGTCTATCAATGCTTCTAACGCCGCTAACCGAACGTCTGAAAGAATAGAAAAATTACAAGGCTTGATTACAGCAAAAAGGAGTCTCTCTTCTTCGCAATAACTTACCGATAAATTGTCCGTAAGCAGCGTAAGCTCTGAATAAATGTGGATTGCTAGGAAGATGTCCAAATTTTTGTAAAATTCGTATAACTTTAAGGCAAGCAACGCTTACCGTGTACTTGTAACACGGTAGTAGTTTCTCAAGGTTTAAATTTCTCGTTACTTCTTCGAGGATTGCTTTGGTGTCGATCGATAATGACTCCGCAGTTATTGCCGTGCTGTGAAAGTAATTATGATCAAAAAGATAGAGAAGATTTTCTTTTCTTCTTCTTTAATTTCCCAATTATAGGATTTTAACTGAAGATTTTACCCCTGCTGCACGCTGATCACTGGAGTTACTGTGGCTCCCAAAGCTACGACTAAGGCAGCTCTGTAATAATTATCCGAATAACGATTTTTACTGTTATCATTATACTTGAACAAGTCCATCAAGAAAGTAAGAACCTCCGGTGGACAGATGCCGTGAGCATTCCGAAGGCCGGCCATAGCGACAGGAATTGTCTGAAAGAATAATAGAAGGGAAAGACGGTTATTTATTGAATGAAAAATCGATTATTGAATTTAAATTTTCCCCTGAAAACGTACCTTTTGCAAAAAATAGTGTTGAAAATTGGTAAAACTATTCTGCTTTATTATTCTCCTGCAAGAGGCCGAGCCGAAGAGCTTTTTAAATATCATTAACATCGCTGGAGGTCCGGCCCAAGTCGCTACCATGGCATTAGCCACCTGAAAATGAGGATTAGTCATTCAGATTTGTATCTGAATATGGGAAATGGGAAAATTCTTCATAAACAAACCTTTGTTAAGCAATGGGCAGCCCGACATCTAACTTTGTAATAACAATGTTCATTTTCTATTGTATCGGTCAAAGCTAATCGAGTTGTGGGAGTGGAATGATTTTGCAGTGCCTCGATTGCCTCCAATTGCGCAGTAACATCTCTTTCGTGTCTCAATTGATACTGCCACTGATAATCAGGCTGTTCTATTTGCACGGCTCTCATCAAAGTCATTTCAGGATCTAGTCTTATCCACAAAACTGGAGAGTCGCTAAAATTAATACAAATAATTAACTAAAGATAACAAAATCTCGATTATTTATTCAGAAAATCCATGCAATCTCACTCACTCCATGGCAGATAAATCCATGTCTACTTCTTCGCCGGTACAAAGCGGGATCTTCTTCTTTTTATTCCTTCTGCTTTTGCTGTGACAAGTTATGTCGGCCTTAGCGACTGTCCCCTCAATCTGCAGAGTGTGTTTAAAAGTACCATCCAGTTCCTGGATGTTCACTAACAAAGGCCCGACGTACTTCCTGATCCCCCTTTGGCTGGTCGTATCTTGTCGGATTTCAAGCTCCACAGTATTTCTGGGATAAAAATGAAGTTCGTGGAGTTATGGTTTGTAAATACTCATCAAATGAGTCTAAAGGGCAAACCTCTTTCTATTGAAGACAAAACTGAGGCTGAATTTAGCGTGACCACCGGTCCTGACCCACTGATCGATAAACACCGCCATATCTTTACCAGTAACTGTGAAAATTGCCTTGGTAAAAACGTTCGTGCTTATCAGCATGTGCGACCATAAACCAGAGTCAATTTTCTGCTGCGCTGCGTTCGCCGCTAGAGACAACTGCTTGTTGAAAACCTTGAGAATATTGAACAAGTTTAATAGCAGAGCCAAGGGACAAATCAATTTAACTATAAATAATTACCTGCAGAAGAAGCTCTTGACCGATTCTGTGCTCCAACATCCTGATCACTAAATGCGCCTTCTTACGAAGCACGTCAATATATTTTGGAGACATGGTGTGCAGGTTTCTAATCGGGAAGTAGAATCCTGGATCTGGAACTCTCGGAGCTGGAGCTGGAGAGTTAGCCGCGATAGGCAAGGGAGCCGGAGGCTGCGAGGGGTCTAATATTATGCCACCAAATTGTTCTTCGTATTTAACGACCTCTTGCAGTTCCTGAAAAGTAAATAGAGGGGTAAATTTCTATTCTAAATAGACTCAGGGGTTCAATGCACTGTTTTCAATAGCTAGAAGACAATTCTTATTACCGATTGAATCCATTCTCTGTATTCGTTGTTACCAAAACATTTTTTAGCATACAATCCGGTCAAGTAGGTTGAAATTCCTTTCGGAAGCCAGGTATCTGACCAGTTTTGCATCGAAATAAAGCAGCCGAAAAATTGCTCTGCGATTGCTTGAGCCATTGCCTTCTTGGTAATGTAAACTTGATCGATAATTGCCGTAGAGTGCAATAAATTGGTGCTGTAATTGTGTTAAAATGAATTTTTATTAACTATTTCTGATCGTTCATCATACGCTGAGAAATACGTACTTCAAAATGCTCATAGTAGCGTAGGCGTTTATATCCTCGTCAATTTCATCTACAAATACTTGTTTATAACAAGAATAAGGATATCTATTAGACAGAGTTTCTTCATAGAACTCAAAAGCCTCATGCATGTATTTCGCAGATACTTTTAAAGAAGGAAGAAGTTGCGGCAGGCAAAAGTGAGTCACCTCGTGCATGTAGGGATCAACGAATATCTCAAAGGGCCTGAAATGAGTGAATAAAATTAATCTCCAGCCTCCAAACGCTTGATTTCAGCCTTTGAATCCCTAATTCAGAATTTTCTCTCACCCAACAGCTAAAGCAATGTTCGGAGCGCATGCGGGAGTGTTTAAAACATAATGAAAAGTCTTCCGTCGCATATCCGGAGTGTAAACGACCTCTACGAGGTCTCCGCAAGACACTGCGGTCATAGAATCATCCACAGTAAACTCCAATTTCCATGTACAAGGCTCGGCAAAGCTATCCACACAGGGAAACCAGAGTCTAGACGAGTTCTCATAGCTGTATGTGTACATATGAGCTCCTCGCTGGAAAGAAAAGCCAATATTGAGTAAATTTTCTGCCTTTAGATAAAATCGCCAATTATTGTTCCAGTTTTGTACCTCTACTTTTTAGATTTTATTCTCCCCTCTCATATGTCTTTCGAAGAAAAATTGGAGGTACAAAACCGGAACAATAATCAATGCTTTCACCCCTGCAAAGTATCTAAGACTTAATTTTTAACGTTGTATACCTCCGCTAATGTTCCCTCGCAGTCAGGCAACACGAAATGAACTCCTCCCTGCGGTTGCTCAAGAGAAAATTCAATCCCTATTCTAAGACCTCTTCCCTCGGCTACTAAGTGCGCAGCATCAGGTGGAACTTGGACTGTTAATTCACCGGCGTTATTGTCTGGGTCGACTCGTTGAGCTGCGGCCAAATGGTGGTTTGAATAAAAGTCCAAAGAACGTCTGTAATGGAATAAAAAAGGTAGATTTATTTGGGCGTCTGAAAAATCATTGAACCTGATTATCGGCCATTCAAATTAACTCACTGTTTTTCATCTCCTTGACAAATGTCCAGAAATGGATCAAAGTACTGAAACGGAGCTTCGTATGTGTCGTTTAAACAGACTCTATAGATTCTGCACTGCTTTGCATTTAGCTTTATTGTTCGAAGCCGGTCTCTTAGAGGGACGATGGTTAGCTCGACGAATCCCTTGAGAAAATAAGGAAAGTGAAGTGAAAAGGATGATGGGAAGCTTTTTTTTAAACATTTTCTATCATTTCTAAACCAAAGCCAACTTACGATTATGCTTTTCCGTTGAAAACTTATTCCCGTCAGGCTTAGGATTTGGTGAGCTGTAAAGGAATAACAAAAAAAAAAAGACAGAAAGATTATTTATTTATTTATTTATTTGTATGCGTATTGAACTTCGTATAACCTCAAAGAATTACTTTATATTACAATTATTTGCACTGGTATCTAACGAAGAGATAAGCTATATTACGGATTTGGAATACTTATAGTTTATAGGGTCGGCTGTTGTCAGCCGTCGGCTCCTTCTTCATATTTATTCCATTTATGAATAGAATAAGAAGATTGTTTTTCTTATCATCAACTTTGACAGATTCGGGATAATCCACAAGTTTAGATTTTATAACCTACAAAATTATTTAGGTTAAATGGTTGAACTCTCCGCGTCGGTCGTATCGATTCATTTTCATTTATTCGATACTTCATACATACAGCGACTTATCATAACACGTGTATGTGTGTGTTTGTGTTTATGTGTGAGTGTAGATATCGAACTCTCCCGGCGCCAACTTCACAAGCTATCATATCTTTGTTGTAAAACACTATGGCGGTGATCAAGTTATTTCTACTACAATGGTACGCCTAATGTCGATGTATATGTATATTTTGTTTTCAATTCAAAGTTTTCAATAAACAATTGAATAGAAAATAAACTTATTGAAAACTAGTTTCACAAAAAAAAGGACAAAAAGAAAACAAACAAACTTATATTCTAGTTAGGATAATAAATGAGATGGACACAAATAATGCAGAAACAACGTAAGTGTTCTAATTTTTTTTTTTTTTTGTTTCCGTTTTCTCATTTTCATTTATCTGTTTATTTCATTTCCTCGATTCTAAACGTAAATTTGCGGTCTCGTACAATCAAAGAAATAAAAATTGACACAATTTTATCGACGTTTAGAACTAAATATTTATTTGTATTACAGTAGTTTTAATATTACGTAATTTTACGATCCAGTAAACCTAAGCACTGAACGATATTAGGACCACCTTCTTCTCGTTTTCCAATAATAATTAAATCTCTCTAATTGTATGATCAAAGTATCGCTTTATTCTCATCGTTCGTTGAATCATTCGATTTTTATTTTTTCATTATTTCTTTCTATCTTTCTTCTGAACAGAGAATCAAACTGCGTTAAAGACGAATCAAATCTACCCGAGGTTATGGCAAGTCTAGAAATGTTAACAGTTACAACATCAAATTCGTCACAAAAAATCGGGACTAAACGAGTATTAAGGAAAAGAATACCGAGGAAAGATGTACCTGTTACAGCAAACAGAAGGTTAGACAAGGTTCTTTTCATTTCGGGTTAAATGTCAGTTTGATTAATTCATTCGAATGCATGCACGAATCAATTTATATTATCCAATTAACAGATGCAGTCAAAAACCAAGAAAAAGGGGCCACTCTGAGATGGAGACTGATTTTGACATTAGAGAATATTACTTGGATAAAAATTTAAAACTTTCCCCAAAGAAACTCGAGACAATATCAGAGGAGAGAAAAGATAACGGCGGAGCCAGCGAAAGCGCCGTTTATATCGGAGCAAAGAAGTTCAAACGTATGATAGAGTTTCAAACCCAACCATCTGCAGCTAAGTTAAAAAAACGTAGGAATAAAGTGAAAAAAGTATTTGGTAAGAACCTGATAAACCGTGTCGGTAGAAAATTTGCTATGGAAGTATTGTTCGAAAAACTTAATAGCATTCAACCAGAATCTTCCCCTGAATTTGAAACCGATGAAAAATGAGATTAGAATTAAATTAACTCTATTCAATTTTGATAATTTATCAATTTTCATATACCTACTTTATTCAGAAGATAAATGACAATTCTATTCCCTGTTATTGTTATTGTAATGTACAAAACAAAACTACAACCATACTGTTATGTATAATAATCATCAATTAATGCCTATATAAGTTCCTTTTTATACACCGATTACTATTATTATTATTATTATTTTTTTTTTAGATAAATTTTGTACCTTAGATATACGATGAGAGTTAATAAACACTGAACAGTAAATTATTAGGCTTAGGAAAATAAAGGTCCGAGTAAAAGAGACTGTTTCTTCAAAAATAAATCGATTAAAATATATTGTAATCTTAATGTTATGTACTTTTCTATTTGACGAAATTCGTCAGTTACAGTTTTTGAGTTTTCTGGATATTGAAAGAATAAAGTACAACGACAAAAATAGAAAATTAATTAATTCATTTTATTTATTTTTTTTAATTGCAAATTTTTTTAGAAGAAAATATTGTAGTATATCGAAACACAGATCGAATAGAACTGAATTATATTAAAAAAAAAAAAAATTAAACATTCTTAACGGTATTGAAAATATGACTATTTATTGCGATTTGAATCTTTATAATACTTTTGCGAAAAAAAAAAATATATACATGACTGGTAATAAGTTATCTCCAGATCACTCGATTGATGCAAACGACAAAACTTTGAATACATAATATCCTTGGCGCGTTTGAAAAAAAAAAATAATGTGAAAAGATGATTAAAATGCTTCGTACAAAAATAGAAGTAACTTAATATGTATACATATTACATAGGTATATTAACAAACAAGTTATTCAGATCGATTAAAGATAATGAGTGCGAAAATAAATTATCTTCGAAATGATAGAATTATACTTTTGAAATTGAATTTTTCTAAAAAAAAAAAAAAAAATCAAACATTCAAGTATCTAATGTTACATGGAATGATGGATGTATTTCATAATTTTAGCGATAGTTTAAACATTCAAAAATCTTTTGGATGTTATTTGTCGTATTTTCGATCTGAAAATTTGATATGAAAGCAAAAAAAAAAAAACAAAGATTGTTAACTATTTTTAACGACACAACTGGTCGATCCTTTTGCACATCCTTCGTACTCCCTAAGATTTCCTTTGTAATTATCATACTCTTTACTTTTTAAATTGACGCAAGTACAACGTTGCTGATCAGATCCTGTTTCGTACAACATTCTAGGTACTCCTATCCAATCTCTCTCGATACCGCCGCTGAAAAAAGAAAGGATATTTGAACGTTAGTCAAAAATACTCGTTTTAAATTTTCATTTGAAAAGGGATGAAAGTTTGTTGATTCACCTCTTCTTCGAACACCATAATCTAGTACCAATTTCAGGTTTCCATTCTATATTACAAGGTGGAAAAATTCTCTTCCTTAATTCCTCGTCAGTTTTTTCCTTATCAGCTAATGCAAGTTTATCTTTTATTTTGTGATATTCATCAGTAGGATTGCCTCCGCTGTCGTAATATCTTCCGATGAGTTTTCCTGGTATTTAAAAAACGTAAAAATAGTGAGAAGTTTTTTAAAAATTCACAAAATTGAAAAAAAAAGGCGTATTTCTTTTGTTGTTTTGATTATTTTTTTTTAATTCTCAACATTACACGCCACCTTTGTAAATGTAATCCTTGGCGTAAAACATCGCCCAATCATTTAAAGCCTTAATTTGTAACGGAGTTAGGCTTGACAAGTCGTCAGTCAATCCTTCGTCAGTGAAATCGCCTGTGACGAAAGCTGACGAGCCGTCTCGACCTAGTGGAGTAAAAGTTTAGAGAGAAAATAGAAGAATGATTGATGAATGATTTTTGAAAAATTCAAAAACATTTTTTTTTTTTGCGTCGAATTTCTCACCGACAAACGAGTGATACGATCCTCCTGGTCCGTAGTGTTTTTCTCCCTTTGTAACGTCGTATACTTGTCCTAATATCGCGAGGTATAAACCGTTTTGTAAATTGGAGTACTTTTTAAGTTGATTTTTTGTAAAAATTCGATCAACCGATCCGCGATTAGGCTCGTCATCATGTCCGGTGGTTAATTTGTCGTCAAAAATCGATATGGATGTTTGAAAAAATTGTTGTACAGTAAAAAATGTCGTCAATATACTGTCGTGTAAAAAGTGCAGCCTTATACCGATCGCTTTTTGATAATCGTTATAATACATAACGTACAATGTTAACACAATCAACATTATCCACATGTATTTATTCCTCATGATTATAAACGGATGATAATAATTAATTAGTTTACTTTTTTTTTCCTTAAATTATTATACCTCGATTTTGTATTATTTATTTATTACTATAAATTTAGGACGACGGTGACGATGATGTCGATGTTGATGACGATGAGAAAATTTCGCCGTAGATAGACAGCTGCGAAGACAGGACATTGACCTTAATATCAAAAATATTTCACCTTTGAAAACGTTCGGTTTTTGTTGTTTCGCGATTTAAAATATACTGTTTTGAAAGTTTTTTTTCGTTATTTGTTTTCTCTCAAATCTCTTTCGCAGTCTTGAAACTTCGATGAAAGAATTTCAGCAAGTCACATAAATTTATTGAAAAACTTCAACATAACTATGTTAATTATTAGAACTTATACGCGATTTCAATAACAATTCATTACAATATACTAATTATACTTCGATAATAGAAGGATTCTCCGATTTCTATATGTATAAATATTTTTGTTTCTGTTTTCTCATTCGCTATACCCCGATTTCTGATGAATAGTAAGGTAGAGTTTTCGCAATTCTGTTTGTAAAGACAGTTTAGGATACATAGGATGAAAGAATTACACAGCACAGGTTAAACATGTATGCATATGTGGTATGTTACTTACATTGCATACATACATAGATAGATAGATACGTGTAATACGCATCGAAAGCATCAGCGGCGACTTGTCGAGGCACTACCTACTAGTCGCCGTCTCTTCTACCGACACTAAAGTGCACAGGGCGGAAGTGAGAGAAAACCTTTAGGAGAGAAACTGTGCAAATGGTGGCAGGTCTGAGGTCGTAGTAGTCGTCGTCGTCGTCTTATAAAGTTGAAAATAAAGTTAAAGATTCGTCTGGTTATTTGGTTTTTAAGTGACATAACAAAGGTGTGAAGTGTCCTCTACGATTATTTAACAAAACGCGTGAAATAATAAGGTGGTAACGTTCGATCAATTATTTTCACCGGTATTGAAACACTCGTATTAATATAAAATACATATTTATAAAAGAATAAATAACATTACAAATAAAAAATAGATAAATATTAAATAAAATAGATTTATAAATATGGCTAAATTAGTCGACGTTTGGCGAGGCGATAACCCGGTCATTTTGACGCGCAGGCAACTACCGCTAATCATCGATGAAAATCTCACGGTACAATACGTCGCATTTATATTCTATGTGTACATATATAATATACTATACCTATGTCCTTTTTTTTTTCCACTTCTTTATTTCTTATTTATTTTATCTACTAATTTATAAGTCTTCAAAATAAGAACAAAAAAATATATATAACGCCGTGTCACTTGTACAAGGCAGATTATAATCGTCGATAATCAACTACAAAAAAAAAAAAACACATTAACTAACTTAACCTAAACCATACGACCGACCCAACCCGTACCTACCCACTTCGTTAAGTCGCGTAACGACGACCTAGACCTTGGGGACGATTTACTTGCTATTAGACTTACAATTTATTAGGGGAGAAGGGTATAGAGTTCTATTTTTTTTTTTTCGCTATTTCATCAACGTGTTTCTTTTCTTTTTTTTATATTTTTTCAACAAATTTTTATCACTTTGACCGACCCCGCTTTTCAAATATTTGTTCTTTTTATCGTGAAAATATTCTTCATTTTTTTACATATTTTATTTATAACGTTCATTTATTATTATTCTCAATATGTATATAAATTCTTGTTGCGTTCTTGACGATGTATGTATGTACCTACATATCAGTTAACAGCACAGCATAGCAAAGCACATGTTGAAGATAATATGAATCAATTACAAACCTACTGTTATTTAATCGCTACAAATAATATTTGAAAAAAAAACAAAAAATGTTTCATTTGTATTTTTTAGACCATTTTCATTATTTTCTAAATATCTACTTACAAACATACATAGTACACACCCCTATGTGTAATATAATCATTAGTTAAAATCAATCAGAAAGCTTATTTTTTTTCTCCTTCTTGTTGTTGCTTTTATTTTCTTTTTTCTACAATTAATATTGTATAAAGTCGAGTATTTAAGGCTTATCTTACGCCTCTTAAACACGTCGTCGACCTAGTTTTAAATATCACAAATAATTTCGAAACTAAATAACATCAGAAAAACATGAGAGAATTTTCTATTCCCTTTCAGCAATCATAGCAGATCATCAATTCTTTTGATAATAAGCTTGGAATTTCTATTCAAATAATCTAATATAATCTTTCATAAATAATCGCACAAGATTTTTTAAATCGATAGCTTATACTAAAAGCTTTGCTTAAGATGTTTCCATTCCTCTTATTCTGTTCATACATCAGCTTTGTTTAATATACTACTTGAAAATTTAGTTCGGAGTTGAAAGTATTTTATTTAGCTGAATCAGCACGTAGCTCGTATTTCAATGTTCGCTTAGCCTGATTAACACACTAGTTGAATTGTTCAGTTTCATTTGTCCAACAGAAGATTATCTGTTTTCCATAAAATCCTTTGAAATCTAAAAACAAACAAATAATAAATCACTCTTCTTACCTCTCCGCAGATGATAATGGATGTGAATGGTCTAGGCGCGGTATGCGACGGTCCATTAGTCAGAGGAAAACAGCTCGATGAATTTTCTAGAAAATTGAATATGCTTACTAAGGAAGAAGCCAAAGCCTCTTTTGAAGTCACCTGCAAAGACATGCTTGCTATTCTTGGTCAAGCAGTACCATGCGTCGGATGTAGAAGAAGGTGAGAATCGAGAAAGAATGGGTTTGCGTTGAAATAAAGATTATTTATTACGTCTTCTACATATTAATATCGAAATTGTTTCAGTGTTGAAAGGCTCTTCTATGATCTCATGAAATCTGGGCATCCTGCGCTAGATCCTTTGGTTATAACACCTGATGGACTTCTAACTATAAGAGACGAGGTCTTGGAGTCTCCGCAATTACTCTGCACGATGCTACAAGGACATAGGTAAAGATTTTCATCAATTGGATATTTGAAAATGAAGAATTTTTACCAACAATACCAAACAGAGATGAATAAATGCGATATTCAATGCCTTTGAAAGTCTTGAACTAAATTGTTCAAATATTTGAATTCATGGACAAATTTTTCTTATAAGATGATACCATAGTCCAAAAAGTTTATTTTTCAGGAATTTTATGGATTAAAAATAAACGTTTTGAGTTTCAATTTCACATAAATTGAATATTTCTAATTGAAATTGGTTTTTTAATTTTATTTAGCGCGCGTTTAAACAGCCTTGTAGACCGTCAACCGAGAAGTAAAAAATCTCGCAGATGTGCACTTCACTCTTTAGAAGTACAACGTATGCGACCGCTGCCTAGCGCTTGGAGGGACGTTTGGGAATGTATGAGAACTGCTTGCCGGCAAGAAGTTGCTCTTGTGGAAAACGACATCCTAGACGCAACATTGGATTCTTATTTACGAAAACATAGGTGAGATTCATAGAATTAAAGATAAAAAAGATCTTGAGGAGTAAAATTAACATATTATATAACAAATAACATGCTCCCAACAGATTTTGCAGCGAATGCCGCACCAAAGTATTGCTTGCTTCTTCTTTACTCACAACCGAAGCAGATCCAACTAAAGAAAAGGGATATGTTGCTGCCTTGTACGCAGGAATTCGACGATGTATTCCTGAAAGACACGTTCATTTGCAGACTAATACCGACTACATTAGCAATCTTATAGGACGAGCTCAGCCGGAGTTAATGGGCAGGTGAGATCAGGCTTTGATTCATAAATGTTCTGATATTTTCTGCTTCTATTTATTATAAAACATGCTAAAAAGACTCTTCTGTTTTCAAAGAATGTCTTTATTCTTTCATCAACTCAGTATTATTGATAAAAATCTTATAGGGAGCGGCATGCAAAAACCTTGGAGATTGCTCAGGAAGAAGTCCTCACCTGTCTAGGGATTTGTGTTGCCGCAAGATTACAGCGTGTTCATCGGCGTTTGAGAGAGGAAGAAACTGTGTGTAAGGTTCTTGCAGCGGTTGCAGTCGATGCTTTGTCCAGGAATTTCCAGGCACGTGAATTCCGAGAATGTTGGAATGTTATTTGGAAAATTTACAGCTTTTTATACCTTTGAATGATTAAATTAACGAATAATTTAATTCACGAATAGATGGCGGTTGAGGTGAAGCAAGGAATAACTCAGCTGGAATTATTATACGAAGAACTTACTCGAGAGGAACTTGCCAAGCAACAGAGACGTGAAAAACTTCGTTTGAAACGCAAGAAGAAGAAAGAACGCCGTTACGAAAATGAGGAGAAAGAAAACACTTGCGAAGTAAGTTGGAGTTTGAAAAAATTTAAGTTTCGGGATTAATTTTATCGATTTAGGTATCTGATCTGAATTTAAATTGTTAACAGTGCCCAAAGGACAAGTACGGACCAGGTAGCGAGCTTTCTTGTGCCTGTGTGGAGTCTAAACCAACAACGCAAAACATCGATCGACATAAGGTGACGATAATAATTAGCAGATTATACTTATTCATAATTTCTTACTTGATATTCTGTCTTCTAACTTTTTTCTGTCTTTTGTATTTCAATTAGCTGCAGGTATTGGATCCAAAGAACAAAGGTCCTCCGACTTGCAAGTGTCCAGATTGCGTCAAGAAATCACAAGGCATTACCAAACTTCCATCTCAAACGACAACATTCCCAAAAAAAAAGTCTTCCGCATTACAAAAGAGCAACGATAAAAAGGAAAACCAAGTTGACCTCAAATCTTCAGATAATTTGAGTCCAGGTTCCGCAGGGCATATAGAAGAGGGATATAAACCTTGTCCGCATTGCAGGGTGAGAAAATTTGCTTGATTATTACTAATAGATCGTTTAAATTATCAGCTGTGGGTATAAATCCTTGAAAATAATTTCATCTATTATTCCATCTTGAATAAAAATCGTATATTTTTCCCATCAGGAGTTTATGAAACAGGACGAAGAAGGTTACTGGTACTATCCTAGGGAGTTTTTGGACGGCAGTTCAAAAGAATTTATGGACGAATTGATGAATCGGCATTCAAATAAACTTGCTATGTGGTTAGAGATGAAAAAGCAATACACAGAGGCTGTAGCAGCTCTAAGCAACGGGCGTTCATCCAGCGAACAATCTTCCCAAGACTGTGGTTACTCGTCAGAACACAACGTCAGCAGTTCTTCTTTACCAAGTACTCCTGAGGGTTCGGAAGTCGCCTGTAGCGATAGCTGCTGTAATCGCGAAGGTGATTGCCAGGACACAAGGCCCTCAGAAAAACTAGCGCATTCCAGTTCCAGTATCTCACTGTTGAGCGAACGTGGCGGTGGACTTACGCTAATGCAGATGCTGGAGGTGAGCGAAATTAAACGTACCTAATTTCGATTTATAATCAATTGCAGAAGGCGTCTAATTTTTCTGTTTTTCATATAATATTTACAAAAATATAATCTTAATCTCTTTTTGGTTTTTGTTTTATAGGATTCTTATTCTTCGGAGGATGAAAGCAAGGAGAGTTATATCCCTGCCGAAGAAGTACTAGAGTTCAAATCGCGGATGTGTCAAGTAATCGAAAAACGTCAAGAGTTGCGGCAGACATTGAAACAAAGATTCGCGATATTGTGTAGCCATCATCGACCCTTTACTATTCCTCATTAAGAATTCCTATTGGGGTACAGTTACTTATTATAGGAGACATTGATTATTTACTGTTTTTCTTTTCTTTTTCTTTTTGTTTTTTCTCATTGTATTTTTTTTTTCTCTTTCGTTTTCTTCTTTTCATTTTTCCTACATTGATTTACTGACAATTAGAAAGGAAGAGAGGAAGAGAGGGAGAGAGAGAGGGACACACACATACACATAAAAACACTCATACACCCACGAATACGCTATTGATGTATTTTCGATATCTGTTATCCCACGAAGGAAATATTTATGCTACAGGTCCGCCCCTATTCCCTTATACAATTATTGATCACAACTGAATTGAATTATAAGTTTTGGATTATATGATTATTGATTATTGTTGACAAATATTATGTCCATTGAGAGTTCACGAATATATATGTATATATACACGTATATCTTATGTAATATATTTATCATTAATACATTATATGTATATGTATATATTTATGAAACTTTGATGATGAAAAAGAAAAAAAAAAAAAAAATCTGATATACATAAACGTAATATAAAAATCTGTAACGAATATGACTACGAGGAAGTATTTTAGCGTTTCTTTTTTTTTTATTTTAAGAAAAATATAATTCCTTATCTTGGCGTGTTAAAGAGGCTTTCTAAAGTGACGATCTGAAAAAAAAAAAAAAAAAAAGAAAAGGTGATTATTTTTGGGAATTTTTTTTTTAAGCAAACTCCGAGACATCGATTTCAAATTTACTATGGGTATATTCATGTATGTTTTGTGAATATTTATAATTTTTTATTTCATCTGATCATAATCTCCAAACAATTTGCTGGTATAGTGTACCTGTGCAGGGGCAACGTGTTATGAAAATTTACATCGATGGTGATCACGATGGAGCTTGTCCTGGTTATCTGAATGAAAAAAGTCATGGAAATTCTCGATCAGTATAAATGCGTCTATCGTTCTATCTGAAAGAAATTGAAAATAAAAAAAATTGGCCAAATGGCGGCATGTTAAACACAAAAAAGTCGTTTTTTTACCTTTTTTTTGGTCATAAAAATTGATGTAGAAATCGCAATTTTTTGAATATCGATTTGAATATAGACCAAACGATAAAAGAACATCTCCTCTACCTGTACATACTTAAGTCAACTTAATCGGATCACTGGTTATTGAGATTTCATGTTCACCGATATGAAAAATGTCATCTTGAGATAAACTGCTTTGAACTTTGAAGTGTGGATATCAGCGGTGGCGCGATGCTCCATTCAAAAATGCATAGCATCGTCAATTCTGTGAGTTTTTTGATCAAACAGGGCTTAAAATCTTCGCAAGATTCGCAGCTTCAAGATTATATGCAAAAAATAATCGATTTTTCATATCTGTGACGACTAAAAAGGCCACTTAAAAGCCCTTACTTTTCTTCGCCTTCGACATTACGAATACTGGGTACTATAACTCAGCCTTTGTGAATTTCTGTGTGTAACACACCAAATTAATCCGTCTCTAGATAATGGGTCCAAAATAATGGACCATCAATGAATTGACCAGATAGTAGTGGGGATGCGGATGATCTGCTAATGTCAAGTATGTAAATCCAAATAGCTGTGATCCGCTCGGGTCAGTTCAGTGACCATGCAGTTGCCTGCTATACGAAATAGGGAACGATTACAGTGTAGAATTCCGCGATTCCACGAGACGATGAATTTTATCGCATCTATATTGATCATTGAGGCGTTCTTGTTGGGATGTGGTTTATCTATTTCGGAGGAAATCGGGGAGTCATTCCCGAGGGTAATCACACCTCTAGGTACGATCGAGGGGTATTATAAAACCTCGAACAACGGTCGACGATACGAAGCCTACGAAGGTTTGCCCTACGCCCAACCGCGTATCGGAGAATTGCGATTCAGGGTAAGGATTCAGGGGTATTTTATCAAACACGGGGTTGCACCTTACATACGGAGACTGAATTTTCTTAGGTAGCCAAAAGTATATCACCATGGACGGGGATCCTAATGGCTAAACAATTCGGCCCCCAGTGTATACAGTACGATTTTTTCCTGAGCGATCCTTCTCACAATGTAAAAGGTTCCGAGGACTGTCTTTTCATGAACATTTACACCCCCGTTCGCGGGGTAAACGGGGAACAAATTGATTTGTTACCGGTCATATTTTACATCCATGGAGGCGCTTTTCAAATTGGAAGCTCAAAGAGTTTCAAATCTGAGTACTTGCTTGATAAAAATGTGACACTGGTCACGATTAATTAGACTCGGGCCACTGGGTAAGTCGGAGATGATCATATCATTTTTAATCAAACCATTTTTGCGGAGATACAAATTACACATCGCATTACGCAATAGACAGATATACCTAGATGCGAGGGCTCATGTATATTAATTGCGTTATGATAGTCTATCGGCATTCTTTGTAGAGCTGAATCCATAATCTTTCTTGAAAATCCAATTTTTCTGGTAGAATCGTTCAATTTCCATTTCGTCCGGTATGTAGGCGCATATAGGCGCGTCTAGGTACTCTGTGCAAATTTCGATTTTTATACTTAATCATGAAATTAAGGTTTCTTGAGTACGGAAGACGAGATAGTGCCCGGAAACATGGGGCTAAAGGATCAAGTGATCGCCCTACGTTGGGTAAAAGATAACATCGAATCATTTGGCGGAGATCCGTCGAGGATTACGATAATTGGGCACAGCGCCGGAGCTTCGAGCGTGCATTATCATTACCTGACAAATGTCACCAGAGGATTGTTTCAAAGTTTGTAATCACGGATTAATATCATACATCCGCACGAGTCCCAAGTACTCAGTACGCAAGGACCCGCCCGATTTTATAGAACAATATCAACAGGGGGAATGTCGCTCAGTGGTACCGCACTGAACTGTTGGGCACAAGTCGAAAATTCTCTGGAGCAGGCCAAGAGACTTGCGACTGTCGTAGGATGTTCGACCGACGATGTCCAGCTCATGGTGAATTGTTTGAGAGCCAGATCTGCCCAGCAGATCGTTGAGGCAGTCAAGGCGATTTTGGTAAGTACAGGATAGCCGAGGTATCCTGAAATGCTGAAATATTTGACCAAATACAATAATTCTCTAGCCCTGGGAGAGGAATCCCGTCTTTCCATTTGGACCGGTGATTGAGAAGGGATCAGCTGCAGGTGAATTCACTTTCATCGATCGGTCTCCGATTGAAATAATAAATTCTGGTCAGGTACAGGACGTACCTTGGATAACAGGAGTCGTTAGCGAGGAGGGCCTCGCCTTCGTGTCTTGTACGATATCGTTGCAATAATTATTCTATCCCATATTGTGTATAAGGAAAGCTGAAACGTCAGTGAAAAAAAAATTGGTCCTTTTCACAGCCGTTGCAACCAGGAAAAATGTCCTCAAAGAATGGAACGATACTTGGGAGACTCTCGCGCCGAATCTGCTCTTCTTTAATTACACCATCCCACAGATCGACCACCGTAACGTCTCCCGGTTGATTAGGCAGCATTACCTGGGATCGAGTCCGATCGATAGATCCACGATTAATCAGACAACACGAATGATGACCGATCGGGTTGTCATCGCCGATGCCGTTAAGTCTGCGAAGTTACAGGCAAAAGTCAACCTGAGTCCAGTTCGATTTTACTATTTCTCGTACAGAGGGGCCCACAGTGCCAGCGAAATTATGAGTGGCAGTAGCGAAAACTTCGGTATATATTTCCAACGATTTTCGTGTCAATTTATTCCGGAATCATTGGAGTTGAATGAATTCAACGAAATCCGTTACTTTCTTGACTTTTATAGGCGTGTGTCACGGGGACGACGAATCGTACGTATTCGAGTCCGCTTTCGACCCGACAACTACGCCGAAGGACCGAGAGATGCAAAAGGAGCTGATCGATCTTTGGGTCTCATACGCTACCGAGGGGTGAGTCAAATTGCTTCTCAACAGATTCCAAAGATCAAACATTTTTTGTATATTTTTTTTAGTACGCCCAACGTCGGTGTCGAGTGGCCAGCAGTGAGTCGATCCACCGACGAACTTGATTACCTGCACATCGCGGGACCGGGCGATATCGCGATGAACACTTCGTCGAACTTCGGGGATGAGGACTTCTGGCATTCTATTGGATTATAGGGAAAAAATGCCAATCCCAGGATATAACATCGATCGTGAAATGTGAAATTTGAGAAAATCTTTGGAGATCGAATTCTATACATGGCTAATTCAAGGAAATTCAACAAGTTTTTCCCTACTAATTCTCTTCTTCTTATCTTATTTGTTATCTTGTTGAAGTTTTTGTCATAAGATCGAATAAAGTTTCGTCTAATATTAATCGACAATTTGTACTTCATTCAAGCCCGATTATACTCGATGGTATACGAATCATGGAATAAACTGCAGTTAAAATAAATCATCCCAAAACTTTTTTTTCGAATAGACGATCGTTTACGTTGTCATAAAATTATGATATAACTATGGGCTACCACAGGACAGACGTGAGGGATAATGGTAGCCGATGACTGCCATCCGGATTAGCTCGCGATAAGCTCGAGGATGCATAGGAGCCAGTGAAGCTAGACACGTAGATTTAACTCCCCTAGTTTTCTGTAGTTTGGAAATTTAGAGGCGATATAATTCATCGTAAAAATTCGGTGGATATAGGTATACAGTTTCACATCAGTTGCGAAGATGAAATACGATGCGACCCGTTTGCCTGGTGACCCTGTGAGTGGGACTATCTACGGGTTATCTCCAAATTGACGTCGGATCTTTATTACGAAAATGTGGTGGTATAACCAGATCGAATGACCGTGGGAGTGAAATATACCCGAATGGTTGATTTTACTCGTACGTCTGGCTTCTTTAGGGAGCACGCAGTATGCCGATAGGACCTTCACGAAACGGTTGACTTACATAACGTAACAAATCAGTAACAAAGATACTGCGATCAGTGTCTCGGAATATCTTTCACCGTTCATTTGACGAAAAATAAACGTTCATTACCAAATTTTCATCGAGAAATGTAACACACTTTTCGTTTCGAATAGGGAAATACCTACCAATGAATTTATAGTGTAAAGTAGTGGGAGTGGTGATTTGCGATTGCAGTAGTCGTGGCCTTCGTGGATCAGTCGTAGGGCTATCAAGACGACGTCAGTCGCCTGCTATGCTGGATTGAAAACAAGTACTAGGAAGATACACACGGAGTTTCATCCCGCTTATCGATATAACTGCTCTTCATAATCCACAATAAACCGCGACTCCATAACATGATGAAGTTCACAGTGTTCATAATAATTGTTGCGACGTTCTTTTACGGATATTCTTCATCGTTTGCGGAAGAAACCGGCGAGTCATTTCCGAGGGTAATCACACCTCTGGGTACGGTCGAGGGGTATTACAAAATCTCGCACAACGGTCGACGATACGAAGCCTACGAAGGGGTGCCCTACGCCCAGCCACCGATTGGAGAATTGAGATTCGAGGTAAGGATTCAGCGATACTTTCTTAACCACGGTTATGCAATAGACCCCATCATGTTCATGGGATCGTATAATTTCACGGTGGTGAATGCGATTTTGTAGGTGCCCAGACGCGTCTCGCCATGGACTGGAATTTGGATGGCGAAACGGTACGGCCCACCCTGTTTGCAGTACTATCAGCAGGAGCCAGATCCTAACAAAATGATCAAAGGTTCCGAGGACTGTCTTCACCTGAATATCTACACCCCGATTAGCGATGAAAATCGCGATTTGAAACCAGTAATATTTTTCATTCATGGTGGCGGTTTTAGTTTCGAAAACGGAGGTACTTACGGATCGAATTTCCTGCTTGATCGGGACGTGACGCTGGTCACGTTTAATTACAGAGTCGGACCACTGGGTAAGCTACTGTTATAATTTCTGCATGAAATATTCCAAAAGATTAAAAAATCGTTAGAGTTTTGGATCGAAAATCTGACGCGGAATGTCCCATACGTAGTATACACCTTTGCTCATGCGAAAAGCATTCAGGACACGCACAGCACTGTACACGGTAACTTTCAGCACCTTCATATATCCCTGTTCAGGTTTTCTAAGTACGGAGGACGCGACGGTGCCCGGAAACATGGGCCTTAAGGATCAAGCGATTGCGATGCGTTGGGTCAAGGATAACATTCAATCATTCGGCGGGGATCCCTCAAGGATCACGATATTTGGGCATAGCTCAGGCGCTGCGTCCGTGCATTATCAATACCTGACTAATCTCACCAGAGGATTGTTTCAGGGTGAGTATAGTCAAGACCACTACTGAATTACGGTGAATTAATAGCACAATACCTGCAGGTGGAATGTCGCTGAGTGGTACCGCACTCAACTGCTGGGCTCAGACCGAAGGTTCTCTAGAGCAGGTCAAGAGACTAGCAGCGATGGTAGGATGTCCAACGAGCAACATCCAAGCCATGGTAGACTGTTTGAAAGACAGACCCGGCCGTCAGATCGTCGAGACGATGGAAAAGTTCAGGGTACGTATTGATTCATGGCGAGCAATAATCGATTATCGTAATGAAAGTGCAACACACCCCTCGAGAATTATTCACGCGTGAACTATATCACGTTTTCAGTCTACGATGAAAAATCCTATGAATCCGTTTGGTCCGGTGGTTGAAAAGGGTGGTGGGGAATTTACGTTCATCGATCAGTCGCCAATGGAAATTATAGCTTCTGGTAAAGTGCAGGACGTGCCCTGGATCACGGGAGTTGTTAGCGAGGAAGGTCTCTTCCCGATGGCCTGTAAGACGATCCTGAATCTTAATCGTAACCCTCGAATTTTAGTTGAAAAAATCTTCATATCGATATGTGAAACCGTTTCCTTGGTCCTGCAGACTATATAGCCGACGAGAAATTGGTCAAGAAGTTGAACGATAACTGGGAATCGATCGCGCCCGTGTTCCTCCACTATAATTACACCATACCGTGGAACGATCATCAAAAAGTCACGAGGTTAATGAAGGAGCATTACATCGGGACGAGCCAGTTCAGCATATCGAACATCAACGAGACCGTGAGAATGGTCACCGACCGAATGTACATATACGATGGTGAGAAAGCTGCAAGATTACAGGCACGAGTCAACCGAAGCCCCGTCCGGTTTTATTATTTCTCTTACAGAGGGTCTTACAGCGAAAGTAACTTGATGAGTGGCACTCATAAAAACTTCGGTGAGTCATTCTCGACACCAAGCTCTTTCCGAATTGATATTTCTTTCAATCTAACTAACGGTCATTCATTTATTTCTCTCGTCGTATAGGGGTCAGTCACGAAGACGATCTTTTCTACGTAATGTATGTCTACCCGACCCCGTTGACGAGGCAACAAGATCGGGACATACAACAGAAGCTGATCGATCTCTGGGTGTCCTTTGCCACCGATGGGTGAGTTCAGTGCGGCACTTTTTGACGAATATTTTAAAGAATGACAGTGTCTTTCGATATATTAATGCTTCATGATTTGTACTTTTTAGTATGCCTGATGTGGGTGTCGAGTGGCCGGCGGTGGACCGAAACGCGGATGAATTTCGTTGTCTTCACATAGCTGGACCATCAGACATCAGTGTAATGGACAGTACGAGGATCCTTGGAGAAAAGAAGTTTTGGAACAGCGTTGGATTTCAGGAGAATATATTATATAATCATACAACTACGTGATCGTTCTTTCAACGAATATAATTACAGGGTGTAATAAAATAAATCGATTTGACATGTCGAATGAACGAATCTGACAAAATAAAACCGTTGCCTGAGGATTCGTCTTATTTCGTTATAATTATACATATATACCTATAAATGTCCTTTCGATATACAGGGTGAGATTTTTCCAAGTGTTAAACAAGCTGTTTTCTTCAAAACTATTCAAAGTAAGGGAAAAATATTTTATAACAAAGTTGTAGGGTTCAGCGAGGGGGGAAGGAATTTGGTACTACCGATTTTTTTTTTTTTTTCTTCTTACGTAACTATCAATAGGAAATCGCAAGGTCAATTTTGTACAGGGTGTCCCATTGAAATGTATCAGGCTGCTTGATTTTTTTATTTAAACTTTCAGAAAAAAAAGCTTTAGACAAAAGTTGTACGATTTTGAGATGGACATTTGATAATGCTATGGGTTTTGAATTTTTAGAGGGTCTTATGGGGTTCTTATATGAGGTAACTTTTGTTTCTAAAACAGTAACACCTATTTTTTTTAGTACAGATTCATAATCTACAAGAAAAAAAAAATACATTTACCTTTGTGGGAAACTGTTTTTTTTTTTCCTAAAAGCTCGATCTCGTATCTTCTTCTTCTTTTTTTTTTTTTGCTTGATATATTTTTTTCTGTTACAACAAGAAGACCCTCGTTCATTAAAAACATGAAGTCAAAAAGGAAAAAAAATCTAGATTAAAAAGTTTTTTTTTATTTTTATCGATTAATCGACGTGGCACTTAAGTCATTTTCGAAATTCATTTATCACTAATTAGAAACGTTATCACATTATTAGCTTCGTAACGTTGAATGTATGATTAACTTCATTATTTCAGTGATGAGAAATTGAACTTTGTCTGAACCTTTTTTCTTTTTTTTCTAAAAGTTTGAATAGAAATTTAACCGGCCCTGGGACATCAAAATGAAACACCCTGTAAATTATTTGCGTTATAATAGCGTACTACCTATTTTTTCTATCAATTTTTTGACGTGGGAGCCGTAGCGCCGCGGTCTCTCCTACAATGAATCATCCCAAACGTAGAAGACTTCAGTATCACAATCTTCGAAATATCCTTACACGTATAATGAATAGAAAAAGTCTCTTAGACACAGGACACTATCTAAATAATACATAGATAATGCCGGGTATATATTTATCAACACGTATATTGAGCAATAAGAAAACGAACTCGAGACTTATATCAATACGTAATGTGTACACGCTTGATTAGCTCTGACCCCTCGATAATGGGTCAATAGATCCAGAGACGGGAGTAATAACGGAGTCATCTTAACTAACACTTACTGCACGAGTATCGATCGAGTGGACACGGGTGTCACGAAGTTATCCAGCGTACAATCGCTACATTGCGAATATACGAGACGTACGCTATGATATCGCTAATAACGATAATTTTTGTTATTTCTTTTCTGAGATGTGGTTTATCGTTATCCGAAGAGGTCGAGGAGTCGTTCCCGAAGGTCACTACGCCCCTGGGACCGGTCGAAGGGTATTATAAAACCTCTTTGAACGGTCGAAGATACGAAGCCTACGAAGGGATACCCTACGCCCAACCCCCGACCGGAGAATTGAGATTTGAGGTAAGGGTTCATCGGTTTTCCACGCTAAGTAACGCCTCAAGAAGGATATAATCGTTTCACCATGAAAACTGCGATTTTCCAGGTACCCAGACCCATCACACCGTGGACTGGGGTTCTCATGGCGAAACAAACCGGGCTAAAATGTCTCCAGTATAATCAGTACCCATGCGATCCTGTCCTAGTCGTAGAAGGCTCTGAGGACTGTCTTTACATGAATATATACACTTCGATTAGGAATGACGGGGGTGAAAATCGCAGCGGTGGAACCGGAGTACCAAACACAAATTTGCAACCGGTAATATTCTACATTCACGGTGGCGCGTTTCAATTCGGAAGCGCCCGTGAATATGGACCGAAATTTTTACTGGATAGGAACGTTACTCTGGTAACGATGAATTACAGAGTCGGACCACTCGGTAAGTTTCCGATATTCTATTCCTTCGAGAAATTCTTCTTTACTCAAACAAATCTACCCTTGTTCAGGTTTTCTGAGTACCGAGGACGAGACAGTCCCCGGAAACATGGGCCTCAAGGATCAAGTGATCGCGCTCCGTTGGGTGAAGGACAACATCGAATTCTTCGGCGGGGATCCATCCAAGGTCACGATTTTCGGTCAAAGCGCCGGAGGAGCGAGCGTGCATTATCACTACTTGTCGAATCAGACCACCGGATTATTTCGCGGTAAATAATTCACATTTCAAAACTATCACCGATGATCAAAGACGCGGTAAATTTCCGTTACAATATCTGCAGGGGGAATGTCGCTCAGTGGAGTCGCACTGAACTGCTGGTCTCAGGCCGAAAATTCACTCGATAAAGCGCAGAGACTTGCGGCGATCGTGGGATGCCCGACCGAGAGCGTCCAAGGGATGGTGAACTGTTTGAAAGCCAGACCAGGCCACCAGATCGTGGAGGCAGTCGGAAAGTTTATGGTAAGTACATGAACTTTAAATCGAGGCAGAAAGTATCAGCGAACGTAACTCCTGGACATAATAACGTGTTCCTAGCCGTGGTTGTACAATCCCTATTCCCCGTTTGGTCCAGTGGTTGAAAAGGGAGGAAGCGACGAATCCACGTTCATCGATCGGCCACCCATCGAGATCTTGGCTAACGGTGATGCGCAGGACGTACCGTGGATCACAGGACTCGTTAGCGAGGAGGGTCTCTACCCCGCAGCCCGTAAGACAACCATCATAATGCACTATAGGTAGAAATACCCGTGCTGAAGTTTTCGTGTATAAAAACTTTGTCCTTGGTCCAGATTTTGTAGCTAACGAAAAACTGCTGGAAGAGTTGAACGACAATTGGGAGACAATCGCGCCACATCTTCTCGACTTTAATCACACGATTCCGAAGAGCGATCATCCGAGAATCGCGAGGTTGATCAAACAGCATTATATGGGAACAAGTCCGATCGCGAGATCGAGTGCTAATCAAACCGTGCAGATGGTCGGCGATCGATTATTCGTCTACGATATCGAGACTGCTGCAAGGCTACAGGCACGAGCCAATCGAGGCTCTGTACGATTTTACTATTTCTCTTATAGAGGGGCCAAGTGTTCGAGCGAAGTTATGAGCGGTGGTATGGAAAACTTTGGTAAGTAATTTATTGAAACTGTAACAGGAAAGGGGTCTAAATTTATCAATCGTTCACGTATCGTGCAGGAGTCAGTCACGAGGACGACGTTGAGTATGTGATGGATTCATTCTTGGACACAACTACGACGCCGGAAGATCGGGAGATGCAAAAGAAGCTGATCGATCTCTGGGTGTCCTTTGCTACCGATGGGTGAGTCTAATTGGACCGCAGATACTGAGCCTGATTCTGATCCATAAAAGCCGAATGATCTATATTCTTTCAGTACGCCTGACGTCGGAATCGAGTGGCCCGAAGTGAGCCCTTCCAACGACGAGTTCCATTATCTGCACATCGCGGGACCAAAGGGATTCAGCATAAAGCAAAGCCCTCTGAAGATTGGGGAGAGAAACTTTTGGCGCACTTTGGGATTCCAAGAAAATATATACGTCAATCGTACTGTGTAGTTGTGTAAAATTTTTTAATCGATGATGATGATAATTATGGATGGCAATATATCCGTTCAGAAATATTTCGTAAATGTA
This sequence comes from Macrophya alboannulata, assembly GCA_949628255.1. Lineage (NCBI taxonomy): Eukaryota > Metazoa > Arthropoda > Insecta > Hymenoptera > Tenthredinidae > Macrophya > Macrophya alboannulata. The sequence continues at coordinate 1,046,864 of OX451212.1, read as the reverse complement.
CACGAAAATGTAGCGAGTACCAATTGAATGTATGAATAAATTCTGGAGATGACGTTCGTTGTATAGCTGGTCGTCCTTTATTTAAGGGAACCAGTACAGCTTGGTTTTGGAAATTCCAAAGTTTATCTCACATCAAAAAGAAAAAAAAATTCCTTTGAAAACCTTTGTCGTAAGGTTTTAGGCACATCGTTGGTCCGATTAAGCTCGTTGAGGGCTCATTTTGTTCAGAAAAGAAATCCTCATCGTGTGACCGAGGGATTTTTTTTTACAATTTCGTGTTGGCCAAGTTATTCGCAAATTAGTGGCTTAAATATTGGAAATTTTTGATAATCGACCGTAACTTTTCACATGAATTTTTTTTCTACCGATCCCTACGTTCATAAGATGTAAAATTGCTCTCCGAAGAAAGCAAGACCTTGAATAAAATAATTTCAAGCCTTCAATGTTGAAATATACCGAAATTAACGAAACACATTATTACGTTAAACCACGCGATAAAACAGTTACAAAACAAATATACATACATAACATACTTATCGTAAGATAAGTTTCATGAAAATAACTTTGGTGGTATATAGCATTGACCTTGGAAGAAGTTGGAGGAGTCAATATATTCGATGGTCAAAATCCTAATTCGTGAATAGTTGATTATGAATCGGTAAATTCTCTGTACCCCGTACGATTATAAAATAGTCTTTAATTTTTCGAACTGAAATAGATTTTCAACTATCTGCAGATAATTTTCTAACAATTATCTATCGATGAGCTCGAAGATGTATATCAGCCTGTAAAGCTAGTCACGTAGATAACTTCCCTAGGTTTCTGTAATTTCGAAATTTAAAAGCGATATAATTCATCGTAAAAATTCCATCGATCAGTCTCGAATCAGTTGGGAAGATGAAATACGATGCGACCCGTTTGCAGGGCGACCCATGAGTGGACTATCTACGGGTTATCGTCGAATTGACGTTCGTTGGTTATTACGAAAATCTGGTGATATCAACGAATGACCGTGAGAGTGAGAAATATACCCGAATGGTTGATCTTACTCTTATCTCGCTTTTTTTAGCACGCGGTATACCGATGGGACATTGACCAAAAATTTTACTTATATAACGTGACAAATCTGTAAATAAGATGCTAGAAGTGTTTCGAAATTTGTTTCGCCGTTCAATCGATGAGAAAATTTTCCGCTTCTAAAAAGGGTTCGGTGTCCAAAGCGTTTCTTTTCCACGAACTTGACACCGAGAAGTGTAAAACAGCGTTTTGCAGTTCCACATTCACAGCTTTACTCATCGTGATCTGTGAGACAGCAGATTACTGTATCTGTAGAGTTCTCGTTTCGAACAAGGGAATACCAATGAATTCGTTGTGAAGTAGTGGGGGCGATGATTTACGAGTACAAGTAGCCGTTCCCTTCGTAGATCAGTCGAGTGGCTATCGTTGCCGGCTGTACGGGACTAGGAACGATCACGCGTCATGACGAAGTTCACCACGTCTGTAATAATCGTCTCGACGTTCTTGTTGGGATGTTCTTCATCCCTTGCGAAAGAAGCCGGGGAGTCGTTCCCGAGAGTGATTACACCGCTCGGTGCGGTCGAGGGGCATTATAAAACCACGAGAACCGGTCGTCGATACGAAGCCTACGAAGGGGTGCCCTACGCCCAGCCGCCGATTGGAGAATTGAGATTCGAGGTAAGGATTCAGCGTCAATTTCTTAACCACGGTTTAATTTCATAATTTCACGGTGGTGAATGCGACTCCGTAGGTACCCAGACGTATATCGCCATGGACGGGGGTTTGGATGGCGAAACGATACGGGCCGAATTGTTTACAGTACAATCAGGTGGAGGACGATCCTGCCAAAATGACACCTGGCTCTGAGGACTGTCTTTACATGAATATTTACACCCCGATTGATCACGGTGACGGAATCGAACCACCAAGTGCCGATTTGCTACCAGTAATATTCTTCATTCACGGTGGCGGTTTTAATTTCGGTAGCTCGGATATTTACAAACCGAATTTCTTGCTGAATCGGAATGTGACCGTGGTCTCGTTCAATTACAGACTAGGACCACTGGGTAAGCTACAGTTATAATTTCTGCATAAAATATACCGAAAGATTAGAAAATGGTTAGAGTTTTAGATCGAAAATCTGACGCGGAATGTCCCATACGTAGTATACACCTTTGCTCATGCGAAAAGCATTCAGGACACGCACAGCACTGTACACGGTAACTTTCAGCACCTTCATATATCCCTGTTCAGGTTTTCTAAGTACGGAGGACGCTACGGTGCCCGGAAACATGGGCCTTAAGGATCAAGTGATTGCGATGCGTTGGGTCAAGGATAACATTCAATCATTCGGCGGGGATCCCTCAAGGATCACGATATTCGGACATAGCTCAGGGGCAGCGGCCGTGCATTATCAATACCTGACCAATCTCACCACAGGATTGTTCCAGGGTGAGTATAGTCAAGACTCATGATGCTCATTATTATACAAATTGCCCCTGAAAGATACGGTAGATTAATAGTACGACAATCCCAGGGGGAATTTCGATGAGCGGGACCGCACTGAACTGCTGGGCTCAACCCGAAGGTTCTCTAGAGCAGGCCAAGAAACTTGCGACGTTGGTAGGATGTCCGATCGACAATACCCAAGACATGGTGGACTGTCTGAAAGCTAGACCTGCCCGTCAGATGGTCGAGACCGGTGATCAGTTCTTGGTGAGTATCACGGTGATCGAATCCTGATTATGAAATTGATCGAACATGACTAACGACCGCGTGAAATATCGTGTTTTCAGCCATGGATACACAGCAAGGCCATTCCGTTTGGGCCTGTCGTCGAGAAAGGAGGCGGTGAATTCACGTTCATCGACCGGTCACCCATTGAAATAATAACTTCTGGTGGAGCCCAAGACCTGCCGTGGATCACGGGACTTGTTAGTCAGGAGGGCCTATTCCCGGCAGCTTGTAAGATAATTATATCAATCGTTTTATTACCCGGCGGAATACTTTTTCAAAAATTACCACAGTGATATGTGAAACTGTTTCTTTGATTCAGATTACGCAGCTAGCGAGGAACTGTGCAGCGAGTTGAACAGTCACTGGGAAACGATCGCGCCTCATCTTCTCGAGTACAATCTCACCATTCCGAAGGTCGATCATCCGAAAGTATCCAGATTGATAAAGGAACACTATCTGGGTTCAAAACCGTTCGGTTGGCCGACGGTTAATCAAACCGTACAAATGGTCAGCGATCGATTGTACGTCTACGATGCCGAGAAAGCTGCGCGAGTACAAGCACAAGCGAACAAAAGTCCCGTACTGTTTTATTATTTCACACACAGAGGGGTCAAAAGTGGGAGCACAATAATGAGCGGTAGAAAAGAGAATCTTGGTAAGTTTTTTTCGAATATCACGTGATGCTTCTATGAAATTTCGTTGATATTCGTACTAAAGCGAAGACACCGCGATTTACTCGTTCATTTTATCCCATAGGAGTCGCTCACGAAGACGATCTCTTGTACGTACTGGATGTATACCCAGAACCGATGTCGAAGGAAGATGAAGAAGTGCAAAAGACGGCGGTCGATATCTGGGTATCGTTCGCTACCGATGGGTGAGTTCAGTTCGACCACAGATCGACTGATTTTTCTGATATATCAACGCTCAATGATCTATATTTTCAGTATGCCTGATGTGGGTATCGAGTGGCCGGCTGTGAACCGAACCTCCGAGAACTTTCGGTCTCTACACATCGCCGGACCTTCGGACATCAGGATAATAGAGAGTACGAAGTTCCTTGGAGAACGGGAGTTTTGGAACAGCATTGGATTTAACGAGAATATATATAATCGTACGACTGAGTGATAGTTTTTCAACGAATGTAACTATACAGGGTGTAATAGAAATAACACGAATCAGAAGATAATAAAATAAATAAAACTGATGAATCAATCGCTCGAGGATTCATCCTATTTGTTTTAATTGAACAATTACTGTCCATGAATAACGAAGCTCCTTCACCTCGACTATACCAATCACAGACGTAATTAAACGAACCATTCATCGGACTAGAGGAAAATTTAAATGGAAATTCAATGGCGCCATAGTCACCGTTAAAATTCATTAGATGCAGTCTCAAGTCGATTGAAAATATGAAATACGATGTAACGCTCATTTTTCGAAAGACTCTTACCATCTGACTATCGGCGGGTTATCATAAAATTGACATCGTCGTATGAAATTACGATAGGATGATCGTGAAAGTAAAATATTCCCGAGTTGCTGCAGATTTTACTCGTGTTCAGCTTCTTTGGGATCTCGACGAAAAATTTTTACCTACAATATAACGTAACAAATCTGTAACGAAGATGTATAGGTATACTAAAAGTGTTTTGAAATTCATTTTACCGTTCATTTGACGAAAAAATTGACCCCTAAAGAATTCAGTATCAAAGAAAGCCCTAGCTCCGAATATTGGGGAGAAGGATTTTCGGCCCATGGTTGTACCGTGAATCAGTACCAGTTCAGTTAATTATACATTTTTTTTTTTGAAATTTGATTGTATACAATATAGGTATAAGAAGAAGTTGAGCCTTGTACGATTTAATTGCCATCTAATCCAAATTTGTTAAACTTTCCTGTCAGCCGGGGCTCGAACTTGGCGAATGTTCTTCTACTCGAGGTTTTTTTCGGGGGGATCTAAAAACCCTAAAGTTCTTCCAATGGCAATCAATTGTATGCTATAATCTATGCCGATGACCCTGTGATCTGACTATCCGCGGGTTATCATGAAATTGACCTTATTATAAATCGATATGAAATTGCGACGGGATCGTAGGATGATTGTAAAAATAAAATATATACCCGAGTTGCTGATTTTAATCTCTTACATTGCGAAACACGCGGTATACTGTTGGGGCCTTGATCTGAAATTCGACTTACATAACGTATAACATATCTGTAACAAAGACACTGAAAGTATTTTGAAATTTCTTCCCCCGTTCATTTGACGAAAAATTTTCATGCTTCTTTAAATTATTCACTACCCAAGGCGTTCCGTTTCCTCGGATTTTTGACATTCACGGCTTTACCTACTCGTCGTGATTTGTTAGACACCCGGAAAGTGTGTCTGTAGACTTTTATGTCCAAATAATGGACCAACAGAACCCTAAAAAAAAATATTATTTGGTCTGGTCTCGATGCTTATTTTACGTGCCTCACCCTGGGCTGACTGATCCTTGAGTGCCTAATAGTGGGGGTGATGATTAGCGGATGCAAGTAATTACGGCCTTTGCCGAACAGCTGAGCAATCAAAAATCCGATATCAGCAGTCGGCTGCTATGCGAGATAAGGAATTAGCTTCATCCAGCTTATCAATAAAACTGCAACATCGTAGTGCATAGTATATCGCGACTCCACGACACGATGAAGTGTATCGTTTCTATAATAATTAATGTTACATTCTTGTTGGGATGTGGTTCATCTCTTTCGGGGGAAATCGGGGAGTCGTTCCCGAGGGTAATTACACCTCTGGGTACGATCGAGGGGTATTACAAAACCTCGAAGAACGATCGACGATACGAAGCCTACGAAGGGGTGCCCTACGCTCAACCGCCGATTGGGAAATTGAAATTTGAGGTGAAGCTTGAGCGATACTTCCTCACCACGATTACACAATATACCCCATCATGTTCATGGGTCATAATTTCACGGTGGTAAATACGACTTCGTAGGTGGCCACGCGTATATCGCCATGGACCGGCGTTTGGATGGCGAAACAATTCGGTTCAGCTTGTTTACAGTACAATCAGCAGGAACCTGATCCAACCAGAATGATACAAGGTTCCGAGGACTGTCTTTACATGAATATTTACACCCCGATTAGAGGTAATCGAATTGGAAATCGCAGTGATGGAATCGGAGGATCCATTACCGATTTGCAACCGGTAATATTCTACATTCATGGCGGGGCTTTCGGTTTTGGAAGCGGACATTCTTACGGACCAATATACTTGCTTGATCGGAATGTGACGCTGGTCACGTTTAATTATAGACTGGGACCACTGGGTAAAATGCAGTTCGTTGTAAAATCATTTCGATAAGTGAGATAAAAGTATATGCTACATTAAAAGTCTTTAGATATATTTAAATATAAAGTAAAACAGCTATATGTGTTCGTGCAGCGTTGTACACAGTAACTTTTTGTACCGGTATCTACGTCTGTTCAGGTTTTCTGAGTACAGAGGATGCGACGGTGCCCGGGAACATGGGCCTGAAGGATCAAGTGATTGCGCTGCGTTGGGTCAAGGATCACATTAAATATTTTGGCGGCGATCCCTCCAGGGTTACGATTTTTGGGCATAGCTCCGGGGCTTCGAGCGTGCATTATCATTACTTGACGAATCTCACCACAGGCTTGTTCCGAGGTGGGTATAGTCAAGACTACTGATCCATATTGTATGTACCTAAGACGCGAGTTGTCACCAAGGACACGGTGGATTCATAGAACGATATCCGCAGGGGGAATGTCACTGAGTGGGGTCTCACTAAACTGCGGGTTCCAGGCTAGAAATTCTCTGGGAAAGGCTAAGAAACTTGCAGCGATCGTAGGGTGTCCGACCGAGAATGTCCAAGGTATGGTGGACTGTTTGAAAGCTAGACCTGGCCGTCAGATCGTCGAAGCCTTTAAGAAGTTTATGGTGAGTACCGTAGCAAAGATCTGCTAACTATCGAAATCATTGTATACGTAAAACATGATAGGATGAACCCCGAAAAGCGAGAATATTTCATCGAATTCAATATCACACGCGATTGATGCCTACGGAGATTATCATATTTTTAGCCATGGAGGAACAATCCCACCATTCCGTTCGGCCCGGTGGTCGAGAAAGGAGGCGGTGAATTTACGTTTATTGACCGGCCACCCATTGAAATAATAACTTCTGGAGGAGCACATGACCTACCCTGGATTACGGGAATCGTTAGCGAGGAGGGCCTATTCCCGGCAGCTTGTAAGACAATTATATCAATCGTTGCATTACTCGCCGCAATACTTGTTCAAAAATCACGCTACCGACATGTGAAACTGTTTCTTTGGTCCAGATTATGTAGCTAACGAGGAGTCAGTCAACGATATGAACAATAACTGGGAGACGATCGCGCCTCATCTTCTCGAGTTTGATTACACAATTCCTAAGATCGATCATCCAAGAGTTGCCAGGTTAATAAAGGAACACTACCTGGGCACAAGTCCATTCGGCTGGTCGACTGTTAATCAAACTGTGCAGATGGTCGGCGATCGATTGTTTGTCTACGATGCCGAGAAAGCTGCAAGGCTACAGGCTCGAGCCAATCAAAGCCCCGTCCTATTTTATTATTTTTCATACCGAGGAGTGACAAGTGAGAGCGAATTCATGAGCGGCAGGAGCGAGAATTTTGGTAAACTTTCCCTATACCAGGATGTTTCCGTATTAAAATTCCTTCCAATCACACTATCAGTTCACGTCGGACACACCCTTCACTCATCTTATGCGCGAACTCTCTAAAATTCCATCAGCGAAGTCACCAATATTTGTTAATTGCTTCCCTCCCATAGGAGTCGCTCACGAAGACGATCTCTTGTACGTAATGCATTGGACGTCTTACCCGACGACGGCACAACAAGATTGGGACATGCAGAAGAAGCTGATCGATCTCTGGGTATCGTTTGCCACCGATGGGTGAGTTCAGTTCGGCCACAGATCCATTAACAACTGAAAAAATATCGATGGCTGTGTTTCTCACGCATGTTTCTAATATACCTGCCATCATAAATGCTTGGTGTGAATTCTTGACTCTGAAAAGAAATATACTGCGACTTTAACAGCACATGATACAAACTCGGTCTTTTTACACTGGTATACAAAATATTTCAATCAACGCCTGATTCTCTGATATACGAATGCTCAATGATCTATATTTTTCAGTATGCCCAATGTGGGTGTTGAGTGGCCAGCGGTGAACCGTACTGCGGAGGACTTTCACTGTCTTCACATCGCTGGACCTACAGACATCAGTATAATAGAGAGCACGAAGTTCCTCGGAGAAAGGGATTTTTGGAGCACCATTGGATTTCAGGAAAATATATATAATCATACAACTACGTAATTTTTTCAACTAATGTAACTACAGGGTGTAATAAAGATAATGATTTGGCGGGGCACAAATCTGACTAAATAAAACTAATTAATCAATTGTTCAACGACTCGCTATATTCATCAATAGAGGACGACGATCCTCTACTATCAAACAGCAATTTCAATCATCATCTCATTTTTTATCTATTTCATAATTATGCTCAGGGTGAAAAATTTGTTTCCACACGCTGTAGCAATTGACATTTCAATTTGACGTTATCTTGTCCGACGAGTCTTTTGACTTTTCACACCACATTTACCGCGTTCGTTGAAAATTTCCATTGTCAATATAGGCGGTACTGATAATATAATTATTGCGACGACGTAGTTCGGATGTGGTCAATGTTTCTCGGAAGCGGTTAGCGAGTCATCTTCAAGAGGAATCATAAAACCTCGAACAATGGATAACAATTCGGAGTACGCGAAGGGGTGCTTTTCAGGGAGATACAAACCTGTCATACGACGCAATTTATTGAAAAAGGAAAAGATCAATCCATGCCAATCGATCCACTCTGCACAACAATATCGTTCTTCCATAATAATCGGGTCTGGTGGTAACGCAGAGTTGTTCGGAACCGCATTATTATTTATAAGTGACGCATCGGTGACGAGCGATCTTTAGGCGTCGCTGCAGTGAATTTCCCCCAGTAAGCTGGATTCCTTCGCAAGAATATCGGAGCTGAATCGTCAGTGAACAGAAACGACGTGCAATTCTTTGTTTCGAAATTAACTAACCCGCGGTTAAGTTCGTGATTGTGCTTAGTTCGATTACAGGTAAGTTTCGAACCTCAGGCTTAATCATACTTTAATATATTTTGCATTTTTCTGTTTTCTGTTATACATGACTTCGAAGAAATCTTGTATTAGATTATACTGCGCAGTTGTACTGTCGCGCCTCTTCGACGGTGCAATCATTTTCATAAATTATTATTATTTATATATTTGACTTGTCGAGACTAATTTTTGGAATATAAAGACGATCAATCAAAACTCAGATCATTCTATTACGATTATAATCAATTGACGATAATCACTTGACGTCAATTCAATTTATCATCGAACATCCCGTAGGTTATTTATAGAATTTATTTCCCCACATCCTGCGCCTGTCTTATCGAGTGACCGAAGTTATTATTCCTCGTCATCCACAGTCGACTCCTACCGAACCTACCATTTGATATTAGGCCTAAGTTTCTACTTGGTGAAATTCCAATTTGACTTTGACTTCATTTAATTTTGAATTTTGAATTTATCAATTTGATTTATTCTATTTCTATCGAATACCTCGATTTGATGCTATTTTTACCGGAGAATGTATATAAAGATATATACATACGTATATGTATACTGCGATAATTATATACGATCCAGGAAAAGCTATACATAGAGGAAATGCTGACGTCAGTTGCTTCACAGCTCATTTTTTTTTTTCTCTTTATCTTCTGCTACTTTCTATTTTTCTTTCTCATTGATTGCAGCCCATTTTTCCACCGTAGTCGGTTTGGGACCCAAAAATTATCTGGAGCTCCGCTTGCATCTAAGGTGATCGGAGTAAGTTCTGAACCCACAATCGTGATGGTGCCTCTGGCTGTGAGCAGGCCTTCGTCTACCTCGTTGATCGGAACGATGCAGATTGTCTTTCTCGTCGTCTTCTGTCTTCTCAGGGTAGTCTACGGAGATGGTGACGATACAGACGACGAATTTTGCTCCATTGGGGATAGCATGGACCTCACCTACGCTCAGAAGAATGCTTCCGGCTTCCTTACTGAGTCTGGCTACTTCTTTCCGCGGGAGCTGGCAACAAGGTTCGGAGACAGTATTTGGCGCGGATGCATCTGCGACCTTAAACCGTGTCTGCAACTTTGTCCGCGTCGGAAAATGAACGGGATTAAAGTAACCGACCTCGCTGACGAACTCACGAACTTATACTCGGCGATCCCGAGCGTCCATACCACGAACCTGACCATCGATGACGCGGGGACACTGACCCCTGAAAAACGATTCAATCTTATCACCCGGAATCCGTGTCCAGGAAAAACCGCGTACTTTCTTGACCCGAGGAGTTACGAGTTGGACGAGTTTTACCTTTTGAAAAACGGATCACTCTTTCTACCTCGAAGGAACGGAATGGGGATGGAGTTCTTGGACTCCAAGCAGTACTGCCTGGAACTGCAGCTGAGCACCGATCCCAGCTACACTCCGAAGGTCTGCGCTTCGGAGGATAAGACTGATGACCCCGGAAGGGTGAAATACTTCGGCGCCCTGGTATCAGTACCCTTTTGCATTGCGACTTTGATAGTTTACTCTGTCCTAAAAGAATTGAGGAACATCTACGTCAGTACGTTCAGATGTTATCTATGCTGTCTGATCCTGACCTACGTCACCCTAGCAGCCGACCGAATACCACCGCCTGACCTTAGCGCCAGCACCGTTTGTCTCTGCCTCGGTATGCGAAAATTTGCACGCAAAATAATGACAATTATGATTATAACGATGCATAACTTTTTCTTTTACAGGATTTACCATATACTTTTCATTTCTCGCCACTTTCTCATGGCTGAACGTGATGTGCATCAACATGTGGCGGAGATTCGGGTAGGTCAAATCTTAATATCGGTTTATAATGGTCATACGAGATTATAGAATGACTCTGAGTCCCAGTCAATCGTTTATTCACCTTTTTCATTGCAAAGGGCAATCTTGCGTTAATAATTTCTAATGGTAATGTAATGAACCAATTAAAACGATCAAAATTATTATACCAATCTGTTCATCGAGTCTTTTCTTTTTATTACTCCAGAGACTACGAGACTCTCGGATTTAGCAGTACCAAACATGACTGTAAAACATTCATCGGCTATTCGCTTTACGCATGGGGAAACGCCTTCATCTCGACTGCCATCTGCATTGGCATGGAATTCGCCCCAGGTATTCCAGAGTGGTTGATCCGTCCAGATTTCAGGTTGAATGCATGCTGGTTCAACAGTGAGTAGATGTACCGTAATTTTCTCGAAACTTTGAAGGGTCGAATTTGAAATTTCGTTCCAAGGTACATCGAATATTTATATTTTCTATCCTTTCCGTTCATTCTCACAGCTAAAACAGCCGCGGCTTTTTATTTCTTCGGACCGATTAGCCTGATCATCGTTTTCAACATCTGCCTATTCGTTTCAACTTCGATTAAACTTATCCAATATGAAAGGACTAAACGTCAGCTGGAATGTGCGGACAGCAGACGCCACACTGAGAATAAACAATGGTATATACGTATATGGGAGAAGTTTCATTGGGAACTCTTTCAGTTCTTTAAAATATTATCTTTCCTCTCCAGGTTTGGCTTGAATCTGAAATTGTTCGTTGTTATGGTGATCAGCTGGTCAACGGAATTAATATCATGGCTATGGGAGGACCCGGAATATTTCTTGTACGTCACAGAAGTGGCCAACGCTCTTCAGGGTATTCTGATATTCGTCATTTTCGTTTGTACGAAAAATGTTCGCCGTTTACTCAGGGCTCGTTTATGCGGCTCTAACTCACCGCCGACCTCAGTCTCGGACATACTGATCAGCGGAGATAACCACAGGCTGAGACATCCGATCACATTGACAGATACTCCCGTAGTTATCTCGAACAGATACGTTTATCATTAGTCCGAAGTGGCTTTTGTGAAACTTTGACGAAATATTATACACAGTTGACTTCATGTATAACGTAATAAATTTTTAATCAATATACTTCAGGATTTATCCTTTTCATGGAGAATATTCCCCACCTCGAACTGCTCAGTACATCCTTTTCCTTTACTTATCAAACTCACATCCTGTTAGATATTGATCTATTTTTTCTTGGTTCATCTTTCCTTATTTTCCTGCCCAGTTTATTGTGAGCATTTTCAAGTATGTCGAGTGTAAAATTACATGCGAAATAAATTCTCTACACCAACACGTATGTTGTGGTTTCGGATAACGAGATTCCTGGAACCACAGAGGAAAACGTAGGGCATTGCACGGTATGCCCCTTTGACAGCACAATATATCTCGCATTCTGGAATCGATCGCAGTGCTTTCGTTAACGAGTAGCGTAATGGTGTCTCTGACGGGTGGAAACTTCAGATTTGTCATTTCAAAATCGGTTATCGGGACATTGCAGCTAGTTCTTCTTCTCGCCTTTGTCCACGCCGAAGAGAGTCGTCAAGAAGATGAATCCTGCCCCAAGGGGGCCACAGTCGATCTCACCCACGCCAAGGCGACACTTTCCGGGTTCCTCGATGAGTCTGGGCAATTATTTCCTGCGAATTCAACAAGAGTTAGCGCCGGTGTTAGGCTCGGATGTATCTGCGACCTCAAACCATGTCTGGCCCTCTGTCCTCCGCGGGGTTTGACGGGGAACGAAAGTACCCACGTCGGTGATACGTACAGGAAATACTCGGCGATACCAGACGTCTATACTACCAACATGACCCTCGATGAAAACGACGAGACGAAGAACCCTGAACATTGGTTTCATATTTTGGACTGGGACCCGTGCCCGGAGAAGGGAGGCGCGATATTTCTTGACCCGAAAAACTACCCGGGCGACGAGTTTTACCTTTTGAAAAACGGCTCATTGTTTCTACCGCACGCTAAGAAGCTTGAGGCACGGATTAAGGGTTCCGAGAAGTACTGCTTACGACTCAGAGGCAATGATTCCGTCTACACTCCGAAGATCTGTGTTACAAAGGAGGCAAATGAAAGCTTTAACACGGTGATATACGTCGGCGGCCTTGTGTCAGTGCCCTTTCTTATTGCGACGGTTATAGTTTACTCCGTCCTATCAGAGCTGAAGAATATCCACGGCACGACGCTGAGGTGCTACCTGTGCTGTCTGATCATCACCTACAGCGCGCTGGCAGTCAGCGAAATGACCAAACCGTACCACGGCACCGTTTGTCGCTGCTTCGGTAATTGCAAAACATTAAACTTATCATGTCACAGGGAAATAAAAAGTCACATTCATATGCTGCGGTTAGTACGATCATCGTTCTCATTATAAATAACTCGTTGCAGGATTTGTGAGCTACTTTTCATTCATCGCTAGCTTCTTCTGGCTGAACGTAATGAGCGTCGACATATGGTGGAAGTTTAGGTATGTATACCTATATACGAATATCAATATATTCAGAGTAGTATAGTACGTCCGGTGACTGCATGAGGCTATTTTATCATCGAGGAAATCGGGCTGTGCAACCGCTGATATTTCTCTAGATGATTACGTTGTCTTCATTCAAGTTAATGCACCGAGTATTACGATAATAATAACAGGAACCCTATCTCTGATATTTTCTTATGACGTATTTACAGAGGTTCCGGATCTCTTCAGAGAAGCTACGCAACGAACGATCGCAAGAAATTCATCTACTATTCGATCTACGCTTGGGGAATCGCCGTAGTTCTGACTGCGGTACGCGTTTGGATAGAATTTTCCCGGAGTACGCCAGGGTGGACCGATCGTGAGTTGATATACCGTAAAATTTTTGTCGATAAGATGGAAAAATGTGAAGAGAAAAAAAGCATGAGAATATTGATAGTTTAATCTACGTCTTTATTTATTTGCAGTCAAATCAGCCGAGGATTTGTACTTCTTGGTACCAGTCGGTGTGACCATCGCCTGTAACATTTGCCTCTTCATTTCAACTAGCATTAGAATTATTCAGCATAACAAAAACACGAGACGTCACTTGGTCAACGGAGACAGCAAATGCCACGATCGGGTCAAACTGTGGTACGCAAAGAATGGAACGACGAAAATTAATAGAAAACCACGAATGTTAAACATATTAAAAATTTCTTACAGGTTCAGTTTGCATCTGAAATTGTTCGTTGTGATGGGGATCACCTGGACAACGGAGGTGATCTCGGAATTCTGGAAAGGTCCAGAGTGTCTCTGGCTCGTAATGGGTATGGTGAACATCCTACAGGGTATCCTGATCTTTGTCATTTTCGTCTGTAAAAAAAGTATCTGGCTGTCCCTCACGGAGCGTTTCAAAAACGTGAAACTCTGCGTTTCTATTCGCAACCTGTTCAACTGCATTTGCACATCGCGAGACACATTGTCGAGCTCAAGTCAGGCGCCAAAAATTTCTATATAAACAGTTCGAAGCTCGCTTGAACAGAGCCAACTGAATGAGCCTTCAACAGCAGCTTGGAAACTCGAGCAAATCGAATGGACTATCTGAAAGCAATCCTTCTGAGAAGAAGGTAGATTCCTTAAGACATTATAAGACTGAATTCCCTTTACAAAAAATTCGAAGGCCTATTAGTTTCCGAGTTGCGGAATATTTCAGTTGGCTAATAACAGAACCAGACGAAGGAAACAAGCGATATAGCGCTGCCTTGTGGTCATTGTAATGACCAAATACATTGCACATGTATACTCTCGTAGTCTCGTAAGCATACATTACAAAACGTAACCATAGTGTTTATTTTCATGTCCAAGTATCCGCCTATTTAGTCTCTCTAATTTAGTTGTTCATATTACTATATAATTAAGCATATGTGTATGTATAATAAGTAACAAGAGTCAACTATGTATTTGACACGGCTATGCCTATGATAATAAAATTCCTATGAAAAACATCAGACCTCTCGTGTTTGTGACCTGAGTGTCCTGTTCAAACGGAGCGGATCAGATTATTTTCCAACGCCCTGGCAGTTTTTCCAAAGCATAGATTCTGCCGATCGAGGTTGAAGAGAGGTGGAGTTTTGCAACGGCACTTTTCCCCGACTACTTCGCTTTTCGGTTTACCAAAGTTTCTTTTTTTTTGTATTAAATTAGCTGTGCCTCAGTGCCACAACGTTATCTGAAACCTGTTTACCAGTGATTCGGTGACCTGAGTATCTTCGAGTTAGTTATCAATGTGTGCATGAAATCGTCATAAGCGAGACGATAATCTCATGACCCGACTGTCCGTGGTGCAATACCACGTTGATATTGTTAAATATGTAATTAGAAAACTGTGATAAGATTAACGATCATCATAATCGTAAGATACGTCCGAGTAGCTCCATTAATTCGGCAGAACTGGATTTGGCTCAGATGGTAATACCGCTACTCTACGAGATGACGAAATTGATCATGTCTGTAATAATTGTTGCGATCTTCTTGTTGGGATGTTCTTCATCTTTTGCGGAAGAAGTCGGAGAACTACCCCCCAAGGTAATCACACCTTTGGGAAGGATTGAAGGGTATTATAAAACTTCGAGGAACGGTCGACAGTTCGAAGCCTACGAAGGTGTACCATACGCCCAACCACCAACCGGAAAATTGAGATTCGAGGTAAGAGTTCAACGATATTTTCTCACAATATACTCCATCACGTTTGTGGATCATAATTTGACGGCGATGATTCCGACTTCGCAGGTACCCAGACGTATCTCACCATGGACGGGCGTTTTGATGGCGAAACAACTCGGCTCATCTTGTTTGCAGTACAATCAGCAGGAACCAGATCCTACCCAGATGATACAAGGTTCCGAGGACTGTCTTTACATGAATATTTACACCCCGATCAGGAGTAATGGCAATGAGAGTCGCAGTGACGGAATCGAACCTCCCATCACAATTTTGCAACCAGTAATATTCTTCATTCACGGTGGTGGTTTTAATTACGGAAGCGGAAATTCTTACGGACCAAAGTACTTACTCGATGCGAATGTGACTTTGGTCACGATTAATTATAGACTAGGACCACTTGGTGAGATCCAGTTCAATATAACATCGTTTCGAGGAGTGAGATAAATGTCGATCCGATCACGTCTATCTTTGTTCAGGTTTTCTGAGTACGGAGGACGAGACAGTGCCCGGAAACATGGGCCTGAAGGATCAAGTGATAGCGCTGCGTTGGGTCAAGGATAACATTAAATACTTTGGCGGGGATCCCTCGAAGATCACGATTTTTGGTCAGAGCGCCGGAGGTGCGAGCGTGCATTATCATTACCTGACAAACCTCACCACCGGATTATTTCGAGGTAGGTACAATTAGCGTTACTGGTTAAGGAAGGTTACTAATCAAGGAAGGACCCCGTGGATTAAAAGAACGATATGCACAGGGGGAATGTCGCTTAGTGGTACCGCACTGAACTGTTGGACCCAGACTGAAAATTCTCTGGAAAAGGCTAAGAAACTTGCGACGATCTTAGGATGTTCGGCCGACAACATCCCAGGAATGGTGGACTGTCTGAAAGCTAAACCTGGCCATCAGATCGTGGAGGAGGTTGTTAAGTTTATTGTAAGTACCGAGCGATTTCTGCACTGGAAATAGATGTTCGATACCCAGAGGCAGTGGAATACTTTTCCAAACACAATATATATGATCATCCTGTTTTCTGCAGCCGTGGAAAAAGAATCCCGGCGTTCCATTTGGTCCTGTGGTTGAAAAGAAAGGTGGTGAATTCACGTTTATCGATCGGTCACCCATTGATATAATAACTTCTGGTGACGTCCAGGACGTACCCTGGATTACGGGAATCGTTAGCGCGGAGGGTCTTCTCCCTATGGCCTGTAAGACATTCGATACTCGTTCAGAAATCAAATGTTCATCGATGTGTAGAGCTATTTCCTTTATCCAGATTATATAACTGACGAGGAGATACTCAAAGAGATGAACGACAACTGGGAGACAATCGCGCCCCATTTGCTTGATTTCAATTATACTATACCGAAGGCAGATCATCCCGCAGTTGCCAGGGCAATAAAGGAACATTACCTTGGTAAAAGCCCGATCGACAGGTCGACGGTTAATCAAACCGTACAGATAGTCGGCGATCGGTTGTTCGTCTACGATGCCGAGAAAGCTGCAAGGCTACAAGCTCGAGCCAACAAGAGCCCTACTCGATTCTATTATTTCTCTTACAGAGGGGCTACAAGTGAGAGCGAGGACATGAGCGGCAGTAGCGAAAATTTTGGTAAATGTGTTACAAATACTATTGAAACGGTTTGAAATTGACACCCTTCGTTCATCTGATCAGCGAATTATTTTCAATTCCAACAGGGATTACATCACAATTTACTAATCTTTCAAATCATATATGCAGGAGTCGCTCACGAAGACGATCTCATGTATGTAATGCATTGGATGACTTACCCAACGACGGCAGAACAAGATTGGGGCATGCAGGAGAAGCTGATCGATCTCTGGGTATCGTTTGCCAACGATGGGTGAGTCGGATTGCACCGCAAAATTCGATCAAGAACTAATTATTGCGTTCATCTCGCACGTTCATGCACATACTGTTGATTCTTATGACCTATTACCGATCAATGATCTGTTTTGTTCAGTATACCGAATGTGGGCGTCGAGTGGCCCAGGATGAGCCGAACCTTGGACGAATTTAGTTATCTGCATATCGCAGGACCTGAAGAACTCGATATAAAGGAAAGCCCACTGAAGATTGGGAAAATGAACTTTTGGCTCAACTTAGGATTTCGGGAAAATATAGATAATAATCAAACAATTATATAATATTATTAACGAAGCTGATTCGTGCTTTGATTACACTGGTTTACAAATTTCAACATTTATTATATACCTCGGATAAAATCCGTATTTTCTTATTCAGCTACAAGCCTTCTTTATCAATATAAAACTGTAGTTAAAGATTTTTTCACTCTTTATTTGCCTACCCGCGCTGATTACTTGATTCAAAGTTTAACATTAACAGAATTTTTTTCAATATTTTTCTCTTACTTACTACTCATAAATTTAAGAGAAATTACATATTTCGATGAAGGTATAATATAAATCTTCTAAGATAGTGTTATTATAGGTATAGATCATTCAACAATTTTCATTGAATCGGGAAATATGAGCGAATATTTATGCCTCAATAGTCAGATAATATGAATTCACCTAAGAATTAATTTTATAACTATATCGTTAGATAGGAATAGTCACAGGTCGATGATTATCTGAGTATATAAACTCTACTATATCATTCATCTAGATATCCTAATATTCAGAAGGTAAGGTGCCTATAGAACCTACAAGAACCAGAGGAAACAAATCATAAGCTTATCATTTTCTTTATTTTCCATAAAACGTAATTTATATGTACAAGTAGCGCCAGTTAGCATAATATTTATATCGACTTTATTCAACGTACTGAGCTATGCAGAGGCTTGCGTTTGTACCACCAAACCCAAAAGCGTTTTTCAATGCAATTCTCTTCCCGGTTCTCTCCCATTTCTTAGCATAATTAGCCACAAAATTGATCTTTGACTCGGAGTCTAAATTTTTTAAATTTATAGTAGGTGGTACGAGTCCTTCTTTGATAGCCATGACCGTGAATACAGCTTCCAGATTTCCTGCAGCTCCTAGCAAATGGCCATGAGCACCTTTAGTGCTAGATAACATAACGTTGCCAGCATTTTTGCCAAACAATGATTCCACAGCTTTAATTTCAACGGCATCGCCTAGCGGAGTAGAAGTTGCATGTGCATTAACATAAGTTATCTCCTCCTTATCAATGCCAGCATCTTTGACGGCTCTTTTCATAGCGAGAAGTGCTCCTGATCCGTCTTCCCTCGGAGCAGTTAAATGCGCTCCGTCACCCGACAAACCGTACCCCAATATCTCTGCGTGAATTCTAGCATTTCTATTAAGAGCGTGTTCTAATTCTTCCAAAATTAACACAGCAGATCCTTCACCCATAACAAAACCGTCTCTATCCTTATCGAAGGGCCTCGAAGCTTCTTGAGGGTAATCGTTACGCGAAGTACTCAGAGCCCTCAATCTACAGAACGCTGCTATTGCCAAGGGACTAATGCAGGCTTCAGCTCCTCCACATACCATCAAATTAGCATCCCCGCTACGTACAAACCGAAACGCGTCACCTATGGGTAAATAAGACTCTGGTTTTTGTTTGAATTGGCGAATTTTCAGGAATTTTTACATCGATATCAACCACTAACCAATCGCGTGAGCCCCGGTTGCGCAAGCTGTTGAAACGGAGTGATTAGGCCCTCTAAATCCATACTTAATGCTAATCTGGCCAGCAGCCATGTTAGGTAAGATCCTTGGGACAAAGTAAGGGCTTACTTTATTGTAACTTTGTTTCATAGCATCGTTAGTGTTACATACATCCGTCAGATCGATCATCCCCACCCCAACTGCGACGCCAGTTTCTTCCCTATCAATTTCTCCGCTAGGTTTCCACTCCGCATCGCTCAATGCTTCTTCGGAGGCAATAAGAGCGTATGCCGTAGCCATGGACATAGTGCGCAATTGACTCTTAGATAAATGGGCATCGATGTCCAATTCGAAAGGCCCGGTGCCTCGGGGGACCAGACCACCTGGTTTAAAGCGTCAATTCAGTATTCGGGAATCTGAAAAACCTTATAACAATGATATTTGAACATTTTCTCACCGATTTTGCACGGCAGTTTCTCGTAATCTTCTCCGGAAAGTCTCGTTATTCCACATTTACCATCCGTCAGCGATTTCCATGAGTTTTTAAGACCCACGCCCAGGGGCGATATCACGCCCATTCCCGTCACTACGACTCTTCGTTTCTGGATTATGTTGGACGACGTTGTTATTGACCGTCTCATTTTTATTGGAAAGTTAAATTTACGATTATTTTAGGTTAGGACACGTTATTAGTGTGTTAAGTGGGAAAAAGAGGAGTTAACTTCTTCTGTTACAAAAGACGATTAAAATGAATAAAAAATCGTTCAAAGATCAGTTCGAAGTTAATTTTTAGATGGTTTTAATAGAACAGATACGGTTTTATAACCTATAAAAAAAACACTTGTAGCTGTGTGATATCATTGAGACGATTCATATCGCATGTATAATGCAACTCGGAATTATTCAAATGGAAATTAAAGCGGGAAGTTTATATTTAGGTTTAATATTTCTTGTTAATAATAAACTATTATGAAAGGCTAATCTGACGTTTGTATAACCTCAAATACTTTTATTTTATATTTATACTCCGCCACTCAACGGGGTGCCAAATGGTATCGCCATCTCGCGGCTACTTCCCGAAACATCGACACGCCTTATTGTACGCAACCTGCATCTCATTCTTGTGCATTGATTTCAGATTGCATATAATTAGGCGTACAGATGCTTGCACATGTAGAACCAAATTGTAAATTCCACCGCGAGATGGCGATACCATTTCGCACCCCGTTGAGTGGTTCGGTGCGACTAGTCGGGCAAGGACGAGCATCGACCTTGACCTTGCACCTGTCGTGAAGTCAGTGGCCCTCGTGGCGTCAAAGGATGCACATGGGGGCTGCGTTAACGTCTTAATGAAATGAGACTGCGACAGGCACATCTTAATAAAAACATGCTTATGATCTGTTAATCAATTAACGATCTATGGAGGCTCCTCTTGCAAAAGAAATGGGATCGTATTACTCATCACGTGTAATAATTCATTGAGAACCGGATTAAAATAAAATGATGAAATTATTTCTATACCATGGCATACATATCTTTTTATAAATTGTAAAATACGGCCTTCCCAAGAATAAATAGGTCATACATATAATTTCAGTGAAATTCTACAAGCGTCGTTTTATCATTAATAAATCCTACGTCCTTAAGCATAATTTATAAGGAAAATTTGTAATCAGTGGTGTATGAACTGTGTATATTTTCACAGCCGTACGTGGTACAATAGATGACGATATCCATGCAAGTTTCTAAGAAATTCACATAATATCCTGATATACAGAGCAGCTACGCACATTACCCGATATGATTAGTCATCATTGACAACTGAAGCGTAGTGTTTCGCTAAAGTGCTAATTGCATTATAAACGAAATTATCCTGTTTGATATAGAAAAGAAAAATTGCGAAAATATCCTATACATAGTGAATTATATTCAATATGAGTAACTGCAACGAACAAGATACGGGTGAAAAGTTTTCAGGTGGGTTAAAAATTTTTTTCCAAAATAGTATAACAAATGTACAAGAATTTATTTTATATACTTTCAGTAGAAAATTAATTTGTAACCTGCAGAAAAAACTTATATAGGAGAATAATAACGTTAATCATATCAACAACGCATTAATAATAAACGAAGAGAATAAGAATTACAAAAAAAAAAAAAAAAAATCAATTTTTGATTCTGGTGAATCAGGATTAAATTTTTCATCCTAAGATGTTTTCATCCTATGATGATTTTATTGCACCGCGTTCTTTATTTTGTATTATAGGTGATCCCATCCCTGCAGCAGCAGCCGATTCTGAATCGAAACCCAAAACTGCGGACAATGGAAAGACAGTTGATAATATCGCTACGCCGAAAGATATCATCAGTAGAAGTGAAACTCCTAAACTCGAGAGGCTGCTTTTAAGCGTGAGCGGTTTTTTTCGGCAATACTTTAAAAACAGGTGTAGCCCGGGTGAAGTATATAATCCTGAAGACCGTACGTGTAGACCGGACGCCAATCGTTAGCTGAAGATGTAACTGCAGCAGTTTCAAAATTTTGAAGAATTAATTTCACCTCAAGAATCTCATCCTTATATGTTCATAGCAGTTTTTTTTTTTTTATTTGTCAATTATGTTTGTGAGAGGTAATAAAATAACATAGTAATTCAAAATCAATAATATGTAACGTACTGTTTTATTCAACAATATATGTATTATACCCGTCAATGCATTAAATATAAGAAAAATAATTGGTAATTTAATTGTGTCGTTGATTTTCCTTTATGTCCTAATATCACGTATGACTCGTGCAATTATTCATAAGACAGAGGATTAATATACGCTGACCACCGAGATAACATTTTTATCGATGGAAAATTTGACGTCAGAATGCAATCAATATATTGCGTGGTTTTTTTATTTTCCTCGAGAACCATAATTACCAGTATATTTGGTAATGGAAATTAATTATAATCAGATGTATATAAATACATTATCATCTTCTGTACATACAATATAGGTATGTATGTGTCGCGGTATACCTATCACATACCATTTATAATTTCCTGCTGTGTATAAGTAGCAGTTAACATTTCCCGATCGATTTACTGATCATTAGAAGCTCGTTCGCGGACGTGTTGCTCTTGTATGCTGATTATAACGTGATCGATATAATAGTTATCGTATAAATTATATTGAATATGAATAAGTGCGACGATCAACGAAATTCGGTTGAAAGATCTACTGCAGGTGGGTTAAGAAATTTTTAAATTTCACTGAAAAAATTAATTTTCATAATAATTATATCGACAATACCGTTTATGAACGAAGATAAGAATTAAGAATAAAGAAAATTTATTTTTCATAGTGAATTAGGATCAATTTTTCAGTCTAATTAAGTGTTACAGATTTTATACTGCCGCTTGCTTCATTTCGGTTAATCAATTTCGCCACTTTGTGTGTTATAGCTGATATTCACCTCTCCGCCGATTCTGTATCGAACCCAAAAAATTCCGAGAGTGGGAAGAGAATTGATAATAATTCCAAGCAGGATGATATCGGTAAGGAATGTACCACGTTCGGAGGATATAAAGATATCATTGATAAAATTATCGCCGAACATTCTCCAATCTGTGCTCCGAACGAGGTACTTAATCCTGATGACTCGACGTGCAGACCGGACGCTAACAGCGATGAAAATTAATTAGCCACAATTAATTCAGTCCTAGGAACAAGGAACTAGGAAGAATAAATGCGAATTTCCATAGAAGATTGACAGAGTATAAATTTGGATTATCGATATGCTTTTATATGAAAATTTATATTCGAATGTAACGAAATATACAAATGAATTTATTATGATCATTGAGAGTTGATAAATTACTTTAAAACCTAACTCAGCAATCAGCCAATACCAGAAAAGGTCAAGGATTAACGATTTCCGGATGATGAACAACCGAAAATAAATTAGCATCTCTTAAAACTGGTTTTTAATACTCCTAGGGCTATTTTTGACATGGAAAAATTTGTATGTACGTATTGTACGTACGTGTAGGTGTACCGTGCCAATTTGCCTATGTGAGGGCATCGATATAAACCCATAACTGGTACAACCGTCGAGTAAAAGGAGAATTACAATCTCGATCGTCGCGTTATTATAGTCGTGAAACGTTCACTTCAACATGTCGCATCCGACTCTGCGGTCGCGGTTTACGCTGAAAGTATTAATAAGTTTTGCGATTTTTTGCCTAGTCGTTGAAACGAATTGTGCTGCAACGTTAAAGACCGAGAAAGACATTTCGATCACCGCTAAAGCTCCGAAGGATCTATCTCAACAAGTCACAACCAAAGCTCCTCCTCTGCTGCTGCCCCTGAAGCCAGAGCCACTTTCTCATCATTCGCTATCAAAAAAAGACACGGAATGTCCTCCTGGCACGATCCGAGTCCTCGGTACCTGCAGACCATCAGCTTAATTCGTAACACTGCAAATATCACTCACGGACACAACAGATTCGTGCATTTTGTGAATCTCATTTTGTTTCATCCGTCAAGAGGCAGGATTCCATACCGCATGGAGACAAAAAGCTGCAGTTTGAAGTATAATTGTCGAGGCTCTGTTTAAAAATGTTAATCATCAAATTTCGTCGATTGTAGAATATAATTGCTGGATAATTTGACTCGGAGATAATTTAGATAAAAATTGTTCATTTGGCTCCTTTATATTTAAGTTCGCATTTTAGTAATAAACATAAATTAACACGATAAGTTATGGTGATTGTTGGTCGTGTGTAACTAAATAAAATAAAACATTAACTGAGAGTTTTTACTTAGGTATTCCTACTTCATCGACGCCATACTATATTTTTTCGAAATTTTATTAAGAGATATCGAATGAAACGAGATTGTCAACTGATTAGGCTTCACATTGAACTTGATCATTGGAAATTTAAAAACGATCTCACATGTCCTCATAATCCGCACGATCCATCAATTCCTGAAAGGCTCAAGACACGACGCTATCCGTATTCTGTAACCCCGTAAATTACAAATAACCATTAATTTATAAAACTAGTTTTCAACGCCTCTGGGGGCTATTTTAAACAAGAACAATTTGTTATTGTACACAATTTTAGCAAATTCCTGGATACGCATAGGCTTACGGTACTTGTGCCGATGTATAGGGAATCGGGTGGTATATAAATGGCATAACTTGAACCGCAGCGACAGCATACCTCAGTTTCTCGAATAGACGTGAATTCGAAGCTCGATCATCGCGTAGTCGTGAAGTCTTAATTTCAAGATGTTGCATCAAAATCTCCGGGCGCAGTTTACGCTAAAAGTAATAATCGGTATCGCGATTCTTTGCCTTATAGTCGTTGAGACTAATTGTTCTCCAATGTCGAATACCGAGGATTACATTTGGTGCGGTGGAAAAGCTCCTACGGACTTCGATCGACGACCTACGACTGAAGATCCTCCGCTAAGTCTGCCGATTTTTCCGCCACAAAATTCTATAGCACCAATTAAAAATACAGAATGTCGATCAGGTACTGTATATGTCGAAGATGGCTCTTGCAGACCGCTGGCTTAATTTCTAAAGCTTAAACTGCAGCGGGTATAATCATATAATGCATGATCGTGCAACGAATCGCAGCCACAACATATCCGCGAATTCTGTGAATCCAGAAAAACCGGAATCAGTTTACGTAACTCTAATCGGTCTGACGTGCAGGGAGAAATTATTTTTTCATGTGCATCATCGCGGTCAGATTAACGCGCGTCTGCAAGAGACTGGATTTCATACCGCTCGACCAAAAGCTGCAGTTTAATTATTAATAAAAATTCAATTTAGTTCGTTAGAAGATGATTACGTATTAGGGTTTAATGGGAAGGGACTATCCACGAGCCTGGTCGTGAACCTGGTATATCAAACGCTCCTACAGCGACCAATTTTTATGACAAAAAATGTATTCTTGTATAATTTTATATTACTCGTGTACGTATGTATGTATAAGCATCGGTATATATGTAAATGGGCGAAGGTGAGCGACACCAACGTTCACCTTTGCAAATAAAAGGCAAGCTCGATCGTCGCGTACTCGTAGAACCTTCATTTCACCATGTCGAATCCAACTATCCGGTCGCAGTTTACGCTGACGGTGATGTTAATTATTGCGATAATTTACCTGGTCGTTGGGACCAGTTGTTCTCCAACATCGACCACCGAGAAACACCTGCAAAATTGGACAGTACCGGAACAAGTTACGACGAAAGCTCCTCCGATGTTCCGGAAACCGGGGTTTAAAGCTACCAAGTTTTCTTTAGCAGTAAAAGAAACTGAATGTCCTCTCGGGACGGTTCGAGCTGATGACAACTCGTGCAGACCATCAGCCTAATTTCTGACTCTCAAGTGCAACTGCTGCAGGTATGCATCGTGTTATGACTCAAGGACAGGACAGATCCCCGAATTTTGTGGTGCTAAAAACCGCAATCGGTGTGTGTATAAGTAATTATTTTTTCATGTGGTTCATCGCGGTCAGTTCCAACCGTCAAGAGGCAAGATTCCCATACCGCATGGAGACCAAAAGCTGCGGTTGGAAGTATAATTGTCGAGGCCTTGTTTAAGAATGTTAATCATCAAGTTTCGTTGACTGTAGGATATAATTGCTGGATAATTTCACCCGTAGATAATTAAAAATTGTTCATTTGGCTCCTTTATATTTTACTTCGCATTTTAGTAATAAGTATACATTAACACGATAAGTTTGGTGATTGTTGGTCGGTCGTATAACTGAATTAAATAAAACAACGTTAACTGAGACTTTTCACTTGAATGTATGATCCCTCCTCGATATATTTTTTCGAAATATTACGAGATCAGATGAGGCTAGAATATTAACGGTAAAAATTGAAACAGAAAAATGCAGAAAAAGAGTTTACTGGACCCAAATCGAGACAGAAAATCAATCAATTATATGAAACAAAAAAAAAAAATTCATTATAAGGTAAAAAACGATGCTTATTATACCAAACTGGGATCAATTAACACGAGTCAGTCACCATATTGTAGTTCCTATTAAATTTGTACGTGTTTAGCGGGCAGTAAACCATGCTTACAAACTGGGAGGACCTTGTCATCGAGATAACGTCGATCAATGTCATGACTGTGACGTTTGGAGGAAATATCGACTGAGTTTGCACAAATTTCCTATTATACGACCTCAAGCATGTGTAGAATAAAAAAAAAAAGTCAATTTGTGATACGCGATTTCCGTTAATTTTTTTTGCACATACAATAGACAAACAACTGTCATCGAAAAGATCTGCTATAATAAATCTCGAGTGGAGCGATAATTATCGTGCGTAATCTGAAGTGGCTTTCGATTCTTTATGATGATTAGAAAATCAAAAAACGACCTCTGACATTTCCGACAACGTTGAAATTCGCCGATCTCTAGGCAGAGGTCGAGAGCCATGACGCTGTATGAGATTTCTTACGATTCACTGGCATAATACGCCATTGGGAATCAACGTCGACTGGTATAACAGGTTTTCATTGCTCCCAGGGATATATTTTAATTATTTTATTTTTCTGTTCGTCAATGAATTTACCTGTACAGATGTAACACGTCCGCGGAGCTCGTGTACGTACACGGATATCGATATAGATATATTAATATAGTCGAAATACAACAACGACAACTGCATAACTCTAAAGTCAGAGCTTGATCGCGACGGTCAGTCTCATAGTACAAAACGTGTCGTTAGTGATTCACATACAGTTAAACATGTCGCCTACGATAATTATCCGGGCAAAGTTCAATGGAGGAAGACTGCAGTTAATCGGTTTGGCTATTATTTGCCTGACGGTAATTGACACTGATTGCGCTACGACTTCAACTGCAGCTGAGAAATTTATCGATACGACTGTAACTACTTCGAAAGCTCCGATTATACGTCTTAATCCTAAAATTGATACAGTCCAGGCTATAATTAACGGAACCAAAAAAGATTCGAATATATCAACAACTACCACTCCGGTATCGAACGATGTTCACCTCCAGAATTCGACTGAACCTCAGCTGGTTTTACCTCAGCATGTGGAACCAATTGGTTACTATTCATTAGGCGATAAGGACGTCTCCGAATGTCCAGCTGGGAAGGTACGAGCTCATGACAACACTTGCAGACCGGAAGCTTAATTTTCAAAATCTGCTGCTGCAGCTGTGACGACGATGGTGCGATTAGAGGCTATACGCTTAAATAAGTATTATTTAATTTTTTTTTTTTTTTTCTAGTAGAAGTTGGTTACCTAGTTAACTATTATTTGAAGGTATTAATTATAGATAATCAGAAGAGAAAAAAAATTGGTTTTTTGAGCTTCTTTATTTTAAAAAACTTGAGTAAAAAAATAACATTAGTCGAGTGACACTGATGACTGTTAGTGGCGATATTAAATGAAATAAAAGCGTTGACTAAAATTTAGGTATCATAGACTTATACACATATGTATATATATAATTATTTATGTATGTATGTACAGTCTAAAAATTAGTTATTATACAATAAAGAAATTATATAGAATCCAGTCATCGTTTTCTTTGAATAAAAAAAATTATGCATACAAGTGTTTCGTAAAAATCCTTCCTGAATCCTTCCCGTTCATGGAAATATACAAAATTTCGTATAGGAACTATAACACGCCTCGAATATCGTACCGCGTAAAAGAAAAAATCAACCTATATAACGTTTAAGAATAATTCAAGCCTAGAACAATGAATGAATGACTAATTATCACCGAGAATCGTTAGCTGCGGCTACGTTCTCAGTATTTCTACATGAGTTTGGATTCTCGGGATTTTTCAGCTCCTCCATAGCGAGTACAGAGACGTTACACCGTACGGTGGATTCATCCGAGCAATTTGTGGTCACAGGTGAGTCAGAGTTTCCGGGCGACGTAAAGGAGCATCCTTTACGTGTGAACTGGAGCTCGTTGTACCTTTTCCTCAACGATTTCCAGATCTTTTTCTTCCATACGAATATAACGAATATCAAAAATCCCTGCAAGGCGTTCACCATGTCTGTAAAGTACCAGAGATACTTGGGACCCTCCCAAAGCCAGGATAGCACCTCCGTTGACCAGCTTATTCCCATTATGACGGACAATTTGAGATACAGACTGAACCTGCAGCGAGGAAGAAATTTGAAAAAATAGAAAAGAAGTTGGATAAAAGATTTTTCAAAAATGGGATAGATTTTTTTTTTTTGTAGGTACCATTGCTTATTGTCGTCGTGACGTTTGCTGTCTCCTGTATTCAACTGACGCTGGGTCTGATTTTTGTGTTGTACTATTTTTATCGACGTTGAGATAAAGAGGCATATATTAAAGGCTATTATCACGCCTACTGGACCAAAGAAGTACAGAGCTGCTGCAATCTTAGCTGAAAGTACGATAAGAAAGAAAGATAAAAAAAAAAATGTAAGAATTTAGCTATAGCAAAATTTCTACAGTAATCGTTTTTTTTTTTTTTCTTTCTACTTTATATTTCACATATTTTGTCAGAAATTCAGGGTCTTTATTAACTCACTGCTGAACCAGCACGACTTCGCCTTGAAACCCGGACGGATCAACGAGTCCGGAATTTCTGGGGCGAATTCCATCCCGATACAAAACGCCGTCAATAGTACGGCGGATCCCCAAGCGTATATTGAATATCCGATGAATTTTTTACGGTCGTGCATCTTTCCGCTGCTCCTCAGAGACCCGAATCCGCTGCGGGATAAAAAAAAATTTGTCGTAGTATATTTGGAATAATTTTTTTTCTGATTATTTCGGCGTTTGAAGGACCATCTCACTCGATCTTTGAATACTTAATCGTAATTTTTCCTCACCCGAGCCTCCACCACATGTCGACGCACATGACATTCAACCAAAAGAAACTCGCGATGAAGGAAAAGTATATTGTAAATCCTGTAACGAATTAATTTTCCATTTAAAGCCAATTAAGAAAGAAAAAAGGCCGATTATCTCTACTCTCTTAATGATTTTTCGCGTACCCAAGAAGAGGCAGAATGTTCCAGCCTCGTAATCCGTAGGTGGAATCCTGTCGGCAGCTAGAGCGACGTAAGTAACGGCGAGACAGCACAAATAGCACCTGAGCGTTGTGCCATGGATATTCCTAAGTTCGGGTAAGACTGAGTAAACGAATATAGTCGCGATAATGAACGGGACTCCGACAAGTGCCCCGACGTATTTGACCGTGACGAAATTGTCCTTTTGAACCTTAACGGCGCATACCCTGGGCGTGTAGCTCGAATCGTTCCCTCGCAATCTGAGACAAAAACTCTTGAAGTCCTTTAGCCGTTCCTGGTGCTTGTCCCGCCGGGGTAAAAACAGCGTTCCATTATCCAGAAGGTAGTACTCGTCCGACTCGTAGCTATCAGGTTCAAGAAAGTAAGCGCTGCCCCCTTTGCACGGGTCCGAGAACACGAGACGGAAACGTTTTTGGAGGGTTGGTGTATCCCCGCGATCGTCGACGGTCAGATTTGCGTCATAGACGCTCGGTATCATCGAGTAAATCTCGTCTCCGTCGTCGAGATAGTCACTTCCGTTAACCGTGACGTTGGTCCGCGGACAGAGAGCCAGACATGGTTGAACGTCGCAGATACATCCTCGCCAAGCGCCGTCTTTATACCTCGCATTTTCTTTGGAAAAGAAGTGACCGGATTCGGTGATAAAACCGGAAGCGTTTGGCACCGCGTATGTGAGATCAACGACGAGATCAACCGGGCATAAATCCTCCTCGTTATCGCCGATCGCGACAATTTCTGTCCGATAAAAAACAACGAGGATAAAAAAGATCCGCAACAGATTTAACGACGATAATGAACACAAACACAACGCGCGGACGTGACCGGCGCTGTACTGCGGAGAGACCATATTCGATCGTCGATCGCGAACTCACTACATAATATAATTATTATATCGGAAACTACTATCGTGAGAGTTGAGGTTGTATACCGTCGCTGTATATTACGCATACGATATACGTATCTTGAGTCGAGAAAGAGAGAGAAAAAAGATTATAAAAAGAGAGACGGGAATTATTAAGCGTGTGTGAAATGCCTAACAGAAATATATACCAGAGCCTCTCGTCGACTTGTTATAACGTTGGCCTCGGGCGTTTAGGGGATTCCTGTATTGTGGCGAGAATTTATATTTCATAACTTAGGCATACATACCTATATACCCATTTGTTATACTGTGATGTATATATATTAATGGAAAAACCGCTACTCACAGTATATAATGTAGTATTGCACCAGTATTGTATGTGGACATGTATATATTCTGTCTGCAACATCCAGCCACGGTCACGTAGTGATAAACCTGTTCGGATTATACTTGTATATGCCATAAAGAAACACCGACTACGACGGATATATTAACACCTCATACGTATAGCTATATCTATATATTATCATGTCTGCGAATGCATGTACAAATGTATGTATTGGGCAGATATCATTTCGTGCATGAAAAGTATAAACCTTGATTATTTTTTCCCCCTTTTTTAAAATTTTTTTTATTCCTTTTTATATACAGCATTCATTTGTATCCACCAATCAACGTGCAAAGGCCAAAAGACATTGAAAGTTATATATGTATAGGTATAGGTATAATATATGAACAGGAATTGATAATTGAATGGATACTGTGATGGGAATAATAAAAATAACTTGATTATATACCATGATTAGTTAGGTAAGTTTCTGCAATTGTTATCTCATTCGTCTATATCGTATGCACGGGTACGTATCTCTGTAATAGATATATAACGGGATGTGTATCGATTAGAGACTCGGTAGAGTCCCCCGCGCCGATATATAATATCAGTAATATGTATTATATGTTATTTATTATAGATAATTATTATGATAATATATACACCAATCAATCATAATCAATCAATTATTAACACGTGTTATGTATATACGATGAATATAATTTTCACTGAGTTTCTTTATTTATACAACTGCTTTCTATCATATCCCCCGGGGTATTTTGAACAGCTCTTGATGGCGAACCTGGGGAATTTAATCTCGTGTGTTCGGGAGACATACGAAACGTAGTTCCATGTCGACTGAAATCTTCGATTTCACCAACAGGAGTATCGTGAAGAGATTCTCTATTATCGTCGCAGCAGCGTCCCTGGATCGAAGAAATTTTTTGTTAACTTCTCGCTTAGAATTTGAAAGAAAAAAAAAACCCAACGATTATAAAGAAAATTTTGTCCTCGATTTGCATCGCTCACTTTCAAGATTCGCCCCACTGCTCCTCGAAACTCCGTACTGCATCCAAGATAAACGTAAAAATTGAGTGCGAAATTACTCATTTCGGCAACGTTTGCTATTGCCAAAAATTTCTGATAACCAACGTCCGTCTCCCGACGTCCTACGTGCCAGGCTAGAATAAAGGCTGACGGGGTCGTCGTGAGGAAGAATAACACGACTATGGCCGTCACGAGGATGACCAAGTGCTGCTCTTCTCTGAATCAAACAACGAAAGAAAAAAAGGAAGAAGTTTAAAAATGAATAGAAAAAAACGAGGGGGAGGAAAGAATCGATTGATTATATACCTGTATCCTCTGTTTCGAGTTAGGGAGGAAGTCTCGGCTATATGCGAAGCTCTGTACTTGTCCGATACAGCGTGAAACTTCCGCCTCTTGGCAGTGAGTTGTATAAATTTTTTAACAATTAGTCCATTAAGAAACACGAGCACCGAGGCCGGTCCGAACCTGACTAATACTTCGTTAGTCCAAAGATAAACCCTCCATAATTGGGTATTTGTTACCGAGGTGTTCTCCCGGAGGGTGAAGATAACGTCAGGGCCATCCTGCTGCTCGTATACAGACCTCATTGCTCCGAGGGGTATACTGACCTGGAGTTAAGAAACGTGTGACGTTATAAAAAAGAGAAGAGAAGAAGAAGGAAAAAGGTAAGAGAAAAAAAAATAGGGGTGGGAGAAAATTGGAGTGGAAGTGAAAAGAAAAAAAAGAAATTAGGGTCGAGGTGATTAGGTACTCGTGCGTAGTTATCACATCGACTTAGTATACTTACCAAAAATCCCAAAACGAACGAAACGACTATGGCAACGTTTGAGTTACGCCTTATATAACCGCCCCGTAAACGTCCCGGCAAAAATACTGACAGGTAACGATCTACGGTTAGACAAGCCATAATGAAGACACTAGCTGCCATAAATGTGTTTACTGCAACGAGTTCAACGTGTGCGTGGTAAATTGCTGCTAGATAATAACCGCTGACCCCGTAACCCAGTCTGGCAGCTGAAAAGGAGACGAACAAGAAAATGAAAAAGGGGAAAAATTGGTAATTTGAGAAATACTGAAATCTGAAATATATCTTTTTTCTTTTCAAATTATTACGAATCATCTTGTCGTAGCTACCGATCGGCATCCAGAAAATAACGACCCCGGTATCGGCTACAGCGAGTCCCGTCAAATAAAGGTAAGTGACACCTCTCAATGTTGAACTCGATAGTGCAACCAACGTCAGTATGTTACCGACCATCCCTCCGGTGAGAATAACTGGTGATAAAATTCTGTAAGCGATCCATTGGACGTACAACAATCTCTGTCGTACAGCCTCTTGATCTTCGTAATTATCGTTTTTATCCAATTCGTTCAAGTCGTTTAAATTACCGAACGAATAATTCGCCTCGCAGCAAAGGGGAGGTCTGAAAATTTAAAGGGTTGGAATATTCGAGAATTTTTTCTTATTCTTCTTTTACGATTTTGATGGAAATTTCACGAAACGATCAATGATCGATTATTTTCTAATACATCAATTTTTTTTTTTTTTTGTAAGTATCAGCATTTTTTTTTTTTTTTTTTACGAGATCGACGATTCGGAGACCGAAGACTGAACTTACCCAAAAATCACTCCCGTCAGCATGACCTGTAATAATGAAATAAAAGCGATAACTTTATCAAGAGACTCGGTAGAGTCTCGCGCCAAGTAGGTACATTAAAAAAATAAAAAAAAAATATGTTTCATAATCACGTAAACTTGAGTTTAGTCAGTTTTTGTTATACGAGCTAAGACCTCGTTACCCGCAAGATCCTTCAGAGTTTAGAGTTTAGTGTTTAGACTTTAGATTCTAGACTTTAGACGTTTCGCGGTTTTACGGTATATAAAACTTATATACCTTGTATGTACATACAGATGTACGTATACGGTATACATCCTATGTCACATTGTATTAGCCGACTAACCAAGGCCTGATACAATAATCCGACCTGGCACGTAATTGACAACCGTGCAAAGGAGTCGAGGGAACTATAAATGAACTTATACCCATAATATATCAAATTTTCGGTGATTCTGCGGAGGAAATATATCGGGATCCCAAACGTAAATCAGTTCTCCAACTAAATCGATTTTTATAATTTTACACAAGACGTCCCCCTCCCCCGCCAAAAAAAAAAGGAAATACAAATACTATGATAATAATGATAATAATAATAACGATTTCCAAACGATCAGAATCGAATGAATTTTTAGTGGTTTTCTTGTTTTTTTTTTTCTTTTTATTGGTTTTCATTTTAATACTTTTTCCCATGATCCATGATGAGGGTAGAAACTTGCCTCTTGATCCCATACCGGGTTATACCCTCGTCAAAATTCTGAAGTAAAGAAACTCTCGCGGGTGGTTTGGTCCATATATACAGGTATATAAAAGAGAGAAATATAAAAGAAAGGGATGAAGAGAGAGAGAGAGAGTGTGAGAGAGACAAACATTGATCACCGCGTATATATAGCTATACATACCTACTCAGAATATAAAGCCAGCTGTCAATAATTTTCGAATGATTCGGATATATATCTATTATATAGCATAGTATACCTATAAATAGGTATAATATAATTTATTTTCTATTATTTAACTTACACAATATTGTAATCTTTGTCTCTGATTAATTGTAGGCATATAATTTGAATTTTTCATCAGTATAGGTATATACGAACGATATTATCATCAATAATAATAATAATAATAATAATAATCATAATGACAATCGTTGACTGAAATAGATGCAGATAATTATAGAAGTGTAGAAGAAGAAGAAAAAGAAGAAGAAGAAGAAGAAGAAGGAGACAAGATTTCATGGCGATGAATACAAATTTCCGTACATAGGTATAAAGGT
Source organism: Macrophya alboannulata (assembly GCA_949628255.1). Taxonomy (NCBI): domain Eukaryota; kingdom Metazoa; phylum Arthropoda; class Insecta; order Hymenoptera; family Tenthredinidae; genus Macrophya; species Macrophya alboannulata. The sequence goes on along the minus strand of OX451212.1, from coordinate 1,012,518 downwards.
GTATATAGATATATGTATCTAGATAGTATGTATGATACGTAATCAGAGAAACGAGGCGCGTGCGAATCTAGATTATAAGCTGGGCGACTTGAGTGCCTCGATAGAAAGGTGTATATATATAGGTATATAATATGTATAGGTATATATATATTTATGTATAATATATATACATGTATATATGTATGTATGTACATACAATATTACGTGATACGTTAAAGGGTAAAACTCGTCAAGAGGCAATATGACGTATGTTTACACATGTGTTTCGCTATATCCATTTTGCCAAATAGCATGTACAGATTTATGTACCATAAGGATATGGGTATAACATGGTTCATGTCATCCCGATATCTATTTGGTTCCATATAGACGGTTATTATTTATTTATTTATTCATTGATTTCTTTCTTTCTCGTTTTTTTTTTTTTGGTAAATGTATTTCCTTCTTCTTCTTCTTCTTCTTCTTCTTCTTCTTCTTTTTCTCCGTTTTTTTTTTCAAACCCAATCATATACCTACCTGCAGGGTATGTGTATCAATTATAAGAAATAAAAAAAATTAATAAAATTATTCAAACAAGGATGAGTTGGTATATTATATGTATATGATCGCGACGAAGATAGGTATAATATATATATACTTATGTATATATAAGTAGATACCTATATACTTTATATATATACGGGGTATACGCAATTAGAAATAATTTCTCTTCCTTTAATTCTTTCTTTCTTTTTTTTTTATGATTTTTTTTCTGGTTACTTTTTTCATCTTTATTTCTATTCGTGTAACGACTATCCCCTGTCTACTGCATGGAATCGAGCCATGGAGAGCGAAGAGACGAGACGTCCGAATGCGACTATACGGCTAACGAGCAACGACGTAATTCGGTCGATCGTTAATTAAGCCTCTCTAGGGTGAACAATAAAATTAACTTAATTATGCGAAACGTACATACCTATATTATATACCTATGTATAGATGTATATATATATACATATATATATATATATATATATATATATATATATATTATTCGTTGCACTCTGAAACACCGTCGAAAATTATCATTGATTTATATATAGGTATGTACAGTAATTCTGTAATACTATGAAAATCGTGAAGATTTGATGAAATATTAATTACGAAGAAAGGAACAAAAATCCTCGACTCCCCCGACCCTCAAAAAAAAAAAAAAAAAAAAAAATCCGTTCGTATTTTTGTATGATAAAAAAAAGTATACGAATAATTATACATATATTAAATTGATCGTACTGCAACTTATTTATATAAGTATATAGAAAAGAAATAGTAACAAAAGAAAAAAAAGAAATTTATATATATATATATTTATATACCATACATAATATTATATGTATATATCGAAATTATACGAAATTTAGTTTTGCAAAAAAAGAAGGAACATGAAAAGGAATAACGAAATAAAAAGAGAAAAGTACAAAGCGAAAAGTTCTGATACTTATAATAAGACAAAAAAAAAAAAAAAAAATTAAACAAAAAAAAAAAGAAAAACGAAGTGTGCAAAGTCAAGTATATATCTACACAGCCAAGTAAAATCCTCAGAGGTTCATTTCCCGTGAGAAAGATGCGAGAGGTTGTTATTATAATGAATATGTAATCGGTGAACTCGCGACTGGCCAATTTCCCTTCATGATATAGAATATTCACGGTACCTTCACGTATAAAGGAGCTTTTTCAGTTATCGTAATAATAATAATAATATAAGACAGTATATTTCGCATACCCTTTTTCTGATTTTTTGGCAAAAGATAAAAGAGGAAGAGCGTATTTTCATTCCCTGCGAACGAGAGCTCGGTTTCCATTAAATAGAAAAAAAAGAACCAAAAAAAAAAAAAAAAAGGATAAATCAGGTACAGGTATATACCATATCTTTCCCCCTCGTCGATTTTGCAAATTTATATATCATGCCCGGAGTGATTCGTTTCTGAAGAAGAATATACACACGTAAAATTTCGTAAATAAATATATAAACCTATAAAGTATATAATATATACATATAGTATATATAGCTCTGTATATGTATTATTCCCTGGCCCGTTTCTCCCGCATATACAGTATGAAAATTTTCCGTCCGGTTTCACGTTACAATCTGCTACTGCCATAACCAACGGCCGGATTTCCATTTGGAAACAATTCACCGATATTATAATATCCTTCGGTATATATATATATATATATATATATATATATATATATATATATATATATATATATATATATTATATATATATACATAGGTATACATTCGTCCTAAGGGGGCTGGTGTTGCAGCTTCCACCCCGCATCCATCGAGATACATAAATATCCAAAAATCCAACTCCAATTTCGGGACGATATATATAATAATAACAACATACGAACACAAAGCTGCAGATATATTATACCACATCATATGAATATCAACGAATTATTAATCCTCCGCGATACATAAGTATAATATATATATATATATATATATATATATATATATATATATATATATATATATATATACTATAATGATATATAGCAGAAGAAAAGATATAAAAGAGATTTGTACGTATAAAGGCCATTGAAAATACGAAAAGGAATTATACTATACCATATATAAGAAGTAATATCGAATTCGCGATATTATAGGGTAATAATAACCCCCATAGGTATAATGCAACATGTACCTACTCTTCTAATCAGAATAATTTCACCCTCGATCGATTTCCATAGATGTTTGCGGTCTAACGTACCTCGGAAGGTATAAAGGAAGACAGGTTATATGTATAGGGCATAGGAAGGTTTTTAGGTGCGTGGTCATCGTACCCTGCAATAAATACGGATGATCAAAGGGGTCGGTTACGTCGGTTTGCTAGGACGAGATTTATCCCCTAAATTAATGACTTTGTTCGGTTGAAGGTGCGCGGGGGTACGCGTGTGTATAGGTAAAGTTAATTAATTTTATCCAGTTTCGCGGATATAGGTATATGACAATTGGTTCGAAAGATCGATAAATTTATCTCCATTTCAGGATAAATCAAAATAATATATTTATATATACTCGATAGTTTCCATTTTTCTCTCTTTTTTTTTTCATACTCTCATAAAATTTTTCTCATATTATATACATATATTATATACCTATATATACCTTCAACGAGGATTTTCGAGCTCGTTTATAAAATCATAATTTTATGTGTAGAAGTTTTGAAACGTTGCGAAGCTTTGAGAGTAAATAGAAGAGCTGATGAATACTTCAAAAGCTCGCGAGGGCGGAAGAGTCTCGTTTTTCAAATAATAAAGCAGTTGTAGAGAAAGAAAAAAAATTGGTATATATAAAATTTATGTAAAAAAAAAGAAAAATTATATAACGACGGACGTACTCGTATATATAATACAGAGATAACAAGAGATCGGGGAAATGATAACATGGGTTCAAAGAGACTCCGCGGTTTCGTTGTATAAGCTTTTATCCTGCAAACGAACTCTAGATTCAGGGGAGGGTTCGGAAAATGAAGCAAAAACCTAAATTTTTTTTTTCTGTCTTTATTTTTTCGAATTATACGTCGAAAAAAGGAAACCAAAAAAAAATTTTTTTTTTTTTTTTTTTTTTATGTTAAAATGAAAAGCACTCGAGCGAGTAAAACGAGGGGCACGATGCAGGATTTACATACGAATACATATGTACAATACAGAATTTCAAAACCGAAAATCTGTTCATTTTTAATGAATTTTTAGTTCAATTTTTTACTGAGTTTTTCTCTCAAAATCTACCTGAAGGAATAAGAAGATTCTAAAATTATTTTTTGTTTTTTCTATATACTTAGAATGTTGAGTAAGTATAAATTCGAAAACTTTTGTCTTCAGCTGTTGGCTGTATATATTATAAAGCCTCGCGCTATCTATGTACAGGGCGATGATTGAATGAAACTATTTTGCATTTCAAAATCGCAAAAACCGTATTCAGAGACACTTTGATCTAAATATTAATTTTCTTATCCATTTTTTTTCTGGTTGAGAATCTAATGAGTTATTCTAAACTTTGTTAAAAATTATAATGATAATAATAATAATTAAAGTAAGAAGAAAAATTGAACCTGCAGCCATCGAAATGATTTTCCGTATTTTGGATAAAAAAAAATCGGGCTTCTATTAATTCTCACCTTGCCGATTAATCTGATAGCTCGAATCACTGCAGCTGCCGGATCACACAAAATTTTATTTTATACTATACGATTATATTCAAATATCGAGCGATTGAAAATTAACTAGAAATAATTATAATTATTTTGAAATAATTTTTGTTTTTAAAAAACAATATGCCTCTAAGGTATATTACAGCTGTAACCGTTGTTAACGTCACGAAGCGTCGCGACGGACTCTCTCGGAGCTGTATAACGTTGCGGTTGCGAAGCGACGAGGTGTACTTTTTTTTTTTTTCTTTATTTCGCCCCACGCGTACAATTTCGCGATACCGCGGCTATTGCGCAAACTCGGTTTTGGCTCAACCCTTAACGCAACCTCGAACTAACCCTTCCTTTCCTCGCTTCTTGTTGCTTTTTGCTCACATACCTACCGTAGCCAACTCCTTGATCCTTTGTCATGCGCTTGTATGTACTTTCGAAAATTTCCTCAAATCAGGCGAGTGTAGAGGTATAGGTATATACAGGGTGATTTTTTTTTATCGCCCCGGGCCGATATCTCGAGAACTAATCACGATACGAAAAAATACTTCGAATGAAACTTGTAGGATATCGAAAGGGAAAGAACATGGTCCAGCATCATTTTCAGTAGATTGTGATGCGAAGGCAGGGGGAAGGTCAGGTTTGTTTTTTTAAATGGAAACCCATATTTTTTATAACGTAATTTTGTTCTGCTTGAAAACTCAAACGACTTTTGTATGAAACATTTTTTTGTGAGATATCAATTTTTCATACTATTCAGCTGAACAACTAGAGATTTTTGAACTTTTGAGAATATTTCACCTCTGAACTATCAAGTTTGGGGAAAAATTGTAGGAGACAAAAAGTGCGTAATTTCGTGCGAAGATTCTTGGAGAATAATTGCAGAATTTGTTTCTAACAATTTTTTATTTTGATCAGAGCCTTTGCAGTTTTTTGAACTCTCGTATAATTTGCGAAAACAAAAAAATGACAAGAAAAATCAAAACCTCTTTTCTTTATTTATATTTTACAGGGAAGAAACCGAGCGCTTATTTTATATATACCCGATTGCATCAATTGTCAAAGGCGATCGAAAATATTTTCGCATTTTCACTGCATTAATTTTGGTGAAAGTTTTCCAGTACGTTACAAAATCAGGGTATTCTATAATCACGCCAAATTACATGTACCTCATATGTTGCTGCTGCACAGCCTGCAGGGTGTAAAATTTTGGGAACGAAAGAATTAGACCGTAGGCGCTGAAATCTGCGATCCGAAAATAATTTAGTATATATAATCTTATCAAAATTTCGCAAGTCTTTGTAAATTTCTACATCTGCTCAATTTTTGGTTCATTTAAATCCACGTCAAAATTTTTGACAAGGAAAAGATGTGATAGAATCTTTCCTGTAAAAATTTTGATAAAAATTATTATTATTAATGATACAGACTTTGACTCGAACGGAATGTCCTATAGCTGCCGACTCATATGGGTTGAACGGTTAACGCAAAAAAATAAAAAAAAATTGTTTTCAACCAAAAATAAAAAATTCCATTAATTTTCTACGTCTCTAATTGCAGGTATGTTACGCCTGGGGAATTATAGTGAGTAGTTTTCATCCTGTCACCATGCCAGGCCTAATAGCCTCGGGCTGATGACTGCAGGTGATGATTCATTACAAAATTAAAAATTATGTTGCAATTAGAATATCCTGTATAGTCATAGTTGGGTAAATTTCGTCTTGCATATGGGGCAAACCGTAGCAACTCGACCTGGCCGTGCTCTTCGACCTCAGCTTAGATCTGGTCCACGATTTTTCGTGTCATTCTTCTGACTCCGAATAGCAACTAGAATTTTTTTCAAATTTTTCAAAATAAATTTGACCGCGTCGTGAATTTTTTTAGGATTAAGATAAATCGAAAAGGCCTGAATTACATTAACACCATAAAAGTTATCGGTCCGATAATTATAACAGGTCTTGTTTTTGAACTGATTTCCGATCGTTCGATAAGCCTACTGGTTTGGATACTAATTTACACAGAAACAATATGCTGAATACGTGCAGCTTGTTTTTTTAAACTTCTCAATGCGATGAGGATGAGGAGTGAAAAATGCAGAACCCTCTAGCCGTTATCGATTGCTTATTATAATAGGTATATACGATATATATGATTGATTCTGAACGTATATCAATTCTCCTCTGCGTTTGTATATAACAGTGTAATTTATTCCGTATATATATATATACAATTCCCATAACTTATATTTAAATCCATCATCTCGAAACGGAGTACGACGTGGGTGTGAATCCCACAGTCTCCACCATATACCCGTATATTTATACGTATTAGGGTGATTCGAAAAAATCGACAATGTTATATCCACGATTAATAACCATGAATAACCATGACTATAACTTGGAAACAGTTGGATTCATCGAAAAAGACGGAGAGAACTTTTTTTTAGAACGTTCAATTTCGAACAAAAGTAGCTACACAGAATTTTTCTAAGTAGATCAGTTATTGAGATATAAGAAATCGAAAATTACAACCGGAACGTTTCATGTGATAAAAAATTAAAAAATAGCGATGAAGAGCCTCTGGATTTCAATATTAAGGGCTCACATTTGAACAGGCATTTTATTTCACATTACTTCAACTAGTCGATTTTTTTTTTTTTTTCTTAGTTAAAGGTACGTTTTGAATTGTTACATATTGAATAGAATGCACCCCAGAGCTCGTGGGTAGCAATAATTTGACTAATGAATTATCGATCGAATGTATAAAGTTGTGAATATAACGATACGTAACTACAGGTACGTATATGCAGAAAAAAAAAGAAAATTTCTTGCTCTTATTCCAGATCGTTACACGCTTCGGTGGATATCGTCGATAGCTTGAAATGCGCATACATACCAAAATAAATAATAATCCATGTACATACCTGCGTAGATATACATATATATATATAGGGTGTACGTAACTCCGTATCAATTATTTTCCCTCATACGTTATATACCTATAAATACATATACATATTTATATTGGAGAGTGAAAGAGGGGTGCATCATGGCTGGCAAAGTAAAATCGAGTTTATAAAACGAAATCCGAAAGTGAAACGTACTGCACGAAGCCGTTGAAAAATTTTTCAGTTATAAAATTGAAAACGGATTCCCATCGCAAAGTATAACGCCATATATATACCAAACTCTCTACATAACGTATACGTGTATGTTAACCTTTTATACTTTCACTGGCCGCAGGGTTTCCCGAGGGTTACCGTTTCGTCTCTTATACCGATACGTTGTTCGGTGGGGGACGTTTTACTATATTTAGCAATATTAAATTCTCGTTTTCGACTATTCGTCATTTTTGGGTAACTATTTAACACCATATTTCGTATTTACCCTCATACATTTAACGAAAGTGGGGAAACCGAACATAAATTGAATCGCTGCCAGGCATGGACACTGTGTTTATAATATTCTATACTCATAGTAGGACACGAACGGTCTCCATACAAATATGGGGCCTAATTACACGGTGGTCAAGTTCTGCTCAGGGTAAGAAGTTCGGAAATATAATAACAATAATTACCACTAACGTTCACCGGACAATAAATAATTCCTTTTTATTTCAGACTATTTTTTATCCTGGCCTTCGGCCACGGGGCGGTTTTAAAATCGGAAGGTCATCGAGAGGAGGACCTAGCTCTTTCACCGGACGATGTATGTCCCTGCATAGTGCGCGCAGAGTGTCCACGAGAGTTCGGAGCGAAGCCGGAAGATAAATTGCTCGGTTATATCCCGCCCTGTGTAGATCCGGGTTTAGTGAGATGTTGCGGTGTTTCGATCGAGCATTCGGTTTCCTCAAACGTCCGGAAATCGAATGATGGAAAGAAAACCGGTTCCAAAGCGGTCGCAGGTCCTGCTCTTCCTCCCAGTATCGTGGTTCCGGTTCCTCTACAATTTCCAACGGATATTGACACCGGATCGAGCACCGATTTGCCAAAGTACGAAGATGAAGGGGACAGCTACTACGACTACTACGATAACGAGAGCGACGAAGCGATAACCGACGTCCGTAAGGATCAAGCCGCGGTAGAAGAGCAGAAAATTATTTTCGAATCATCCACGGTAAAGATTCCGTGCGAAAAGTCTACCGAGGGTGAATTAAACTCGTTGAAAATTTTAAAGGGCGAAAATATTGACGGGATTATTTCACAGACCGATGCACCTGTGTCCCCCGATCACCTTGACTATCGAGGCGTTAATAAATACGACGTTAAAGGTGGGGTTCAAACGATCACGGGTAGCGAACAACGCGGTGATATTTTCTCGACCAAAAGGGTTGAGAGCGATAAAAGAGCCGAGATTATTGTTAACAACGAAGATAGTTATAGCGATCATGGTCGAGCGACCGAAACTATGCATGAATTAGCACAGGAATTAGAGGAAGAGAAACTGTCCGAATTACGCCCGGAATTTTTTAAGCATAAAACCGTTTCCTCCGAATCGACTACAGATTCTAAAACATCGACAAACGAGCGACAGGATGATGTCACGAGGCAGAGTTCTCATTCCCAGAACTCGATCGTTTACGAAAAATTGAATTCGGCCGAAGTCGATTATTCGATCGAAAAAATCGAGCCTGCAGTTTCCAGACCCGCTCATCGGTTGGATAATGAACGTATTAACAATTCAAAGTCTGGATCGAGACGGAAAATGGGATTTAAAAATCACCAGGAGACTTCGAGCCAGCAGGAAAGTGATAAGGTCAATTTGGAGTCATCAAACTTTGAGGAAAGTAGCTCGTCGAGTGTCGTTGTCCAGGGTAACGAACAGCAAGAAGAGGTCGAAACGATTGGGAAAACCGCTGTGAAATCGAGGATACCGACCATCACAATCCGGGAATTGGAAACCGCGATCAACTCGAGAGGTAAGACGAACATTAAGTGAATTTTCGAACCCACAGAATTCCATAAGCTCATTCGTATTTATAATCATTTTAATTTCGCAGGTAAAACGGAGCATAAAAATCGCACTCTAGTCTCCAATCAGCAGAGAACTCAGTCCGTCATTAAAGAGTCCGTGAATGTTGAGGAATACAGCTTATCGAATGACGAAAGTGTCGCGAAGACCACTGAGGAACAATCGAGCGTTGGAACTACAGCGAATTTTTCTGGTAGAAGAAGAAGGCCGGTTTCAACCCTTCAGAAAATCACGTCTAACTTGGGAACGGAAACTGCACTAGGATCGAGAAGTAGAGTAACGTGGGGACAACGAAAGGAGATCTCTTCCCAGCATCAGAGTGAATTTCTGAAAAGGAAACATTCGAATTTCGAGGAAAATGCCTCGTCGGACGCTCGGAACAGCACGTCCGTAAAAACCGAAGGCCAGTTGGACCAGGATCTTCAGAACACGGAAATTTCTACGACAACTTCGCGTCCGGTTTCAGAAATCAGAAGACTGGCATTGAACAGAGGTAGAATATTCAACGCGCAGCGAAAGAGGATTTCTTCTCAGCAACAGAACGAGCCTGTGAAAATGGAGTCAACAAACTTTGACCAGACCACCGCTTCCAGCGTTCAGACCGTGACTTCAAGCACGGTAGAGCTATCGCATGGTGAAACGAGCTCAGAGAGGCTCAGGACTGGCTCGATTGCTGAATCAATCCATAGACAACACGAAGAGGCTATTTCTACTCATGAAATTAGTGAAACGGTGGCGAAGGGGTCATCGAATTTTACGGAAAGCACCTCTTTCAATGCTAATCAGGCTGCCGTCAACCAAGAAACTACATCGAGTGTCGTATCCGCGGCGAATATCAATGAGGCAAATCAAAACCAGTCTTCAGGCATTGATCAGGAAACAGTTTCTGGATCACTAGACAATGTCACCGTCAACGTTGAGCAACAGACAGGAACTTCTAGTAATCAACAGAGCGAAGTGGTATCAAGCGAGTCCGCAAATTCGCAGAAGGAAACCGTCTCATCGACTTCAAATCTCTTGAGCTTGGTCACCGGAAAGCAATCACTGGAAGGTGAAGTGATCTCCAAACTTGCTGAGACGGATATGAATAGAGAAGTAGACCCGAACGCATTGCTTGTCGAAAACCGCACCTACGTCCCTGTCCTCATCAACACCGTGTTCCTGAGGGACCGTGCAATAGCGGATTTAAGAATCGCTTCGGACCCTGTGTCCACCGTGACTCTCAGTGACGTGGGAAAAACTGAACTAGCTCCTCTGCTGCTGCTCTTGAGATGCGGCAAGGTAGTCTTCAGTGATGATTTTAAACAGGGAAAAACTCTGGTTTGCGACGTCCCGGAGGACGATGTATCCATTAGGTTCTTGAGAGACAATGATACGGCAGTTATCTCTGGGAAACTGGATGCTGTAATGGCTGACGCTGCTGAATCGCATCGGGAAACGATGCGATCAGAATCTGAGAACAGCAAGGAAGCCTTGATCAGTAGCAACACGGAAAACCACAGCGTTGCAAACAGCTTGAAGACGAATTCTCTGGTATCCGAATCGTACGGCGAAGAATCATCGACAGTGACGACAGTCGAGGCTGTCAAAAATGTTCGTCAAATAGCTCTTGCGAACAGAGTGTCGACAAATTCGCTTTCGTCCGGATCGCGGAGTGAGGGATCTTCTGAGGTATTGAAAACAGTCGAAGCCGCCGAGAATGATCATCAATTATCTCTTGCAAACACCATGACGAGAGATTCATTTGCGTCTGAGTCGTACAGTGAAAAATCTTCGGCTACGACGACGACGGTCGAAGCTCCTAAACATGATCGACAAATAACTGTTGGAAGAAGGGTTCGGTTCAGACGACCAATTCAGGTACCAGTACCGGAAGAACGTTCCGAAAAAGAGGCAGAGGCGCTTCCGAAACCAACGAGGAGGACATATCGCGGTAGAATTCGCCACAGGACGTTTGGAAGACAGGCTCTACCGGGAGTAGAGAGGATCAGGACCGTTGAAAGAGATCAAGCCGTGGTAGGTTCGAGGCAATTGATGAAAGAGTCTGTATCTACTTTCGTCCAGGAGTCCGAATCCTCGACAAATTCAAACCAAGCAGTAGTAGCTACTGCACCTGACTTCGAGGTGGCCACTACCGAAGAATACGGCGGTGTGAAAGAGACCGCTGTAAGAAATTCGAGATCCTATATACCGCCCCCTGCAGCTCCGATCCTTTCTCGCCCACAGAATGATTCACCGGAAGCTACGGAAGGCAGAGCAATACCTGCGTCAGACAGAAGAGTACCGGAAGCCCCGGAAATTGTAGAAGTTTTCGCCGAGGCCCCAGCGACCCAAACTAAATTCGGTAAAAAGAAAACGAGCGATTTTTCCATCGAGAAAAAACTGTCCTCGAAGGATCTAGAGCTCGCGAAGATAAGGACATCGGAAAACAACGCCGCGAACGTTGAAGCCAGGGAGCTTGTTGGTCCTGCAGAAAATTCTGAGACACCGCCGTTCGTTTATAATCGAAATAATCGACAGATTGTAAAATTCGCACCGGAAAAGAAAGCGGTTACCATTTCCCCGGAGGATTTGTCAATGACAGGAAGAATAAACGTGGTAGGACTAATTCCCAAAGGATTTAAGGATCCTGCGCTCGACACGGAAGACGAACTCGCCATTGACCTCCCGAAAATTTCTTTCAGACCTTCGCCTGTTGACCCGATTAATTGGCCATGATTAACGATCTCAGAATTTTTTTCAGATTTTTTTTTATCTACTTGAAATCCGAAATAGGTTTTTAGTCTGTTAAGATACAATTCAGAATACCTATATATTTATTAATAAAACATGTACGGAACATATATACCTATATGTACGAAGTAAGTGATCCATTCTCATTGTAAGATATAAGAATTGTAAACGTATTCTAATAAATTTCTAATCATAGTTATATCTTTATTTAGAGTATTAATTTATACATAAAATTACTGTTTAACGGTGTTTTTAAAACACTAAAATGCATACCTATATTGCGCTACGGGTCTTCCCAGTTGATAGAGTTTGCATTTAGAATTGAATAAAGCATCTATTCCAGGAAGAAATATACATATTTACATAACGAATACATAAATGATCCCTTTTATCACTGCGCGAAGTTATAACAGCGAAAGAAATCCTTGTGTTCTATTTTTGAATATTCAAATTTGAAAATTTAGCCGCAAACTTGACCAGCTTTGTATTATCAGTTGGTCAATTGACTCTAGCGACGTCATCTGACACCAGGGGCTAAACGAATTCAAATATCAAAACAATCAACAAGTGGCGGTTACAGATCGTAGTAGAAACAGAACGAGTGCAGAACGTTTATTATCGATAACTGTCGAAAAAATTGTAAAAATTATGGCAGAATTTAAGACCCCGAAGTCACAAAAATTTGAAAACAAAACCGAGGGGAATATCGACCTTAATACTCCGCTGAAAATACCGGCGTCTCCGTTCCTTCATAAAATAGGTTATGGCACGGGTGAGTAAGAGATTTTTAAAAATCGAACGTTACTATCGGATGTAATTATCGGATGTCATACATAACGTGTTTTTAACTAACAAAATCACGTTATATCTCAATACGAACGCCTAATCGATACGAAAACACGGATATGACTATGTTCAGGTGTTCACGTATTCACGTTGGAACGATCTCCGAAAGTTGGTTTCGCGCGATCTCCATGGGCGATAAAAAGGGTCAGCAGTTTGGGCAAGCGTGATTCGAATTACAGTAACCGTATACAAATCGAAGCCGATATTTTACGCAATTTAAAACACCCAAACATAGTCGGTTACAGAGGATTTACAACCAGCGTTGACGGTCTGCCTTGCCTCGCTATGGAGCAGTTAGACTCCTCTCTAGGTAATCGTCGATCACTTCTCTTCAATTCTCTTTTGAAAAAAATTGAAATTTTCGATTTTTCGAACCTTTCTTCATCTTCTTTATTATCCCAAACAGGAGATATGATCGAAGAAATGGTTGAAAACGGAATAAATCAGCCTTTTCCAGCCCCCGATATACTCAGCATAAGTTTTGAGATTGCAAAAGGCTTGGAATACCTTCACCACGAGGCTCACATCTTGCACGGAGATGTGAAGAGCTTTAACGTGTTGATATCTAAGAATAGAAGCATAGTTAAACTCTGTGATTTTGGGGTTTCGGTGCCTCTGACTGATTCTCTAGAAATGGACGTCTCTAAGGCTAAGTTTAACTACGTCGGTACAGAGTGTTGGTCAGCGCCAGAAGTTCTGAAAGGTTTCAGGAGTATTTTCAACATTTTTATTCTATTTATAAACATTACTACTGCAAAAATTTCTCGTATCAGTCCCTTTTCATAAGGTAGCGTGGCCGAGCGGTCTAAGGCGCTGGTTTAAGGCACCAGTCTCCTCGGAGGCGTGGGTTCGAATCCCACCGCTGCCAATTATTTTTTCTATTCTTCTAAACATAGATTACCCTTTTTATTCTCTTCAGATACATTCATAGTTACTAACAAAGCAGATATGTGGGCTTATGGTATTGTCGTATGGGAAATGGTCTCTTTATCTTTGCCTCATGTTGACTCTGACGAAGATTGTTTGGACGGAAGCTACTTGGACAGTGAAGACGTCAAGCCGATGGACATTTCTATGTCCGACAGTTACGCAGCTCTGGAAAAGATGGCAGAGAAATACGGTGCGGAACTAGGACAAACATTTTTCAACCCATAATTCTTCAGTTTCTTTTTTTTTTTTTTTCTTTTCAAATATTGATAATTTGCGATGATTTCAGGCACCAGACCGGCTCTACCGGCTATTGATTTGGGACCAGAGTATATGGAAGTTCTCGAACTTTTTCACGCTTGTACAGATTCTGACTACAAATCTCGACCCAGTGCAAGAGGAGTGGTCAGGTTCTTTACCAACTATGTTTATGCCAAATGAGAGAAACGATATTCGAGATTGAAGAAATTGGGGTTTTTTTTTTGGGGTCAACATTCTCATGAATTTGAATTCAGAGTTTCAGGCTGATAAACTTAAGTGCCTTATGTTCTTGGACGATATTCTGATTTCAAGATATTGAATTTTGAGAGTTCATCAACAAATAACGAAAATCTCTTATCAATTATCTCTTATAACTCAAATTATTTGTTTTAAATACTTTTATTAATAGTCAACATTATAAATAGGTTTAAATTTCGAACACCGAAAATCGATAAATGCATAAAATAATGTGTTCCCAGTTATTCCATGACAAAATTTCTTTTACATCAGAAGAATATTGCTATAAGTATCAGCAGGAGTATTATCATACCGACGATAATACAGATCTTGATTTTTCTCTGAAAAAAAGAATATAGAATCAATTAATCGTTATGAAGCTTTCCTAATTTTCGATACTCGTTTATTATAAATTATTAACTTACTTTTTTGTACTTGCGTCCTTTCTTCTCTGCTTTGCTGAGTCCAATTCTACCATTGTCAACATCGCCCGTTGCTCTTCCGGCAAAATATTCAACGCAATTTAATCTCTCGCCCTTGAAAAAAAAATAACACGTATTATATTCATATTTTGAATAAAATTAACGTTTATATATGAAAAGATTTTTATACCCACTTGTTTTTCAACCAAAAATGCCATCTCTGTAAACATATCTCGTACTTGTACTATAGATTTTTCTATCTTAAGAAATTCGTCGTGCCTTGTTTGCAGGTCTGATAATTGCTGCCTAACAGCATTACTATCCTGTAAAATCTATCGCACAAAAAATATAGATTTAAGTAAATTTTGTGCATAATTCCTTGTCAATAATGAACCAACTTACATTATCAACGAATAAATCTGTCTCTTTGCTATCTAACATCTGTTGAAATTCTTCTGAGGTATAGTTTTTCTTTGCTGTAACATAGTTTCACAATTGAAAACCTGAGTACAAAGACGCTAATTTATGTTTTTGGAATAATTACTGTAGGAATTATAATTTACTTAATAATTTTTGTTGGTATAATAGCGACGTGTATTTATCCTGATATCTCAACAAAGATTCATTATAGTCGGCCATAACTTCTGAAAATAATCTCGACATCGTTGAATACTGTAATATCTTAATCCTCAAATGTATCGGCCCTTCTCTAGCCGTATCTATCGACAGATCTTCAACCAGCGTAATATCCTTTTCCATTTCTGTAAATAAATAAATAATCAAGGGTTTCGAAATCGCTCATCGTAGTTCAAATTATTTTCGCGCCGCACGCGCAAGGCATGCCGGCCTAATTCGAGCTGCCCTCTGTGCTATACTTGAACAAACACAGCATCACACATCATGGTAAATGTAAACAGAAAATAAAGATAAGAGGTTATGTCTTACTTTTCCTAACCTAAAGCCAATCGCATTGATGAAATTGTATAAAATCCCGTCAACAGAAATCAGTAATGTTGAATAATGGAGCCGTTAAAAATATTCGACAATTTCAGACTCGATAACGTTGACGAAAACTGGTTAAAATCTGTATGGGACGGTGAGTTCATAACCTTCAACAATATTCCCGATAGTTACATAGATCATATAAATACCGAGGACATGAACGAATTGCTAAAAGATTCGTCGATAGTGATCAAAGACTGGATAAACGAAGGTAAAGAATCCTCAGAACTCCCGTCTTCACAAAGAACCGAAGTTTCTTGGCAGACTTTAATTTCGCTAAACATAAACCCTCGCAGTTTGCTACCCGTATTAGGCTACATCATAAATACCGGTCAATCCTTAGAGGCGGACGAAGATGCTAGACAATCTTGTCTGAAGGCAACCAGCCTTTATTTTTCTCTATTATCCGTCCCTGGCAGCAACGCGTTTCATGTTTTTCACCCAAATCTTTACCATCTGGCTTTAAACACGTTCAAACTATCGGACCGGCTGGTTGAAAAGTCTAGAAAATCGATCGCAGCTATGGATTTAGCTGAATTATACGACACGTGTAGATTGGATAACGATACGTTGATCGTATCGGAGAAATTGACTCTGCAAAAGGGACTAAACAGCCTGATGTTCAATGTAACTACAATGCTAAAAGAATTCCCGCTCAGAGATAATCCTCGATCTCTCGAAGTCACAGTTCACTTACTACTCCAAGTTGCAAGACTTGCGAGAGATGTGATAAGCTTTAATAAAATTTTGGGGAGAATTGAAGCTTCGATTAGCTCCCTTTCCTACAATGCCTACATAGCTCTGCATTTACTTTGCGATTCTAAACACGGTCCTGTTGATATTACCGTTAAATTGATAGCAAAATATTTACTGCCTAATCTGGTGTCTAATCAGGATGAATTAGCGCCCAAAGAATTGTCATTGATTAGAGAATCGATGACGAATTTTTTGGAGAAGTTGTTGGATACTCACAAAGACGAAGCACATATTGCGGTGGGAATTTTGATTCAACATTTGATGATGAAATGCCCTGAGAGAGTAGAGGCCAGGCTTAAACAAGCCGGGGTAATATTACGGCTGATAAAATCGTGCGAGGAAGAAACCTACATTAATTGCGTAGAAGATATGGTCGCTTTAGCTTATAACAATAAGATAAATCTGAGGATATTTGCGCAGGAAATAATCGGGAGGTTTTTAATGGAAAATTTTGCTGCTGAAAATAACTCTGGGAATTTAAAAGTCAAAAAATTACTTCTAGCTACTGTGCTGAGCAGATGCGTAGACTCCTCCAGTCTTGTTAGAGGAAAGGCAATGTCCATTATCGCGGAATGTACCGACCCGGGAAACAACGTCGCTTTGACTATTGTAAAAGACATTTTCGAGGGTCCAAACCCAGACAAACCTTTACCAAGCTTGGAAATACTGAGACAATCTATTCCCGAGGATATCGACCCTCTGCCAGGGTCAAAAACGATAGTCTCAATACTGGTAGCTCGAGTTAACGACGAAAGAGCGTTTGTGAGACGTAGCGCTCTTCAAACTCTCGGGAATTTGGTCCATCTTTTTTCTGAATTGTTAAATACCCTCACACCAGCTTTGGGACTGCATTGCAGGGACCCTGCAATAATTGTACGCCGTTATTCGGTCCAGATTTTCACACAACTGCTTGAAAAGTTCCCTGAACATCCTCTGCTGCCACAGGAATGGGTCAGACATGTTCTACCCCAGATTTTTGACATCGAAGTCAAAGTACAAGAAAAAGTACTCGAGTCCTTGCAGCTATTGATACTCAATAACATCACGCACTTTAACAATGACGACGAATACCCTACCGCAAATTTGCCATGGTCAATCCTTAATCAAATAACTGAACAGAAGATGAGGAAACATCTTACCAAGGCTTGCACTGTTTGGGTGAAGACTACGGGAATCTCGGATTCATTGATTGCTAGGATAAAGTCCCATCTTGGAACCCGAAACAACATTCCAGCTTGGATCTTGCTCGCAGCAATTGCAAAGTACACGAAATTGCCACACATGAATGAGCATTTTGATAATTACAAAGATATTCTGAGCCAGAATACCTTCCAGGCCAATTTGGTGATCGAAGTAATGAGGAATTCGTGGTCAAATCTGGACAAGTCTTTCCTTGAAACTCTCCAACCCAATTTATTCCAAAGTCTCTGTAATTTCGAAGTGAACTTCAACCTCATCAGTATCTGCTGTGACTTGTTTGCCGAAGTGACCAAGCATCTGAATCCAGAAAACGGAGATAAACTAGTGAGCTCCGGTGCCCTTGACTTAATGAAGCTTTCAGAAGCTCAGCTGGAAAAATTCGTCGATCACGAAGACGGAAACGAAGATAGTCTCCAGATATATTTAAAGGCAATGTTCACTCTAGGCAACGCATCCCATTTGTGTACAGGGTCTATTTCTTCCTCTACACTCCGAGTACTTCAAGGATTGGTTGTAGAATGGGATTCTCTGCCGGATGCAGTCAGATATTTGAGCGAATTGAGAGCAGCAGCTGTAACGGTCTTGGGTCAACAGGCCATGAGAGACAGGGAAGTTGCTCAGGAAATATTACCGGTACTTGGCTACTTGATACGCACAAGCGCGATTCCAAATTCGAGAGTCGAATCAGCAGTGAAAGTAAATGCTGCTAAAGCTTTGGCAGATATTTGCGTAAGATTTACGGCTCTGGTAGAGCCTTATTTGCCGGATATGTGCGTCAGCATGAAAGACCCGGATCCGATAATCAGAGAAGCTATTGTCGTACTTTTCATCCAGCTACTTCTTGAGGACTTTATAAAAGTCAAGGGCCCATTCTTCTTCCACATTTTAACAATGCTCACAGACACAGACGAGATGGTTCGCGATTTGACCATATTTCTGATAAAGGAGAGACTACTAGTAAAAAACAAGACTCTGATATTCAGGCAGTTCTTAGAGAGCATATTTCACTTCAATAATTACAAACTACCCAACAAATTCTCTACTAACACAATAAGCCAGCGAGAAATAAACGCCCTGACTTTACCCGGCCGTAGAAATCGGGCCCAACGTAGGGTGATCTATGATTTTATGCTTGAGCATTTGGAGCCTGTTGAAAAATTGAAGCTCATTGTAAGACTTACTCGCGAAATATTATCCTCAGCTGTTTGTGGTACAATAAACGTCCAGAAAGAAGAAGGATTGTCGGTGCTTAAGGATTGCTTGTACATATTATCAAGAGAAGAATTGCAGTCTGGTTCCTGCGCCAGACGTACCGAAGACGATCTCCAAGACGAGGGAAATGTGGCGGAGAATATACCGGCTAATAACGTGGCTAACGCGATAACTAACGATATAAAGAAACACAAGATAGATGTTTTGATCCCGACTTTAGTAAAGCTTAAAAGAATATTGAACAAGATATCCTCGCCTTTTGCTGACTACGTAGTTAGATATTATCTCAGAATCGTCATCGAGTGCAAGACAGACCAGCTTTCAGACATCTTCAGCGAGCATCCAAATTTAGAAAATGAAATCAACAATGATCTCAAGTAAGGAAACGTCCGCTTGGTTTCATTATTAATTATCAATGATTCTCCTGATAACTATTCAATTTCTCTTGTAATAATTTCCCCAGGAAGTACGGGTCCAAATCTAACACTGACGACGTTGATGATATGGAAACTTATGAAGAACGATTATCTGGTCAAGGGAATCATTCACTGATAAGACGAGATCTCATGCCTCGAATAGTTCTGCGAAGAATATCAACCTTAACTTATCCGGGCATAAACAGTTTACGAAGTCCTTCTCAGTCCTCCCAATCTGATGAACAATCGGTGCAGTGTGGATCTTCTAGTAGCCAGACTTCAATTATGTCGCCAAACAGATGCGAAGAATTCAATTCACCTCCGTATTCTGAACCTGGACCTAGCAACAGCACACCAACAACTTCTAAGTTGAGAATTTTACGTCGTTCGCCAAGATGCAGTCCGATTTATACCCCGAGTTCACTTTCGCCAAAAAATTCTAAGCGAAAAGTATTGCCTATCATTTCTGACGATGAGGAAGAAGAAGAAGAAGAAGGAACTTCACTGACAATATCGCGGAAAGAGAACCCCAGCGTTGCGAAGCGGAAAAAAGCTGCGAGAAAACTAAGATGCAGCGAGGACAAGCGGAGTTCGGAATCTGCGAGAGGCTCCGATTAGGTAAATATTTACAATTTGAATCCTGAACTTTGTGAATATGATGCGGTGTTTAATGCTTTTTGTATTCTTTAGATGGTAAATTTCTACTTTAAGTTAACGTTCGATTTTCTTCTTACCTTTCAGTTTCTTCTGAACTCGAGCTGCAGTTTCAGAGATAACTTGCGTACGGGTATCTAGTTCAGTTCTGATGTCTGTGAAACTTGTTGATTAGAAATAAAACTGAATAAGTCAAGTTGGTTTGTTTAGAGTCAGAAGTATTAACTTACCGCGATTATTGTAGGAGAGTACATTGTTATGGAGTTCCTTGATGACGTTTGCATTATCAGTAATTAATTGAATCAGCGTACGGGTTTCCTCTACCTGTTAGTGTAAATATTGTTGAAAAAAAAGAAAAAAAAAAATATGTAGATACATAGGAGAAAAGAATAATTAATTGTTTGTTATATTTCTTCTGATATCTATTTTTCTATACATAGGTAATATATAAACATGTATGTATTGATACTTACTTCGTCCAGTACTTTGTTAAGCTTTTTATTTTGGGATATTTGTATGTGTACATCTTGGAGAAATCCTGTTCCAAAAGAAGCGCTGTGCTTACGAGCCTTAAACATAACGTTAAACAATAATTTATACATTCCTTATATGGTGCTAGACAGGATTGATAATAGTCATACTAAAAAAAAAATGCATTACGTTCATTGAATAATATTAACAACGACCTGGATAACTGTCGGAGATTTCTAATTCTTATATTCATACACTTACAATTATTATTTGTTTGGTATACAAATAGAAAGTTATGAATTAAAAATTCTCACTGCATTTCCATAAACGTTATTGTATTAAGAAGAAAAAACAATGCGTCAGATAGAAGATAAAGAATTTTCAACAATGAAAAACTAATCCCTGACTAAGAGCGACGAAAATTGTTCAAATATTAATATATTCGGTATTACTTTATCTTCCAAATAACTAGATCGAATAAAGACCAAAATCTTGGGACCACCAAAGCTTGTCGAGAAAATATATTTAATAATTAACTGATTATATTCTCTACTAACAGCACATAAGTCAGGCAATCGATCTCTGGTCATGATGTTTGAGAACTGAATCCAGTAGAATGTTGAGCGAGGAGTAAACCAAACAAGGTGTATGCCTTATTATCAGTCTTATCAGTGAACTGTAGATAATAGATAAAACAATCATAATAATAGTAATAATAATAAATTTTTTTTTTGTTCTGAGAAGTCTTGATGCACTTGCTAATTAGACTGGAACAAAATTGTTTTTCCTTTTATTTTCTTTTCTTTTTTTTCTACTAATTTTCCAACGTGTTATAAGTGTGTCTCTCGTGTCTCTTGGTTCATAAATTAATTCCACAGCAAGCACACTTGTGAATAAAACTAGTTCACATCGTACGAACCACGTTTTGCATCTGAAATGAAATAGGAAATAGACACTTTAGGCAGCTGTAGCAGCAAGGCCGGAGTTAAGATCACTTTGATACAATGTGTGTATGAGTAGGTTTTTTTTTCTCTTCATTTTTCTAAGTTCTTTATTCCCAAGAAATTATTTTTTTCCCATAAACAGAAAAAAAATAATACTTATTTTATTTTAAGTGATAATATATTCATACTAAATCAGCGATCAGTTTTACAACTGTTTGGTTACTGTTTAGTGTAATTAATGAAACAGGAATTAATAGGTTTAAATAAACAAAAGTAAAAGTATGAAATAATATAAATTTATATCAATTTTTATCCATCGTACAAAGTTAGAGTACCTCGATAAATTTAAGTAGAATATATTATTATTAAGAAAGATGAGATGATATGTCTGTGATTATATTTTATTCAATATTGAAGCTTATATTTGATTTAAAAAATAAAAAATAAATAAGTAAGAGTTTTATATAAACTAGATATTTTATATGCTGTATGTGCAGGATAATTTTTATCAAATGAATTTAACAATAAAGACATAATACACGTAATTTATTTATACGACGATTTATTCAATCTCTTATTTAATATTAATAATATATATATCTCTCAATATGTTTAGCAACAATATAACAATACAGATTTGATAATAACAGTAATAATAATGATAATAATAATAAGAATAATAGGAAGACTGATAAAATACTTGAAGAGTTAACAGCTATAATAAAATAAAAATGATATATTAAATTGCAATACAATTTATAATATTAAATATCTTCTTTCATTAAAACATCAGCAATATTTAGTACTTGAAATCATTTCAAATTGTTAATTGGACGAATATTAATTAACAGATCATTAATACAGGGTTTCAATCGCAGCTTCTCCGTCTTAAACATTATCTGAAATGCATAACTTGGAAATTTTCTAATCAGTAGTTAGATTCTAAATACTATATGTTTGTTATGAATATACATATATTTTGTACCATCTATGTAATAAACAATGTGATATTTTTTTTTTTTTCTTTTTTCAAATAATCTACGGTGTTTTACAAGGCAGATCGGTCAGTCTTATAGAAATTTTTAATAAAAAAAAAAAAAACAAAAAGAACATTACATGTAAAGTTCTTCATTACAATCGACGACAGGTTACTGATACAAGGAGATTTTTCTATTATGTATTATTATTTCTTAAACAGAATAACAATATCAACTTGGTTTTTTTTTTTTTTTTTTTCAGAGCGATTAAATCGCAGCAAGGTACATTTTCGATAAAACTAATGATACACATTTCATTTCTGTTTAACGTTACGTTTATAGTTAGAAAAAAATAATAATTCGTAATATGTATACTTAGAATTAGGATAATACCATAGTTACATCTCTCGTCAGGAGAATTATCGATCAATTTTTTACTCTCACATGAGAATAAAATTACAATTGCGAAAATTTAATATTCGTATACAATGTCTGCCCGGAACTCGTGTATATCACACAATTATACACGAATATTGCACGATACATATCAACGTTAACATATGAAAACAAAAAAGAACCTTTATCCATCAAAATATCAATTGTGCTTTGTGATAATTTACATTACACACAATTTCACTCCCAATTATTAGTAACTAAATCATCAATTCATCAAGCTTTTCGTTGTTAAATTCAAATAATTACTTTCAGTTATCTAATCAATAGAATAATTCAGTAATTTGATGCTTTCAAACTTTTTTGGCAAACTAAATTTAATATATATTTTTTTTTGCTTGTAATAAAATTCATTCAACAATATATTCAAAAAATTGTTAATCTGTGTAAGAACACTGTCCGATTCTATGCGAAACTAATCTCTCAACATTATCTTCCAGCATCCCTACAATTAAAACTATTGATAATCGTTTTTAGGCCAAATTTCAACGAGATGCAGTTCTGGTCCTAACTTTATCTGTCAGATAATCAATGACCTGAGTTTGAGAGTGTCTAATAGCCAGTTGTAAAGGAGTAACACCTTCTTGATTAAAAAGCAAAGGATCTGCCCCTGCACCGACGAGTTGTCTTGCCACCGCCATGTGGCCTGACAAAGCTGCAGCATGAAGAGCACTTTCTCCATTCTATAATGAAGCAGAAGCAGATATTATGAACCATTTTTTGGCCTTTTTTAAGATACTTCAGGGCAAATTAGACCCTGAATTAAAGTTTTCTTACCGGCAAAATGCCCAGGGAAGGACGATACTTGAGCAGCTCGCCTATCACCGCAGAATGACCCTTGTGTGCAGCTTTAAAAAGCGGAGTCGCACCGTCCTGTGAAAAGGAAGAAAAAAAAGACACAGTTTTATTATCTTATGAGATATTGAGAGGATAAATGTTCTTCGTTTAAATTTTTCACGGTGTAATATATGGAGAAAATTTGGTATTTGAGGAGTGACAATCGATTTCTCTTACATGTCTGGTTGAATCAACTCTTGCCCCGGCTTTGAGGAGCCTTCTAACAACGTGATCATGTCCCATTTGAGCTGCAATCCAAAGCGGAGTAGCTCCGTCTGTTCTAATTGCATCTGTTTTTGCACCACGTTCTAATAGAACTTCCAAAATACGAACATGACCGTTTTGGGCTGCTATGAACAGCGCCGTAGCTCCATCCTGGAAATGGAATAAAACGCTTTAACATAAAATGAATATATCTACGTAAAAAGAATTTCTGTACTATAGAAGATTCGAATTTGAATTTGAATTTAAAATTTACTGATTTGGAAAGTTTATCAGAAACTGAGGCACCATTACAATTTTAAAGTATTGATATCTCCATTTACTTCTTTTTTGATTTATCTTCTTCTGAAGAATTTTGTCTGCATTGATTAAAAATAAATTTAGTTATTATATTTTATTTTTCAAACCGATAATTACAATGCAAAATACTTGTTTTTTTAAATCTTGAAATTTACAATAAGCTTGAAGTTGTTTCTTCAGTCTTTATTTATTCATTATATGTACATACGAAATTTAAGAAACTCTAAAACCAGTTTATCTGTTTATCAAATAACTGATTCATCCGCATATAATAATGTATACCTTCATATGTGCGTTAACATTAGCCCCTCTGTCCAAAAGACCTTCTACAACATCAAGGTGACCGCATTGGCAGGCCACAAAAAGCGGCGTTCCCCCATCCTGTGAATATTCAATGATTATTTAATTTTAGCTGTATAGAAATTGATGTTCTATGTATATACCAGATACTTGTGTATATGTACAATAATTTAATTTATATATACGGTGTTTTTTGTTCTCTCTTCTTTATAAATTTGTTTTTAATTAATATTATTATGATCATTATTATTTTAAATAAGATTTACCACGCTACACGAATCGACAACTGCCCCGTTGTCCAATAGCAAATTTACAACGTCTACGAAGCCCCCTTGAGATGCGAAGAATAACGCCGTTGTGCCAGTCTATATAATTGATATAAAATATAAAATAAATTATACGGAATGTTATATTAATAAAGTCAATTAGTGATTAAATTAGAAAAAACGATAAATCAATTTAAATATATTATACTATGTATATGTATATCATTTTATTCGATTTCTTTTCTTTATCTTTCTTTAATTGATAAACTACACAGATGGATCATTGCATTTTTTAAATTTATTTATTCATATTTTGGATCTTTCTCACGCGCTGGAGTATTTTTTTTTTTTTTTTTTTATATACTATACTACGTATCTACACCAATAATATGGATACATACATACATAAATCTATATTAACGGATGAGGTCATGTATGTAGTACAAACCGCTACCCGCGCGTATACCTACAACGATAACATTTAAATGTCACGTTTCCTGTTGCGGACAATTCAAACCCGAGCGCGTACTCGCGCGCCTTATACTTTTTTTTTTTTTTTTTTTTTTTTTTTTTTTAAGGCGGACGTGTTTGCGGCTAATACAAAAAATAATGAGAACAAATAGATGGAAGCAACTCTTTAGTTGTTTAAATTAACCGCAGTTCTCAACACTGT
Source organism: Macrophya alboannulata (assembly GCA_949628255.1). Lineage (NCBI taxonomy): Eukaryota > Metazoa > Arthropoda > Insecta > Hymenoptera > Tenthredinidae > Macrophya > Macrophya alboannulata. Next base: position 987,246 of record OX451212.1, on the reverse strand, counting down.
GCGTAATTGATGAAAAATCTTGTATTATAAAAATCCGAGTAAAAATCTATAAGATGTATAGAATATATATTTCAAAATCGCCGTTACTTAGAATTGGATCTATATCTTTGTATACATAGCTACGAAAAACTAATAAAATAAGGAATAAAATAAAATTTCGGAACGGTGCCAAAGACCTTTACCAATACAAATATCTAGGTAAATCTTCTCTTCTACAAATTTCGGCCTGTCGTCCTTAACCCAGTTAGTATAATTATTAGCCGCCCGTAATTAAAAAAAAAAATTTTTTTTTTAAATTTAAAAAAAAACGGCAATTTCAGACACGATATATCAATACCTGTTCAAGTATTATGGTATACCTATACTAAAATACCTACAAAATTGTGTAATCCTAAAACTAGAACCTTAACATATAGTAGTACGTGTGTATAGAGATCAGATATATTTAAACTTTCAAGGACGAGCTCTAATTATACCTGATAACATAAATTTTCGTAGGTATTTATTATACATATGTATACACCTACATAGGTATATGTGAGACTAATTTTAGACAATAGGTATATATACTCATAGAAAATTAAATAAATTTGAAAAAAAATAGGCATATAATAATAAGAATTATCCGTAGCTGTACGGCTCATTTCCTTAATTCATTTAAACGTGTACCTATATATATTATATGTATCTATATACATAAAAAGAAGAAATTCTGTTCCGACATCTACCCTCACGGAATGGCGTAATGTTCATATACCTTGGAATGGAATATAGAATGGAATTCAGAGATTTAACGCTACACGATTATACTGAACTAGAACTCAATAGAGCTGTACGGTCAGCTACAACACGACATCGTTTCATTTCATTTGTAATGAATAAACTATTAGAAAAATCGAAATAAATACGAAAAAATCGCAGTAAATAAAATTGTTTGAATATACAATTGTTCAAAAGAGAGAAAGAAAGAGAGAAAGAAAAAAAAAAAAAAAAAAAAAAAAAACAGAGAAACCAAATGAAAATAAGAACATATTATATTTATAACATTAGTCCATATACGCGATATACCCCATATAAATTAACATAAGATGTATATAAAGACTGACGTTCAGAATGCACGTAACAACCTGCTGCGGCGGCCCCGCTATAATATAAGTAGTGAATCGACTTTCACTCCAGAGTTGAGAGTAAATGCGAGCCTTACTATACGTACGTTTCTTTAAAGATTATACGTGTGCAATTGTATAGGCGTATGCACCTATATATATAGTATATATATATATCCATATTACTGCAGGTAAAGCAAACACGAAGTACCTTACTATCACCGTACATTGTATCGTATGTATGTACGTTTACAATTATCGTAGTTATATGTATATATGTATGAATTTACTGCATACGTATAAAAATACTTGCTTGGCAAGAGAGAATTACCTGACATAATAATATTATAATATAATCAAACAAGCGATGCTAATAGTACAAACTATGCGAAGTACATTAGTAGATACATACATATGTACAGTATTATATAAGTATTTATTATAAAACACATGTATAAGCACGTGTAGTTTGTAGATTTTCATTTCAAATCGCTCGAGTCGCTAAATCGCGCGAGGGGAGAGAAAATATTTCTACCATAATTAATATACCCGAATGAAAATATAATTTTGTACATAATACTTATATATATAGCTATATAATCGAGAAGAAGAATAATAGACGGTATAATTTTCAACCGTGACTTAAAGAGCCTATATTTGAGCGCACGCGATTTCACGGTATCTTACGATTACAGCTAAAACTTCTAGGTATGTACGACTATAATAAAAATGAGAGAAAATAGTTATAATTATTACAGAATTAATATCCCGTATCTAGAACATGTCGAGCGTAAAATTTATTGCAAAGACAGGTTTGTTATATATTTTAGAATGAACAATATTATAATTATTATGAATATATTGTGGTATACGAATTTGTATATCTAGACGCGGAACTTGAGGCCGTGAATATTCCGCACGCGGTAAACCGCAGACCGATATTGCGAATCGTAGGTATTACATGTAAAATATATGAATATGTTAAGATCGTGCGAAACTTGAGACCGTTCTGTGTGTATCAATTACATTATACATTTTGCATTTATAGTAGAGCGTATATTGTATAGTATTCGTATGCATGAGATATATGATCTTTTTAGAAACCCGAGAACTGCATACAGTTTTCAGTAGCAACTCAAAAAACTACTATTCTCCGGTTAAAAGATATTTCATTTCATCGGTAATAAAGAAAACGGAGAAAAAGTTATTCGCTGTAATCGAATTATGTTCCGGTTTATCGTGAGTTTTTTATAACACAATTTTTTTTTTTTTTTTCCTATTACACGTTTTCGTAGTCAGTTGAAATCCAAACGAAAAGGATAAGCATAAATAATTATATACTCACAAGTCTTTTCGCTGCGGGATCGGCTCCCTGTTCAAGTAACTCTGCGACTGCATCTGCATGTCCACTAGCAGCTGATAGTATCAACGGTGTTGTGCCGTCCTGAAATATGAATGAAAATAAAAACGATTTCGTAATATATAAAGAATATGATGAAAAAATACGACTGTAATCGCGAAAATCGTTGATAATGCAATTTACGAACCTTGTCTTTACAGTCAACGTGAACACGTCCGGATTCGAGTAAGACTTGCAGTCGTTTAGCATCGCCTTTCGCAGCTGCGAGATGAAGCTCGACATCCCACGGGGACTCTTTCTGCATAATTTAGTATATATGTGCATAGGTTTATGTATCTATGTGTACATTTTAATTTTTTAATTTTTTCTTTTTTTTTGTTATAAAGGTATTTGATAGTCGTTAATCGATCGTCCGCTAACTTATACATGTATAGATATACACAGGTATACGTATATAGATGGGAATTTAAATTAGAGGAAATGCCCGCAATCGCTCGGTAGCTCGCAGCGTTGTACTAATTGCTAATTAGCGTCGATTATCTAATACTTGATACGAGTTTAGGTAGCCGGCAAGTTAATGTTTTCGTCGTTCACGTAGTCGGTCAAGTCATCGAATTATACGTTTTAGTTATAGATCAGTAGATATTCAGCATTTCAGAATGTAGTTATAAATTTATGATACTGTGTATATCTACGTATACACATACATAAATAGTAGCAAGGTCGCATTTATAAGCAAGATCGTCTATTTTCGATATACGAAAACGTTGCTTTCCACTCCGAAATAAATAAAAAATTCAATATTTCGGAGCACATTTATATCCATTATAATCATTGCGATATGTTATTGTATATTTTTAGCAATGACTACGTATTTATTACAAAAAGTGATAAAAAAAAATAAATTAGCTCTTAAAACTTCACATGCTAGTTATAATATATGCACACGTATACATTGTCACGCGTTTTTTTATTTGACCGCGACTTTACGATATATTCACTACAAACATACATACATACATTCATATATTTGAAAATATGTATAAGACCGCCACGTTACGTCATCGGCTCGGACTAATTATTCAATGACCATAAATGTGCTCTAAACTGTTGTAATATTTCTATAAAATTTTTATAGCAAATAATGAGAAAAACGTGGACTATAACAGATCGAGTAATAAAATAATTAATACGAAGTTAACTACTGTAGACAATTATATAAATTTTTTAAGTATTATTTCAACTGTTTAAATAATAATTATAATGATAATATAATATTTTAGAATGCGCTATGTAATGCGCAGAATTGATAGTCTTTTAAAACGATTTTCACCAAACATTACACACATACCCTGGGAATGACAGATCGAGTACTTTATTGAGATAATGATCAACTATAAGCTGTGTAATTTTTAAAGCGAACTTACCTTCATAGACATGTCAATATATGAGATAAGCCGGGAAGACACGAATCGTTATAACAGTATTATAACTGTATTAGAAGAGCAAAGAATTATGTCACTGTATAAATAAAAACTTGTGCACGTATAATTTCATCCCGTGAATTTCTATAATATTGTATTGATTGTTGTTAACATTATTAATTTATAATTGCAACATATTAGGGGATGTTTTACACTCGATCGCATATTTGAGAGAAAAATCAGGAAATAAATAGTTACAACAAAAACAGTAAATAAAAAATCTCGTTTTACATGATATTGTAAGACGAATAATTCCCGTCTTTTTAAAATAATCTCTTTTTTATATCATAAATATACGTCAAAGATACACTGTCACCGTTAGACGCAGCATCTCGTGGCCGTTCCACAGCCTGCCTACTCTCTTTGGTCCACCAATGTAATGTATGTATACTACCGCGACTCGCTATCTGTCACGAATCACGACTCTCGATTGACTGAATACATTCGCTACACTACGAACATCGACAAACCACATCGCATGCCGGACGACGGCAAGTGGTGGCAGCGGAGGATTGTTCTCTTGCCACTTGCACACAAGCTGTGTTGGTTCATTTTTTTAACGTTAGATGACAGCACCTGACAAGAAAAGATTTTAATAATAGAAACAAAAAAAAGTTCGAAGGATGCATTCAGCGCGCTCTGTGATTGAAATATACAACTATTATCGATCATTACAACCGTAGTAATCTCGAAAGAGTTCTTTTTCCGGTTTTTAGCTACCTGGAGGTAAGCGTGTGTCAAATTTGATGGATATATTTATGAATTGTTTGTGGTTTTCTTAGGATTAAATAAAATCTAGTGATAACGAGAGGATTTTTTTTAGATTTCAGAAACTCGTTATACAAAATGGAAAACGACGCTGGTGAATTTGTCGACTTGTACTGCCCCCGAAAATGGTGAGTTGTCACACGTGGTTTTTTCTATCATTTCTTATTAAACAGCTCATTTTACATCAGACGAAGAAATTTAGCTGATAGAAGAAAAAAAACCTTCATTTTCCTATCTCATCGTGTCATAAATATTCACAGAATCTATCTGTAGTAAAACTGTTCGTCCTAAACAAAGTTAGGTTAGGTTAGGTTATGTACGCTTCTCGTAAAGTTCACGATTAATTATACTTCCGCAGATCTCGTTCTATATTTAAAACAAAACCAGTTTTTAATGCTTTTTCATTTCTTTTCCATCCCTCAATGGATTTTTAGCTCGGCGAGCAACCGCATTATTCACGCTAAAGATCACGCTTCGATCCAGCTTACCTTGGCTGATGTTGATCCGCAGACTGGTCGTCAGACCGAAACGACAAAGATGTACGCGATCTGTGGAGCGATCAGACGCATGGTAAGAACTTTTTGTTTCAATTAAAATAATGTGTAAATTGAAATAATGAGTTTGATTCAACAGTCTTTCAAGAAAAGACAACCATTGTGTATTTTTATTTATCATTTTTTCTCACAATCGTTGAAATTGGGTAGGTTAAAAAATTTTAAATAAAAAGACTGAATCTAATACATGGTTCTATTTTTCGATAAGAAATTATAACGAATAATAAAATGATCTTTTCTTTCTTTTTTTTTTTTTGTCTATTTTCAGGGAGAATCAGACGACTGCATCGGTCGTCTTGCAAAGAAGGATGGCATTTTGGCTAAGAACTATTAATAGAGATTGATTGTACTCTATGAAACTTTTCCATAAATATAATTAAAAAGAGTATTTTTGATATCGTTACTTTCCTGCTCTCAAGAAAAAAAAAAAAAACATAAATAAGGATGAGAAACTAAGCGCGGCTTCTAATTAAATTGTACGATTTTTATTAATCATTTATCAAAGTCACAGAAAAAACGATAATATTTATATGAAAATTTATTGAATTAGTTTATTTATTATTTATTTATTTGATAACGCTCCTCTTTTATTTACATATTATACACACACACATAGTAAATAGATCTTGCCTTGAAATTTTTTATTTTTATACGTCACTTTTGGTCATTAGTGTTCTAAATCCGCGTTTCAGGATACCATTTCTAGAGATTCAAGAAGCTATAAAGACCGCTTACTAAGATTGAACTATTCATAAAAGAGTAGAAGTTTTTTTTTTTTTTTTTTTCAAATTGCTTTTTTTTTAGCACTCAACTCATCTCATCACTTGGGGCTGAATCAATTCTGGCTAATAAAATGACGAATTATAATATAAATGGATAATTAATTTGAGAAAATATTTCTATTTTCTTTCTATGTTTAACTTTTCTTTTAACATTTATAACATTTTAATGTTGGGATTAATTTTGTATAACATTTTGATTACTTCATTATCGTTTTTATTTTCTTTTTTTTTTTTCATTTATTTATTCATCAATATTATTATCAGTTTACTTTAGATCCGATTTATCTTTACTAGCTATACACAAGTGGCGATCATAAAACGAGGAAAAAAATTCTCTTAATTGAAACATGTACCCCCTATAGTTTTTGAGTGAATTTTATTCCTCAAGAACTTCAAATCAGACCTTTTCATGCTACGGAAGATAGACAAAACTCTGACTCTTTAAACGATCTCATATTCAGATTATTAACTACAGATTGGAATGTGCGATGTACTGAATATTAAGGCTTAGTCAAAGTTTGTGGTAACACGTATGCTACATTTATTTACTGGAAATTAGTTACGAGCGATTGATGAACCAATGCGCAATTTAACATCAACATTATTCACAAGATTACAAAAAAAAAAAAATTAATTCATTGAATATTCAAAATAAAAATAAGAATCATTGGTAACTCAGTTAGATTTTTAACGTCCACTGTTTTTTTTCCCGTTTATAGGCGGACAGAATTATAAAAACATAAAATATAATCGTAATTGCTATTCAGATTACGGTAATTAATACTATTATTTATTAATTATTTTCTTTTATTTTTTTCTACTAGTTAGGCGATCTCCATGAACACTATCCAACGATAGCTAATTAAAGTGATTTTTCAAAATATAGTTATGTTTTATACATTTGCTTTATTTTGGGTGGGTTTAAACTCTTACTCTGCTTTTTTCCTTGCGAAACCACTAAAGTGGATTGTTTACAAAATCCTGCATCAAAATAATTGAACCGACTAACAATAAAGTAGTTTTATAAAAATTCCGAGAAAAGAGAATAACTTTCATACAAATCATCATCGCTCTAATTTAATACCAAAATATTGATTTTTCTATAAAGAATTCAATTCCGCAATTAGATGACTGAAATATTTGAGTAAAATTTGAATATTCAGTTAAACTAACTAGGTATTCGCAATTACCGGTGATAATAAGTCATTTTTTAAACTGAATCTATTGGAAGTCGCTTATTTCTCACCGGGTGATCTTTCACAGAACATCTATACAATAAAACCATGATTAAAAATATTTGTTACTATTTTTTTTTTTTTTATATCAATTATTAGAGATAATGTATATAAATCTATCGACGTTCTGTATAAATCTATTTAATCAATTATTATCCGTCTCTTTAGACGTATTTAGACCAGATATATACTGCTAGAATTCAACCATCAAAGGTTATACAATTTTTATAATAATATACTGTGTACTTTGGACGATTTGCGTCTGGCACTTTTACTACCATTGTATAATAACCAGCGATAACCAGCTATGTAATCAATTAGTTTAAATTTTCTTTTATACTCTTCAAATATAATTTTCCTAAACTAAAATAGGACAAACCCTAAATAGTAGGCTCTATAATTTCCAGAGATTTTTCTTAAACATCACACGACGTCTTCGTGTTGATAAAAGCCCGAGTGTCATATGTTTATAACTGGTGTATCAGAGAGCGAATGAACTCTGTTAAACCTGCGATTCCTTAGAGTAGAAATCGCCTCGGTGAGGTCAGTCCGCTTACTGAAGAAGTCAACTATCGGTTGGCCGGTTAATGCAGAGGCCAAAAACTGCTCTACAGTTATCGACCAGTCCGGATCAGCGGATGAAATTGTGCTTGATGGATTCCCGTTTCGATCTGGAGACTGTGAATATTTAAAACCAAATAATAGCATTCATCTTACTATAGAAAGAAAAATACTTTAAACTCTGTAACTCACAGTTGCAGACTGCAGTATTTCCTGCTGTGCCAAGGACGCCGCGACGAGCAAACTGTCCTCAGATTCTTCCCTTTCGGCTGCAAACTTTTTGCCGACGTTGCCTAACTGCAGTAAAAGCGTACCTAGAAATCGAAGATTAATTTTAGAGCAGAGACCTTCAAGGGAACTGTTTAGGCTCGAGTTTCGATGGATTTTTACCTATCGTAGCTATAGAATGATAAGTCTCTTGTTCTTCGGGTTGATCTAGGGCTTGAAACATGTCGTAAAGCGTTTTCCAAAGCGCTATAAAATGCGGCTGAGACATTTTAGGTACTGTTTTCAAATTCAGAGGACTATCCCTGGAAGCGACCATAGAACGAAGGCTGCCCATGCTTTGTACTTCCCAAGATTGATCCCCCTGTTGACTGTTTAGACTAGTAGATCTAGATAACGATGCGGCTTGTATATCCTCTGCTGCACTAGCCGGCATTTCCAATGAAGCAACACTCTGCTCCATGCTATCAAAAAATGCTGTAGCCTCTGCCGCCACTTCCGCTCCATCTAATCGCAAGAAATTAAACTGAGTCTCTTCACCCTCCAAGAGATATTGACTAAAATCCTTACCCGGATGTGCAGGAGATTCAAAATCTACAGCCGTTAATAACGGAGGCAAGTGGAGAGTGTATAAAAGCTTTAATCGTTGAGTTAATTCCGCAGTAGCTGTGATCCCGATCGCTTGTACTACTTCTCTGAAGTTCAAAAGTCCGTCGTGGTTGCGGTCCATCAGCTAGAAGAATTAATTGGTCACATTACATTGCGTTAGAATGATAAATCGATGCTCTATTATTAGTTTGGATCATACTCACGCGGAACAATCTTGCCGCTAGAGACTCGGCTTGGGTGCACTTTCCCCACGGAGATAAACCCCCGAAAAGTATTCGGAAAAGCTCGAAGTCCACTTTGTAAGCTTCGTAAGGTGGTTGGGTGGGGTCGTAACGTTCGGGCTCGGGTTTTCTCTGACTCATTAATTCCTCTCTTACGAGACCGAGCAAGTCCTGGAAGTTTGATAAAGCATTTGATCAAATTGGGAGCTTATTTCGTTGAAATTTCTTACTATTATCAACGAATTGTTAATCTTGTGAATTTATTTGAGTATTTTGAAACCAAAAATTGATTTCTGGACTGAAAAAACGCTAAATTTATCATAGACCATACTTTTACGAATCAATTTTATCTTATTATAATACAGCATTCTCATTTTTCGACTCTCAAATCAAAGCATTTCATCAAATTTTGCATCAAAGTCACCTGTAATTCTTCCGTGCTCATATATTTGTCCACGACAACGCTCCTTATCACATTCTTTTCAATCCCATCTTCTAAACTCTGAACAACTCTGAGCCTGTGCTTTAATCTGAGTCTTTCGATTCCTCCGATAGTGAGAGTTCCGTACCTTGAGTAAGCTTCATATATCAAAGTTTGAACGGAGATACTCTGCAAGAAGAAACACACAACTTCATATTTCGGATGCAAAAATATTGCTTAATCTATTATCAAACACGAAACCCACCCTGTTTGGCACAGCACTATCTACAGGCCTGGGTAAAACTGGCCCCTCATCATTAAACACTCCTCCAAGATAGTCAGTCAATAGCTGCATGGCTTCTCCATCGTCTCGACAATTCAATAATTTGTCATGATTCCATTCCAAGACTGTTAACGCTATCTAGGAAAGAAATAGAGATTTTTTACCACGAATTTTCTTTCCTTGGTAAAGATTTTCAATCTTTGAGCCGGTTTATACCTGGAAAATGACCTTCGCTCCGTCATAGAAAAAGCAATCCATTATATTCACGGCGCTACTAGTCGGCATTACGCTTAAAAATATCGTTAAAAACCAGGAGAGTGAAATGACTCTGATAAGGCCCAATTCTTGTAGCCTGGCATGCAACGCAGGCAAATGTTCAGCAGCCAGTTCCTCCAGTAGCCCCTGATCAACTAAAGCCCCAACTACTCTACGATCGTAGTAATCAGGGAGCAGAGATTCGCAGACATTGCATAACTGCCAGAAGGCTGCCTCCTCTGAGCAGTAAATTAGGAGGACTGAAGCCACTATGTTCATCGCTTGACAATATCCTGCATAAAGATTTAGAAAACATGGTTTAAAATTGTTGCTTTACATAAACTCTGAAGAGAATTACCAATTTGTGGATTTCTCCAAGCGTAAGCGGAGAGAACTCTCCTGAGAGCACTGATTCCGGTATCTGATTGAAAGGCGGGATGTTCTGGTAAAGAACGGTGCAAATCTCTCTCAATTTCCTCATTAGCTTGACAAGATTTACCCAAGGATTGTTCGACAAGAGATTTGTAAAGGCCCGAGTTCATCGTCATCTCGTTTATAGCACCTAAAGATTTGAGTTTTGTTGGAAAAATGATTGCATTCAGGGATTAAAACGGTTCGAGCAATCAGTGGTAGGAACCCACCAGAAAATGTGAGCCAAACTTCTCCTCTGAGTGTCTGCGGCACTCCCTGAATAACCAGTTTTGCTGTATCGGTTGTTCTGTACATCGTAATTCCTCGGCCATATTCGGCAAAGTGTAACTCCCACTGCTTTTCTTTGGCCTCTTGTTTTATTGCAGCTTCTTGGCTCAGAGGAGCTTTGAAAAGGGTCATTAACGGAGGCTGAGGTGCCCATTCGGAGGGCTTAGCTTCTTCGCAGATGCTCAAATCGCTTGTGACGCTCGAGTGAGCACTCAACTGATCAGAACTGTGGATGGAAACAGTTTGTATTGTAGTTTAAACCGATTTCTAGGCCTCGTCTTTCGCATAGAGCAACTTACAGAAAGGATATTTGAGTCTTGGCCAAAAGTTCTGATATCTTTTGAACCACAAAATCTCTGTCGTGTATTTGAGCGAATAAAAATGAAGACCTTGCCGTTGTTACAAGGACAGATTTATCTACCGCTGTATTAGATGCCTGGTTTTCAGCACACTCAACTAATCTCACTTCGCGGAGTGGAATTACAAGAGTAACCATCCGCCGTACCTGTGTAAATAGTTAAATATAGGATTGTCTATTCCTTTATGATGTTATTTTTACAAATAATGGGAAAAAATAAGCTGCCTACTCTGCTTTCGAAGCACAAGTAATTTTGGGACAAGTATATCTTCCCCCAGACGTGTCGTTTATTGTACGGAGTCCACAAAGTGGCGTCTATACTCCCATCTAGCTTCTCATTTCCAGGTAATCGAAACTGTAGCCTGTAGACTTCGGAATGCGCTCTCGCGTCGAGATCTCTTTTTAAAAATGAGGGCTTCTTTGGTACATTTTTACTGTAAATATTCAAGTGTTTAATATCGGACAAGTTGTTGTATAAACTAACGATATTTTCCAGCACCTACTTCAAAATTTAATACCTCAATTTATTTAGGAGATCTCTGTCTTCGTTGAAGCCACTTTTTTCATCAATGAGTCTGAAAAAAGAATCTAAGTAAATTTAAAACTGGAATTAAAAGGATCGAATATCTCTCACCTTTTCATGGCAATATTTGTGAGCTGTTCCATCAACGAAAAGGTCTCCGATTTGTGGAGAAACATTGAAAAGTAATGCTGAAAATAAAGTTTCAGATTAATGAAGAATAAAGATTGTGATATCGATGCTTAGAGAGCTTAGATAAGCGATTTTACTCAACATACTTCTTTATTGTCCCGAGTAACGACTCTAATACTGTCCGGGAATAGGATGGAGTTAGTTTTATCAAGTACGGTGATATCTGCCCATCTTACTATCAGCTTTGTCTCTTTAGCAAGAATATAGGCGTAAAAGCACATATGATTTACGGAGAGATAGAGCCAGCCTTGTCTCGGAAATCTGGATTTCCAGTAGCTGAAAAAATTATAAAACAATAATTTAAGAAAAGAAAAACAGCGTGGAAACTAGATCGAACGATCTTTACCTGCAGGAGTAATAATTGACCAGTTTTTCATCATGAGAAAGATTAAAGTACTGGTGAAATTTGAATGAGGCTGTTTTAAACGACTTAGGATCTTCTTCTGTGAGTAAAAAAGAATACATAATCAATCTTAAAATTGTTTTTCTTTCAAAACTTAGAACTGAAAACTGGCTTTTTTCACATAATTTCGAACTTACCATCGGCGATTTGATTAGCAGGAACATTATTGGCTATTATAGACTGAATCTTACAACAGACAAAGTCAGTTATCTCCTCTTCAGTGTCAAACGACTTAAGAGTATCGATCAAATTAGCATGCAACCATTCCCAATCCTTGACAATATCTTTATCGGTAAGAGCGCAGGCAACCACTGAAATAATTTCAATAACATGAATTGATTAATTCAGATGCTGCTTTTAGCAGAATAAGAATGAAGAAAAAATTGTATCTTTATTTGTTAAACATTTAACGAATTTATCGCGAATCTTCAAGCCAGAAGTTTTTCGCATTTTTGTTATTTACAGTTTTCAAAATAAACTAAAACGTTTCATTTAATATTCGTACAACTTGATGAAAAAAGAAGCATCGCTTTGCCTTTGCAAAGATCCTAAAAAATTTCAATATTTGCCGTGTAAACCGAGCACAGCATGTGTGGCTGGCTGGCTGGCTTCTGTTTACGTTAATATAAACTGTTATCAGTTATTGTTTAGTGTATCTTTTTCTCTTTCTCCCTCTCTCTTTTTTTCTCTGTCTTTAAGATACAAAACAAGCTTTGTGAACTATTTGAGACGATATATTTGTATGATTTCATAAATGAATGAATAAATTGTTTCTTCTTTTCATTATATATTACTTTTTTTCCTGTTTTCTTGCTGAATTGTAAATGCACAAAGTACATTATTATATCACGTTTTCAAATCACGTTTTATAGAGATAAATCACGGAGTTGGTGATTCATCGCGCAAGTTGATAATGTTGGATTATTATACTCACTCCAATACACATCTGACGACGGTGTTTGATGCAGAATTCTAAAAGGCGGTGGTTTAGTGTCAAAAACGCTGTCCAAAGTTCCTACCAATATAGATGTCAAACCTTTTGCCTTTCCATGTCCCTTCCGACGTTGCAGGACAAAGTAAACCGTCGCCTGCTCAGTCACCCTGTTTATTTATTTATCATAATGAGTTCAAAAATTGTTGAATTTGATAAAAGTAACAATCTTTCAAACCAATTTCAAAAAAAAATAAAAATTAGAAGAACCGAAACGGAACGAAAGAGTAAATAAAACTCCAAAACGTAGGTCAGAGTTTCAAGGTTAATGAGGACACCGATAATTAGCCTAATGTTTATAACTAAACGAAGAATAGAAGGACGGGGGAGAATGTTTATCTTTAATTAAATCGCAACGACAATCAATAAAATGTATAATAGTTCTGATATAAATAGAAATGGGGTAAACACAGTAGCGAGTGTATACAAATAAATAAATATCTATGTGTGTGTGTGTATTTGAAATGACAGCTGTCAAGTAAAATTATGTTTAGGCGTGAAATAAGTCAGCTGTCTTTGACAGCGATATGTAAACAGATTAGGTATGTATCGATGTATGGAGGTGTGTTTGTATGATAATAATAATTAAAGAAGTAATGTTGTCCAGGCTATTTTACCAAAGGGCATTGGCCAGCAAAACTTCTTGTGGCTTCATCCACATCTTCCTCGTTGTTGATACGACGGCACATGCATATGGTACGAAAGATAAGTAAATAAACAAAACAAATAATGAAACTATTAAAATAACGCCGTATGTAAGTACGTTGATGATAAATTAAAAAGTTTTGATGTGGAGTCGGTACGGACAACAACTGATCAGTGAGTTGCTCGGCTGTCACGCGTAAAAAAATATGTATGTATAGCTGTATATCTTTGATTACGAGATAAACCACAGCGAAGTTAACCGCGGTTCTGATACGCCAGAACAATAATGATGGCAACTGTTTAAATACTGCTTTCCGAAAGGGATACAAACATAAAAAAAAATACTAAGATTTTATCTGGGATTATATGTTAGCGCTAAATTCAAATTTATTTATCACTTTTTTTTTTTTCAATTATTCTATGATATAAATGAAGTATAATGTTTAAATTGTATTTTCAGATATTGTTAGCTTTCTACAATTATGTATAACGATCTACAAAATTAGGACGAGATAATTACAAGCCTCACATTGTATAGTAAAAATGATAATGGATGTTATTTTCTTGTAGACAGACAATAGATGAACAAAAATAACAACAATAAATAAAATTTTATTCATTTTATATTTTCTGTATTTTTTCATGCTTCCTGTTTCCTTCTTGTATACATACATATTAGGGTGGTCCTTATTTTGGATATTTTCGATTATTTTTCCACGATCCCCCTGAATCGGTTCTAAATAAATAAAAAGAAATTCCTGCCAAATCGGAGCTCGATATTTCAATTTTAACCTGGCCCCCCCGGCAATCAAAGTTTTAAACGGGAAAATAAGTGTATTTTAGACTGTCAATTGTTTGAACATTTTTCCAACCTAGTGAAAATTAATATAAAAATTCGAGATTAGGCACAAATATTCCTCATAGTATAAGGTACAATTGAAGTAGTATATCAAATTTTTACATCCGTAATTTCTGGAGTTATGATCCATATAAATATCAATTTGATATTCATAAAAAAATAAATAAATAGAAGAAAAAAAATTTGATATACTTCTACAACTATACCTTATACTATGGGGAATATTTGTGCAGAATTGCAAATTTTTATATCAATTTTTACTAGGTTGGAAAAATGTTCAAACAATTGACAGTCTAAAATACACGTATTTTCCCGTTTGAAACTTTAATTGCCGGGGGGGCCAGGTTGAAATTGAAATATCGAGCTCCAATTTGGCAGGAATTTATTTTTATTTATTTAGAACCGATTTAGGGGGATCGTGGAAAAAAAATCAAAAATATCCAAAATAAGGACCACCCTAATACATATACATAGATAGATTTGTGCTATATAAAATTGTCTGGTACTTTAAGTGCGGATGAAAAGACACGTTGCTTATGCTATTGTAATAATAATAATAATAATAATAATAATAATAATAATAATAATAATAATAATAACAATAATAAAACAAAATAAATCATAGTAAATATGTTAAAACGAACAAGCTTAGCTTTTTTTTTAATTATATGTATACTGTATATACCTATATAAAATCACAATGATTATGTTCATTTATTTACCTAATAAGCTTATCTCGACTCTTATTTACATACATAATATTACCTTGCGAATTTATACTCAAAATATTTTTACATTATCATATCCCTATATCTGTATATATCCAAATAGACTGATTAACGATTTACAAATATTTCATTATCACTGTAAAATAGTTTAGTTCGATGCGTTTAATAGACTATTTTTATATATTATCATTGTAATTATTTAATGGTAACATGTTAGTGGTAAAAAATTTTTTGATACTGGTAATTAAATTCTACGATTCTTCCCTTTTTTTGGTATACAAGCAAAGATATTTCATAAGGCATTAACACGGTTTATTTATTTTTCATTAATGATTTATTCATTAACGTTTATTTCAGAATGTATATTGATTTATAAGAAAGCTTATTGGACCTTTTGTATAATCTTAAAGAGAGATGATAAAAATCTGTTATAATTATACTAGGAAACTATTGTAGAATTTTATTAGATTTTTTTTATTTAATGAAAGAAAAAAAAAGAAGTTAAAAAATAACGAAAAGCATTTATTTCGTAAGAAAATATTTACGTTAGATTGTGATTTTTATATGATATTTTTATACTTCATGAATTCATATCTATTTTGAAAAATAATTACTATTCATTAGATACTCTATTCTCTCCTGATTCATTACTGAATTCGATTCAATCGAATGTTACACGACGCTTTACAAGTCAAGAAAAACGGACCTTCCTGTCCCGGAAGGAATGTGGATGGAACTATATTGTAGGTTCCTGATGGGACGTCTTCTAATTCCAAAACAACGAATCCAGATCTGTAAAAGAAAGGCCTCAATTAAAGATATGAAAAATATTGGAAATCTTTCATTCCGAATTTTCATTTCTTAATCATAATCGATGCCTTTAATCCAAATAAAAATTCTCTGCTCATTGAACTTGCCTAAAACTTCCAGAACTTTTGTTTCTAAAAGCAGTCGGACATTCTGGGTCGTTTAAAACGACGGTAACAATTTCAAATCCTATTTGATACTGTTTAGGACCTTTCAGTATGACTCTTAAATGATTATTGTTGGTTGAATTTTCGAGCACTAATTCATATCGAGGATTATTTTGGTAGGTTGCAGGATGGTTTCCACATCCTCCTGCGCTAATGCCTGACCATTGACCGTCAGTTACCTGAAAAGAAACGAAATCTTCTTTAAGGGATTTAAACTCAGATAATTGAACAACGTTAGTTCTAATTTCGTAAATTTTTAAGTAATAAATCAATAAAATATGTGCGTTATACTTCTTTCTCGTATTTGTACGGCTCTGCAATCTTCCGAAGCGTGAAAGGACACGTTCCGTAACTCCTAAGTGTGTAGTAAATAGTGTTAGTTTTCTCGTACTGTGATATGACTAAAGTATAACGAGACTCGCTGCTCTGTCCCAACTTGATTTTGCACAAATAATGTGGAGAGTTTATTCGAACTCCGTCGATATATGGAGGAGGATCATCTGTGAAGGTTGAATAGAGTTATTAGAGTCGTAAACCGTGCAAAAACTGACACCTTTCTTTAGATTTCCAACTTACGTGGATAAAAAACCCTTTTCCCATCATTTCGGTACACTAAAACAGTTATATACTCCTGATTTTGTCTGAAATCAGCTATATCGGTGATATGTCTGGTCAGCAGGATCCATATAGCGCCGGTAGACCCGGGAGATACTTCCAAACTAAATTGAGGATTGTCTCCGATGTTGTAGGCATCTTTAGTTGGCCCAATGCCTGCAGTCCACATTCTGAAATTATTTACAATTGATTATAGAATGGGAAATGCAAGATCAAAGATCAGAATGCAGATTTCCTGAAGGAATTTGAACGAATTTAGATATTCTCAATGCTAATCAACCTACTGATGAATGCAATATGTATATTTGAATAAGCCAGGGTTCCAATTGAGGTAAAAAACGTCAAAGAATTTGCAAATGCTGTCATAATCGATCCAGAAAATTCCATTGTCAAATTCTGATGCAGAATCAGGGTCGTAATTCAAAGCATGCTTTAACTCCGTCGTCCAATGCATTGTATCAAGCTCTGAATAATTTCCTCGCCATCTCAAATGTGACCAAGGATTCTTTAGCTGAAGAAGTCTGATTCCCTGGATGAAAGAGAGTCAATTAAAATGGCAAAAGGACTAGAAAATATCGCTATTTGTGCAAAAAATCACTCTCGCAATCTTCAATCATCGTCATTCAAGAAGCATGTAATACCTCGACATTTTTAACGTCTAAAACCGCGTAAGCGTGGGTTGGTACAAGGCCAGTTCTTTCAGCGTCGCTATCGGACAATTCCCCAGTAGCTACTGTTACTAATATATCTCCTTGGCGCATTCTTCCAAGTAACATTTCGAATAGACTGTCTCGGTTGAAGTCTGGATCATTAGGTCTGATGGCAGACCTTTCAGGTATCCAGCCAGTTAAGGCATGCAGATCGATGTTCTGTGGAGCAAAATATAAGCTATTGAATAATAAATAACCAGTCACAGTTTGGACAATCTTACGAACCGTAACTCACACTATTAGAACCGGGAAAGTCATATCCACCCATAACTTTCATGTAAGCTTTTTCTAACAGGGATATCCAGAGTTCACCGCGATTGCTTGAGTAGGAACAAAGCAACTGATTGTAGCGACTGGCCGGCAATTGATCGTCGATTATTACTTTTCGAGGAATTCCGTTTATGTGAAGTTTTACCATGTATTTACCTGATGAAGAGATGAAAATTCAAGAGTTTAGCTAAATTTTTAACAAGTTTTAAGGATATCAAAGCGAAATTTGGTCAAACCTACCAAAAGGATTATAAATTGGATCTTTGTTCCGGTTTTGTGGATAGATAATAGAAGTTATTAGCCTTTTTCTGAACTTAGTTTCATACTGAGCACTAACAGCCAAAGAGGCGACAAATGAGCAATCAGAAACGACCTATAAACGAGGAGAAACTATTTAATTTCAGTCTACTTGATCAAAAATCGCATCAAAAAATAATACTAACAGTTTGTTTGATGCTATAATAATCAACATGTGATCCCATGACCATCTTAGGTTCAGGAAACAGTTCATCAGGCCTAGCCCACCTCACAAAATCAGGTTTTTGCTTGGGGTCAAGTTCAAGAAGCCCGTCTTTATCCGTGAACGGAATGGCATACTGGAATTTCTCGCTAAGATCAACGCTCATGAAAGGCACGAACTTGTTGTTGTTAATATGCGAACTGTGTAAGAGAACTCTCTTCTCTTCGCCGCTATAGGTACTACTACCCCCCGTAACTTTAAGATGCACACTGCTCCCACGATGGAGAGGAGGTCTTTGTGCGTTGTCTGCAAAAAAACAAAACTGAATATTCGATTCTATTAAAAACTGGCCTGAGCCTGTTCCTCACTCAGCCTAAGCCCCTCTCACCTTGCGCCGCAGGTGTAGCCTTAACAGAAATCGTTGGACTAGGACTAAACTCCGGAACAGAAGGCAAGTTTGGTAGCAAAGTAGATTTTTTGCCTTTCAAAGCCTCGGCTCTGTCCAAGGCATGGCGGGCAAGGCTTGTAAGTTTTTGTTTGAGCTCAGGGTCTGTTGGTTTCTGTAAAAAAACGAATCTTTCTGTCATTTAAAAGGCTTTAGGGAGACTCAGGGCCAAAAATCAAACATACTTACAGCACTGAGTCCCAGCTCTACTGCGTCAGTGTATAACTTGATGGCTGTGTCTTTGTCATTAGCTTCATCGGCATCTAGAGCTTGGCTGAAGAGAAAATTACATCTTTGTAGATCCGTTTGATTTCCCTGGTCATTAGTATGCAGCTTTCTTTCCTGTTCTATGACTGAAATTGTCAAAAATTTATGTTCAATGGTAAGAATTGATGAGAATGTAAGTCTAACTCACGTAATTTCTTCAGCGTCGATATCCGCTCTTTGTATTCTTCCAGTTTGGAACCGAGATTCGAATCAAGGGGGATAGTGGCGAGCCGTTTAGTCGCCAAGTCATAATAATACAGGGCTTGTTTGTACTTATGATCACTGTCGAATTGAACGGCTTTTCTAGCCGCGTTTAACGCCTCGTCTAAAGCCTGGCCCATTATTGTTTTTTTTTACTGTGGCGTTATTTTGTCGCTAAGTAACATAACATAACCATAACAGTATTGTTTCAAAGACGATCTAAGGTAGTAAAGTAAATTTCTTTTGGTAATAAGATGAGTAAAAATAGAATATGGACTAACAGTCGATGAATCACTGCTATCACTATTCAATTAACCGCACTTGCGATGATGATTAACAATTAAAATTACATAAACGTCAAAATTTGTTGGGTTTTTTTACTTTGCATCATTCAGTCAACGATTAAGGCGAAGTTTCATGCATGCGATTTTAATCGGCCTTGAGCTGTCGCGCGACGAAGAGTGGATACCACCGCGTTGATTGGTGTCGGTTGAAAACGTATCCCCACCTTCATTATTTCAGACTAATTAAAGTGCCGCATTTATATCTTTCGTCGCACGACGGTTGTCATTGTCGAATTCACGAAACATTACCTTGACGCGGATTTTCACGATTCGTAATCCATGTATACCGTGACATCATGAAAGCACAATTAGCGAATTGGAGAATTGCAATGGGGAGTCCCCCTGAGGATCACGTCAAGCGTAGTGTAGACTACGATAACATAACCTACAAATTTTGAATCATATTGGTATATTAATGAGTTCAATTCTTCACGGATATAATTATAACGAATAATTTAATTAAAATTAAAATTAATCGGTGGTAACAGGTTAGTATAATAAACAAAGTGTCTAGTCGTCCGGACAGTCGTATGAATTGTTATAGGTTATTCGTACGGATTTGTTCGGTTGACTAAGACAACCGCTATTCGTCCGGAATTTTTTTTTTTTTTTATACGAACGTGCTTTTGGTGCGTGGATCTACGGGACCGGAGGAAAATAGATAATTTTACTGTCATAAATCTTGACAAACGACACCAAATAGAACTTTGCCACTCGTTGCCCCGTCAATTATTGTTCTCGGCTTTTGACAAAATAATAACGATAACGAGACTTGATATCGATAGAATCAATAGTATCGTGGGATTGTTGATCCGCATATAATAATTATATACAATACGCAAAAAGTCTAACGAGAAAAATAAAAATATAAACCGATATTTACTTTGCAGTTTCGTGTTCCACATAAAAAAAATAAGAGACTTTTGTTTTGAACATTTTCTTTATACATTTATATCTGGCGGAATAGCTGATCCCGCCAGAATTTAAACTGACGTGACGTCATGCCGACTTCCAAGATGGCGGCCGGCGCATGCGCCAATTTGTTTGCTCGGTTGCTAGGGCCGTCAATTGTTTTTGACAGTTTATCAGAATATTAATTTTTTCGATTTAATTTATGTTTATCGTCCAGAAACCGTAGTTGGCGTGTCAAAAAAGGTGAGAGTAGTTTAATCTTGCTGTTGCCCGACCGTTAGAAGAAAAATTCAAGTCCGAGCATGTAATTTATCTCTGCAAAAACCATTTTAAAAAAACATACATTTCCGAGCGGAACTTCTTCACTTGCTGCGCCGTCAATCTTTTTCGGCAGTTGCCTTCGAATTTTATTTCTAATTGTAAGTAGCTAACAATTGTGCATCTTTTGAGAAAATTATAATGAGATTTGATTTTATTCAATAGTATCTGCGTGTATAATTGTTTACAATACGCAGAAAGTCTAATAAGAAAAATACAAAGTAAACAAGCGAGCCGGTCGGTCGCATAGACCGAAGGTTGTTTACATTTGGACAAAATTCGATAATAATCAAGCCACAGTTATTTACTTATAATTGAAAATTTGACTGAACTTCTAATATACTGCGAATCTTCATTAATGACAACATAATTTGATTACAGAGTGCAGCAGCAGGTCGTAAATGCAGATCTCTGGCACTTTGAACAAATCAAATCTCGCCGATGAATTAAGGAAAGGTAAGCCGGTAATCTGACATTAGTTCTAATTATTTCCCATTTTTATTGAAGTTCAATCGTTGAGAGATTGTTGAATATTTGTAGAAAATTATTTTTTTTTTTCGCTCCTTTTCGTTGAATTTTTAAATCGACATATTGAAATGCAATGTATTCATTTATCCATTAAAATTACACAGAATCAATATTTGGCTTTTTTGTTTCATCTCGAAAATATCGCAACACTAATTGTACGAATATTCGATTGATAAATCTTTTTCATTTTCTGTTATTGCAGTGAAATAATAAGTTCTGCCAATTACATCCCTGTGGAATGAAAGGCGGACCGAATACTACAACCAAGTTGAGGATTTCGATATCGATTTTTCAGCGCTTTGGAGCAGGTAAAATGCAATATCTTGATTAATTATCTTTTTAAGAAATATATCGTTAGCTATATAGAAAAGTCACGTATCTGTCTCCAGAAAATAATTATGTGATCATTACTTGAATTTTCAAAACCTGAAAATGTTAGCAGTTACGTGACTTTTCTATTGAGCTAACGATATAAACTCACAATATTATGATGGCCCTGAACTTCTATCGACCAATGAAAGAATTGTCCAGACACAGAAGCTCCCTTGAATATTTGAGCCTATATCTACATGTATTCAAAATCAAATTTATATGCAATTTGATCTCATTTTACTCATTTCTCTTCTTATTTTACAGAATATCGTGTCAGCAGGCAAATCCTGGCAATTGGATGGGCTGAGAGGATCGGAGTATAACTTAGCTTCAAGGATAGGGTACAGATTGACGGAGATTGATTTTAATTTAATTTTAATACTTGGAGGTCGCACATCGCGATTTTCTATTCTCCATTCAAATAACATGGGAAATATTCTTGTGCAGACTTCGATTTTCACATCTAGAGTAGTAATGTACTTGGAAAGATTCTGCATAGCTGCTCTTGTTCAAAATTTAACGCTCTACTAGAAAGGTCACTCGGTCTTTTTCGATGAATCTAGGTGTTTCCAAGTTAGTCACGGTGAATTACCACATTATAGTCACATCAATGAACAATAACCAGCTTGGAAATGGCTAGATTTATCGAAAAAGACCGAAAGACCTTTTTTGTAGAGCGTTAAATTTTTCTCTGAAGAAAATCACCCTTGGAGGCTCCGTCTGAATAGATTAGTTTTCGATATGTGAAAATCGAAAAGTGCCATAAGAACATTCTCCATGTTATTTGAATGGGAGATAGAGATTCGTGATGAGCTACCTCTAAATATTAAATTTGAGAGCTCCGGTTTTTCGAAGCTGTGTTATTTCATCCCAAAGAAAAAGTTTTTGTAAGGGTCTTCAGAAAAAAAACATAGTCGGTTTATTTGGCCCACTGTAATGTATATCGTATAACATACGACGACTTGGGATCTTTTTGGTAGAGCGTTCAATTCCCTATGAGAATATGTCTCTGGTATTTCTGTGTGTTGGACCGTTGGCGAGTTATAAAATTCAGAACAAACAAAATTCTTCCCATGTCAAATCCATGGGAAATTGAAAATTGGGATGAGGAACCTCTAAATATTAATATTAAGGGCTTATATTTTGACAGGCATCTTGTTTCACCTTACTGGATTAGAAAAAAACAAAAAAAATCGATTTCTTTGAACCACCCTAGTATGTGTCTCTAGATACGATAATGTTTGTTCTTCTGATTTCAATTGGTATTCCACGTTTCAGATTTGAAGAGAGAAGATGAAATCTGGATTGTTGACATGCCGAGTCATTTGTAGCACTGGCCCAATGGTACACCGGATGCTCTTCCATTTTCACAGAGACTTTGTTCCTCTCAGCTGCAAGGGCTACGGTACAAATGCTATAATAATCACCCTGAAGATAATACATGTACGTGAATTTCGTTATATTTGTATATCTTAATGTGAAGTAAGTCTACGAGAAAAGAAAAGCTCAAATTTTCTAAATAAGAATAACTTCTTTTTTTTCAATAACAAACTCTAATGCAATTGTCAAAAGTAAGGGACTATTAATAAATTTCAAGATAATATCACATCAACTTTATTCACTTCATTGAAATGTACTAGGGAAATATATTTTTTTTTTTCAATTTTTTAACACACGAAATATTATAATTATCAGTAATATTAGAAAGAAAATGAAAATAAAAATAAAAGTAAATACCTAGGTAAGAAAGTGCAGAATAATTTGTATCGCAAGGGAAATGTTTCAGGGTTGCATTATCGTTAAATTGTAAATCGATAGCTTTAAAGTTGATTTCGAATCTGGAGAAGTCTCTCAAGCACATTCGCTCGTTAAGAGTTAAATCTCCGATACTACAAAAGTACAACAACTAAATGAAGGTCTCGATAATTCTTTGAAAAAAATAAATAAAAAAATATCAATTACAATCAATAATATGTATTTTGGAAATGTATATGAAACATCATCACCGAACAATACCTACAGACTTGGATAAAGATTATTACTAACATTTTATGACCTTTATTTTCGTTCTTTTCCAGATTCGTATACGGAACTCTAAAAATTTTAACTCAGCTACGCTAATATCGAAACTATGTCTACACAGACGAGGCGATGGAACGTGTCGTCGATCGAGACAAGGCAACGGTTCCGCTGGAAAAGTACGGTCGAATGAGACGGGGAAAAGTTTCACGTGCCTGTATTTACTTGTATGAATGTATGTACATAGCACGTACTTGGACCAGTGAATATCTATAGGAAAACAACGCTCAGCTCAAAGTAGCGATACCTATAGTAAAGTAACAGTAATAATATTACCAGTAATTATCAATTTCAATGATACCGATAAGTGATAATAGTAATAAATATGCGCATCTCATAGTAGTGCGTACCTATTACTGCCGTAATACCGAAATTGCAGGATTTCAAATACAATAGGATTCGCTTTGCCGGCGAAATCATCTACTGGTCAATAATCATACTTGTCTCTCTTTGTTCGGATGGCGGTAAACTTCCTGAAAAGACACTTCACATTTGTCAAATACTTTCTATTTAATTGAAAGAATCGCTTAACTACTGTACTGTGCATGAAAATGTATACGGCTAGCTGATTTAACTGCAATATTAATTAATATATCACTGTAGATATGTCAATCATCAATTATACCGATTTTTTCGTGATAGAATTATTCTTCGTGCAAGCAGGCTTTAAGTATTTAATAATTCTTCAAATTTTTAATGATTTTGCTACATTTTGAATGCAGTTTAATGATTTATAGAGTGATAATAATCAATCATTGTCCAATATCAAATCGAGTGAGAGGAGATCCCTCCCCGATTTTGCCACAGCAAATTTATCCCACGCATCGTGACGGGATTAAAGGGGTTATCTATTTATTTATTTATTTATTTATTTATTTATTTATCTTCATTGTTTATAATTTCTCAATTTCAAATACATAAGAATTCTGGAACATGATGATACTATGTTTAATCACGTAAATTCTTTGGTAAGCTAAATCATTGCAATACTATGTAACATTGTTGTATATTATGTATAGTTTAGTCATTTATAAAGCAACGTTTCAGCTGTTGTATATTATGATCATGTGGAGTACATACACATACATGTACATACATATAATTATATTAATATCAAAATTTGATGAAATGGTTGATGAAAATGAAGATTTCGATCATGAAATATTTTCCATGGCAGAATAGTAGCCAAAATCAAATCTCCGCGATTTTTTACTCTCTAAATTTTGTTGAAATTGACGTCAAGTTATAACGTAATTTGATGTGATAAACAAGAAAGTCAAAAAACATTCATCTATGATTTTTTATTAAATTTATCATAAATTAGTTATAAAACGGTTATAATCTAGAATGTATCGGAATATAATCTAGAATAGCTGATCCCGCCATAATTTAAACTGATGACGTCATGCGGACTTCTAAGATGGCCGCCGCGCATGCGCGAATTTGTCTGCGCGGTTGCTAGGGCCGTCAATTGTTTTTGACAGTTTATCAGAATATTAATTTTTTCGATTGAATTTATGTTTACCGTCCAGAAACCGTAGTTGGCGTGTAAAAAAGAGGTGAGATTAGTTTAATCCTGTTGTTGCCCGACCGTTAGAAGTAAAATTCAAGTCTGAGCATGTTATTTGTCTCCGCTAAACCTTTTCAAATAAAACATGAATTTCCGAGTCAAACTTTTCCGCTCGTTGCCCCGTCAATTATTGTTCTCGGCTTTTGACAAAATAATACCGATAACAAGACTTGATTAGATTCAATAGTACCGTGGGATTGTTGATCCGCGTATAATAATTATATACAATACGCAAAAAGTCTAACGAGAAAAATATAAAGTAGAGACAAGCGAGTGGGTTAAATGGACCAATTGTTGTTTACATCTGGAAAAAAATCGAGAATAGTCAGACCACGGTCATTTACATAATTGCCGATTTGACTGAACTTCTAATGAATACTGTGAATCCTTATTGATAAAAAAAAAATAATTTGATTACAGAGAGAAACTGCAGCAGGTCGTAAATTGCGGATCGCGGCCAATTTGAACAGATCAAATCTCGCCGATGAATCGAGAAAAGGTAAGCCGGTAATCGTAACATTGGTTCTAATTATTTCCCATTTTTATTGAAGTTCAATCATTGAGAGATCATTGAATATTTGCAGAAAATTATTATTTGTTTTTTTTTTTTGCTTTTTATCGTTGAATTTTTAAATCGATATATTGAAATTTAATGTATTTATCCATTAAAATTACACGGAATAAATGTTTGGCTTTTTCGTTTTATCTCGAAAATATCGCAACACTAATTGTACGAATATTCGATTGATAAATCTTTTCCATTTTCTTTATTGCAGTGAAATAATAAGTTCTGCCAATTACATCGCTGTGGAATGAAAGGCGGACCGAATACTACAACCAAGTTGAGGATTTCAATATCGATTTTTCAGCGCTTTGGAGCAGGTAAAATGCAATATCTTGATTAATTATCTTTTTAAGAAATATATCGTTAGCTATACATATAGAAAAGTCACGTATCTGTCTCCAGGAAATAATTATGTGATCATTACTTGAATTTTCAAAACCTGAAAATGTTAGCAGTTACGTGACTTTTCTATTTAGCTAACGATATAAACTCACAATATTATCATGGCCCTGAACTTCTATCGACCAATGAAAGAATTGTCCAGACACAGAAGCTCCCTTGAATATTTGAGCCTATATCTACACATGTATTCAAAATCAAATTTATATGCAATTTGATCTCATTTTACTCATTTCTCTTCTTATTTTACAGAATATCATGTCAGCAGGCAAATCCTGGCAATTGGATGGACTGAGAGGATCGGAGTATGACTTTGCTTTAGGCATCGGGTACGGATTGACGAAGATTAATTTTAATTTAATTTCAATACTTGGAGGTCGCACATTGCGATTTTCTATTTTCTATTTAAGTAAATAACATGGGAAATATTCTTGTAGCAGACTTCGATTTTTGCATCTAGAGTACTAATCTACTTGGAAGGATTCTGCATAGCTGCTCTTGTTTGAAATTTAACGCTCTACTAGAAAGGTCACTCGGTTTTTTTCGATGAATCTAGTTGTTTCCAAATTAGTCCCGGTTAATTAACACATTATAGTCACATCAATAACCCATAACCAGCTTGGAAACGGCTAGATTTATCGAAAAAGACCAAGAGACCTTTTTTGTAGAGCGTTCAATTTTTTTGGAAGGAAATCAGCCTTGCAGGGCCTGCCTGAATAGATCAGTTTTCGAGTTGTGAGAATCTGAAAGTGCCATAAGACCATTTCCCATGTCATTTAAATGGGAGATAAAAAATCGCGATGAGCAATGAGCTCAAATTTTTCGAGGTTTTGTTATTTGATCCCAAAAAACAAGTTTTTGTAAGGTCTTCTGAAAAAAAATATAGTCAGTTCATTTGGCCCACCTTAATGTAGATACATACATATGTATATCATACGACGACTGGGGATCTTTTCAGTAGAGCGTTCAATTTCCTACGAGAATATGTCTTGGGTATTTCTGTATGTCCGGCCATTGGCGAGTTAAAAAAATTCAGAACAAACAAAATTCTTCCCTTGTTAAATCCATGGGAAATAAAAAAAAATTGGGATTAGGAACCTCTAAATATTAATATTGAGGGCTTATATTTTAACAGGTATCTCGTTTCACCTTACTGCAACTATTGAATGTGCGAATAATTTCATGGTATCTAGCGACCGGGAAATCCTGGAAAACCGGAAATTATACGGGTTTTTTACGGTACCTTTGAAAATCCGGGAAATCTACGGGAATTTCTTACAGCAATCGGGAATTTGTTTTTCAAAGGGAACTTACGTAAATATTTCGCAACAGTCTAATAATCAGAACTTTCAATCGCGATAAATACCAAAAATGTTACCAATATAGGCTTAACAAGATTCATTTAATATTTTATAAAACAAAAAAAAAAATTCTGTTACGTATTAAACCTATGAATCACGTATTGGCAGCAACAAACATATTATTTACAACTGTATGTAGTATCTTGCCCATTCGAAAGTAACGATTTCAGACAACTATATTATTCAGTAGTTCTACAGCTGAAAAATGATATAAGCTCGGATATAAGTATCCGAGAATTTCTGGTAAATGTCCAGGAAAAATCGGGAATTTTTTATTTTGATAACGCTAGACACCCTGGAATTAGAACAAAACAAAAATAGTCGATTTCTTTGAATCACCCTAGTATGTGTCTCTAGATGCGATAATGTTTGCTCTTCTGATCTCAATTGGTATTACACGTTTCAGATTTGGAGAGGGGAAACTGAAATCTGGATTGTTGACGTGCCGACTCATCTGTAACACTGGCCTGACAGCATGCCGGATACTCTTTCATTCTCACAAAGACTTGATTCTCCTTAGTTGTCAGGGATGCGGTACAGATCTGATGCCATAACAATAATCCTGCAGGTAAGAGGAAGTCAGAGACTTTTGAAACTCTTAAGACTTGAGACCAGATACCTGACACCGGATACCTGGACCCGGATGCCTAACACCGGATACCTAACACCGGATACCTGGACCCGGATTCCTAACACCGGATACCTAACACCGGATACCTAACACCGGATACCTGGACCCGGATGCCTAACACCGGATGCCTAACACCAGATACCTGGACCCGGATGCCTAACACCGGATACCTAACACCGGATACCTGGACCTGGATGCCTAACACCGGATACCTAACACCGGATACCTGGACCCGGATGCCTAACACCGGATACCTAACACCGGATACCTGGACCCGGATGCCTAACACCGGATACCTAACACCGGATACCTGGACCCGGATGCCTAACACCGGATACCTAACACCGGATACCTGGACCTGGATGCCTAACACCGGATACCTAACACCGGATACCTGGACCCGGATGCCTAACACCGGATACCTAACACCGGATACCTGGACCCGGATGCCTAACACCGGATACCTAACACCGGATACCTGAGTCCGGATACCTAACACCGGATACCTAACACCGGATACCTGAGCCCGGATACCTAACACTGGATACCGCACACCGGATACCTGAGCCTGGATACCTAACACCGGATACCTGAGACCCGATACCATCGAGGTACTTGATGGTATTGGGTACGATGATGGGATCGACGGTCGACGGTATCGACGGGCGATGGGATCGACGGTCGACGGGAACAACGGTCGCCGGTAACGACGGGCGATGGGATCGACGGTCGACGGGAACGACGGTCGCCGGTAACGACGGGCGATGGGATCGACGGTCGACGGGAACGACGGTCGCCGGTAACGACGGGCGATGGGATCGACGGTCGACGGGAACGACGGTCGCCGGTAACGACGGGTGATGGGATCGACGGTCGACGGGAACGACGGTCGCCGGTAACGACGGGCGATGGGATCGACGGTCGACGGGAACGACGGTCGCCGGTAACGACGGGCGATGGGATCGACGGTCGACGGGAACGACGGTCGCCGGTAACGACGGGTGATGGGATCGACGGTCGACGGGACGACGGTCGCCGGTAACGACGGGCGATGGGATCGACGGTCGACGGAAACGACGGTCGCCGGTAACGACGGGCGATGGGATCGACGGTCGACGGGAACGACGGTCGCCGGTAACGACGGGCGATGGGATCGACGGTCGACGGGAACGACGGTCGCCGGTAACGACGGGTGATGGGATCGACGGTCGACGGGACGACGGTCGCCGGTAACGACGGGCGATGGGATCGACGGTCGACGGAAACGACGGTCGCCGGTAACGACGGGTGATGGGATCGACGGTCGACGGGACGACGGTCGCCGGTAACGACGGGTGATGGGATCGACGGTCGACGGGAACGACGGTCGCCGGTAACGACGGGTGATGGGATCGACGGTCGACGGGAACGACGGTCGACGGTATCGACGGGCGATGGGTGAGATCGCGGGCGGTGGGTGGGAGCGCGGACGGTGGGTGGGATCGCGGGTGTTGGGTTCCGAGCTTGAGGCTTGAGAGACTCGAAAGACTTGAGACTTCCTCTTT
Source organism: Macrophya alboannulata (assembly GCA_949628255.1). Taxonomy (NCBI): domain Eukaryota; kingdom Metazoa; phylum Arthropoda; class Insecta; order Hymenoptera; family Tenthredinidae; genus Macrophya; species Macrophya alboannulata. The sequence continues at coordinate 957,422 of OX451212.1, read as the reverse complement.
TTAATTTTAGTTCCAGGTTTTTCTTACTCGTTCCTGTCTGCAAAAATTCTGCTGAGTGGAACGCGGATAGACGTGCGAGGGAGCTTTATGATGGATCGAACGGAAAGCAGATAGGCCGCCGAAGAAATGGGCAGGAGGTAAGAATTTGAACAACATCCACATTATCTTATTGCCAAATCTTTTTTTATAGAGCTGATATTCAAACTGTTAAACGAACTTGTATTTTCAATTTCGTTTTTTGTCGGACTTTTAATTTCATAAATTCAAATTTTAACTCCATATTTATTTACTAAAATGAGCTGCCATGTGATTCGTTTTATCGATTCACTTGTATAAAATACATCTTGATCATTGAGATAGAGCCGATATTGAGGTAAAAATTTGATTTCTATTTCTTCTTTCTAGTTCTAGTTCTTGTAAAAGTATAGGGAAATATTCCTGTAAAATTAATCATAATTCTTTATATTTATATAAAGAATTATGATTAATTATAATATAATAATTTAATTATAATTCTTATTCCATGTGTATATTTTTCTTTTAATATATTTTATGCATGATGAATTCTTGAATAAATTTTTATCAATAAAATGTCAATACCAGAAAAAATTGATCCACACAAATGAGGTAAAACGGAAATTCCGAGAATAGTTCTTGATCGATTTACTGAAAAATGAAAAAAATCTTCAAGTTGGGTCAAAAATTGTGAAAAAATTCGCCATCGTTTTCGGAATTTTTTTTTCCTTGAAATACGAGATTTGGATTCAAATTTTTTCATATATGAAATATTATAATCATTTCCACTTTCCAATAACTATAGAGTCTGTATCTCTAGATGCGACAATGTTTGTCCTTTTGATCTGAATTAGTATTCCACGTTTCAGAATTGAAGTGGAGAAATGAGATCACTTGTGCATCCTGGCCCAATGGCATGCCGGATACTTTCATGGAGACTTGGTTCCTCTCAGTTGGCAGAGCTACGATACAAATGCCATAATAATCTTCCTGAAGATAATATATGTACGTGAATTTCGTCGTATTTGTATATCTTACTATAGAGTGAGTCCACGAGAGAGGAAACGCTCAAATTTTCTATGTAAGAATAACTTTTTTCTTTCCGATAACAAACTCGAGTGCAATTGTCAAAAGTAAGAGGCTATTAACAAATCTCAAGAAAATATCACATCAACTTTATTTATCTCTTTGAAAGGTAGACTTGCCTTGTAGTAGGGAAATATATATTTTTTTTTTGTTAATTTTTTAACATATGAATTGTTATAATTATTCATAATATCAGAAGTAAATTAAAATTAAAATGAAAGTAAATATGATACAGAAGTACAGAATAAATTGAATCAAGGGAAATGTTTCAGGATTGAATGAACATTAAAATGTAAATCGATAGCTTTAAAGTTGATTTCGAATCTGGAGAAGTCCCTAAAGCACATTCGCTCGTTAGGAGTTGAATCTCGGATAATTCAAAAGTCCAATAACTAAATGAAGGTCTCGATAAGTCTTTGAAAAAAATAAATAGAAAAATATCAATTACAATGAATAATATGTATTTTGAAAATGTGTATGAAACATCATCACCGTACAATACGTACAGACTTGGATAAAGATTATTATTAATATGACTTTTATTTTCGTTCTTTTTCAGATTCGATATTTGATACAGAACTCTAAAAATTTCAACTCAGTTACGCTAATATCAAAACTATGTCTACACGGACAAGCCGCTGGAACGTGTCGTTGATCGGGCCAAGGCAACGCTTCCGCTGGGAAAGTGTGGTCGAATGGGACGGCGAAAAGTTTCACGTCCCTGTATTCACTTGTATGAATGTATTAGGGTGTGTCAGTTTGATTTTTTTTTTTTTCTAATTTTTATAGTGCTACTTTTCAAGTCACTAGGTCTTATCAAGAAGAAGAATTCCCCGTAGTAAAATTTTTCTCCGTCAAGTTTAAGTGGTTCCGAAACTTTTTTTTGTTTTCCATTTGTTTGACACACAAAAAAAAATATATTTTCGAGTCAATTCACATAGTTTTGTAGTTAATTAATATTTTGCGAGTCGTTCAATACCATCGAAATCTTGGACCCTTAGTCAAGAAACGTAGGATCGAATAACAGTGTTTGGAGCTTCTATCTTGTTGGAATCAAGAGAACAAAAAAGAACAGAAAATATTGAACTGTAAACAATTTTTGAAATTCTGTATCCGAAAAAAAAATAATAAAAATAATAAATTAAAATTATGAAATTCTATGTGTAGGTACTCTAAAACTAAAAGACTAAAAAAAAGTTTTGGAACCACTTAGCTTTGACATACGAAATTTTTCGATCGAGAAATCTCTTTGTGTTGACGAGAACTATCCGTTCGAAACGTAGCAAGAAATTTTTTTTTTTTCTCTATGACACCCTAATATGTATGTAGTACGTATGTACTTAGACCAGTAGACATCTATAGGAAAACAACGCTCAGCTCAAAGTAGCGATACCTATAGTAAAGTAACAGTAATAATATTACCAATAATTAATAATTGCAATGATACTGATAGTGATAATAGTAATGAATATGCTCATCTTATAGTAGTGAGTACCTATTACTGCCGTAATACCGAAATTGCAGGATTTCAAATACAATAGGATTCGCTTTGCCGGCGAAATCATCTACTGGTCAATAATCATACTTGTCTCTCTTTGTTCGGATGGCGGTAAACTTCCTGAAAAGACACTTCACATTTGTCAAATACTTTCTATTTAATTGAAAGAATCGCTTAACTACTGTACTGTGCATGAAAATGTATACGGCTAGCTGATTTAACTGCAATATTAATTAATATATCACTGTAGATATGTCAATCATCAATTATACCGATTTTTTCGTGATAGAATTATTCTTCGTGCAAGCAGGCTTTGAGTATTTAAAAATTCTTCAAATGTCTAATGATCTCTCTACATTTTGAATGCAGTTCAATAATTTATAGAGTGATAATAATCAATTTGTCCAATATCAAGTCGACTGAGAGGAGATCCCTTCCCGATTTTGTCCCAACAAATTTATCCCACGCATCGTGACGGGATTAAACGAGTTATTTTATTTATTTATTTATTTTCATTGTTTATAATTTCATAATTTCAAATACATAAGAATTCTGGAACATGATGATACTATGTTTAATCACGTAAATTTTTTGGTAAGCTAAATCATTGCAATACTATGTTACATTGTTGTATATTACCTATGTATAGTAATTTACAAAGCAATGTTTCAGCTGTCGTATATTATGATCCTGTGGAGTACATACATACATATATACATAAATATAGTTATATTAATATCAAAATTTGATGAAATGGTGGATGAAAATGAAGATTTCGATCATGAAATATTTTCTATGGCAGAATAGCAGTCAAAATGAAATCTCCGCGATTTTTTACTCCCTAAATTCTGTTAAAACTGACGTCAAGTTATAACGTAATTTGATGTAATAAACAATAAAGACAAAAAACATTCATTCATGATTTTCCATTAAAATTATCATTAATCAGTTATAAAACGGTTTTAAACTAGAATGTAACAGAATATAATCTAGAATAGCTGATCCCGCCGAAATTTAAACTGACTGATGACGTCATGTGGTTTTGCAAGATGGACACCCGCGCATGCGCGAGTTCGTTTGCTCGGCTGCTAGGGCCGTCAATTGTTTTTGACAGTTTATCAGAATATTAATTTTTTCGATTTAATTTATGTTTATCGTCTAGAAACCGTAGTTGGCGTGTGAAAAAAGGTGAGAGTAGTTTAATCTTGCTGTTGCCCGACTGTTAGAAGTAAAATTCAAGTCTGAGCATGTTATTTATCTTCGCTAAACATTTTTAAAAAACGAAGTGTCTAGTCCGGAGACTCGGATGAATAATTCTAGGTTATAAAAACAAAACAAAAGAATTTTTGCTGTTTCATACGGCTGTCCGGACGAATAAAAAGCTCATATTCATCCGGCTATCCGGACGACTAGACGCAGCTTATAATAAATCTTCTAATAACTAATTCGTCGGATCGAAACATGTTCGACCGTCAATTGCGATCATATATTGTTTTCTATTTTTTTCTTACTACAAACGTTGACACATAGGGTAGATAAAACCTAGTAATTTCTATGAATTTAATATCCGAATTTCATAACCGCGTACATACGTAAAAGCAATACAACACGATGTTTCGGTTGTGTAAATAAAACTCGGCTAAATAATATGTTAAAATCATAAATAAACTAAAAAGAAAATTCCAAGCAATGTCCATAGTAGAGAAAATCGGATACCTAGCAATCATTTACTGGGGTTCCCAATTTTCTCGTAACATAATCCACATGTTGTATAAAACTTTCTTCTCCCCGGGTATCCCTATTGATTTATATTCGATGGGTAGATGGGCGGTAGTGACTGGCTGTTCTCACGGTATTGGTAAAGCTTACGCTGAAGCTTGTGCCAAGATGGGTATAAACGTTGTATTGATAAACACTTCGCAGAGAATAGATAAGCTGAAAGATATGGCGATAGATTTAGAAGCGGTCTACAATGTCAAGACAAAGATAATTGAGCTGGACTTATCCCAGGGTTTAGAAGCCTATGAAAAAATAGAAAAAGAAATGTTCGGTATGGACGTAGGTGTACTGGTGAATAATTTAGGCATGGGATATCCGCATCCAGAATATTTCTTGGACTTACCACACAAGGAAAAGATCTACACTAATATAATACAATGCAATATAGTTGTTGTAACTAATATGTGTAGAATTATACTGCCGCAAATGGTACTGCGAGGAAGAGGAGTCATTGTTAATGTAGGTTCGTCAGTTGCGGTGATGCCCAGTCCTCTGCTGACCGTATTTGCTGCCTCCAAAGCCTATGTTTTGAAATTTAGTAAAGACCTAAATGCGGAATATGGAAAACACGGCATCATAATTCAATGCCTGTTGCCAGGACGGATAGCTAATCTTTTACCAGAGTCCAAGAAGGCTAGCGGATGGATTGTTCCAACTCCTGAAAATTACGTGGCAAGTGCCCTCAACACTATTGGCAAAGACGATAGCACTACGGGATTTTTTGCACACACCTTGCTAGTCGGCGTTGTTAGAATAGCTTACAAATTGTCAGCAACGTTGGTCATCAAATTTATGACTACTGTGATGGAAGGTAATCGAAGTCATGCACTGAGGAGATACATTGGCTGATTTTTAAAACAATTTTTATGACTTTTGTTATTGTTATTATTATTGTTATTGAAAATAAACTAATATACAGGCATTTTATTATGAATTTATTCAACTGCGGTTGAGCTTAGAGGTAAATCTTGGTCTACAAATTATCAATAAGGTATCTTCGCCAATCCAATCTTTTTCTTGCGACCCATCGGTACAATCTTCAGTACCAACTTGTAAGTTGGAAATCCTTTCAGGTTCCCGATAGTCTTTTTTGTCTTCAAATTTTTTCCTTCATCATCTTGAGAATCCTTACCACTTGTCTTATTTGCTACTAGACTTATTTCTCCAAATAGCATTTCAACTGATTTTTCTGTCTTTGAACTTTGGACTTCCGTGCTTGAAGGAACTTCCTCTGTCTTTAGACTTGTTGTAATCTTCTGCGAAGTAGATTCAACGGTTTTTGAGCTCGTCACTTTCAAAGTTGTCTTTTTTGTTGTTAGACCGGTTTTATCTTTCATTAAACTGCTTGTAGTTAGCCTTTCATTCTTGGGAATTACAGTCATAAGCGAAGCTATTTTATTTGTTGCCCTCGAATCTTCATTCTTCATACGTGAAGTAGTCTTATCTATCATTGGATGCCTGACGCTCTTCTGCAAAGTTGATTGAACAGTTCTAGGACTTGTAGCCTTCAAAGCAGTCTTCTCTGTCCCTACACTGGTATCTGCCAAGTTTAAACTGATTCTGTCCACCTTTTTATTCTCTGAATCCTTACTACTTGTTGTTTTATTCGGTCCATTGGTATATGAAGTTTTCTTAGTTCTTTCTTGGGCCGTTCCCTGAACTGACAAAATCTCTCTATTTGATTTTGAAGTTGTTACTTCAATTCGCGCAGTTATCTTCCCAATTTTCTCATTTGTAGCTTTACTATAAGTCTTTGTAGTCATTGTTCCAATATTCGACGATTTTTTGGTAATATTTTCTGGATTCGTAGTTTGCTGATTCCTGAAATCTGCATTGGTTTTATACGTAACTATTTTTTCAGATTTCGTGCTTGTTCCTTGTGAGTTTCCTTCTGAATTGATTGTTGATTTAATCGTAGGCTCCATATCAACTAAAGAAGTTGTTTCTTTGAAATACATTGTCCCAGACGTACTTGCTGTTGGAATTTTATCTGTTGTTCGAAGCGTGGAAATGGTCGGAGTAGTACTTTCTGAAATATTATTCGGATTGCACATTACTGTCTCTTCATTTGTGATTGTATCACTTTCCTCTGTATGTATATCGCAAGTAATGACCATTCTATTTATTAGCATAAATCGAACAGGTTTATGCATAACATCCACCACTAATTCTGGTGCCCCTATTCCACCGCGAATTGCATGCATCAAAGCTCCGGCAGTACTAGGTGTGCGATCGATACATTTAAAGAAAGTTACCCTGTCTTTGTTAATATAAGGCGATCTTTCTTCCGGCCAAAAAAGTTTCGTGTTTGAATATTGGTCGTAGGGATGGTTGTCTCCAATTATTAATTTCTTTTCAAATTTATGGTGATTCTCTGCAGCCTGGTGGTATCCGTCAATCATATCACTGGGCAATAAAATCTGATTGTATTCTCTGGGGGTAACTGCTCGGGATTCAACGATGATGATCGTATAGGTCAGCACCTCGAGCATCCCTGAGAATTAATCTAAATATTTATACAATTGCATCGTTTATATATTATGGTATTGAGTAGTTCAGTGTATAGTTAGTGTCATTACATACCTAAAAAAATGATAGACGCTTTCATTCTCTTGAAAATCTTCACTGCAGTAGCTAATTTTTGCAAATAACACTTACATTTCATGTTATGAATTTAAACTACAGCTTGAGCGCTAATGAGTCGTTCGATCAATCATAATCACAACTGCAATCAATTCAATATTAATAATTGAACACAATGGGAAACATTGCAGTGTGGCATGTTTATTCTACAATGACTCACTGTATTTAGTCTACGTTTTAGAAATTCATGATCGCAATTTTCAAAACATGTTACAAAAGTTTTACAGCTTAAGAATGAGTCACGTGAATTATTTCCATTGCATATTTACTCTGTATGATAAACTATTTCTTCCCTAATGGTCTAAATTCTGTTCAGTGTAGGAAAATATCGTACAAGATGAGCAATCCCTCTGCTAGTTCATCGGACAGTCCTCGTTACCACGTGAATATCTTTCAGGATGATTCCGAACTAGAAAACAGTTCCGTGATTGACAAAGAGAAAGATACGGTGATAAATCTATATTTTCTTCCAATTTGAATCACGATATAATTTCTTTTCTTCAGTCAAATAATTTTCTAATAAGTTACAAATTTGTTACAGATTCGTGATAGCTTTAAGAAAGCTTTGTTAACAAGTGTTGAAAGCTTGTTGGAGAAACTGGAAAGAAATAAAAAACACTTTAAACATTCTAGCGATTTTTCAATTTATACTGGAACTACGGGAATCGCATATTTATATTACCATTATGGAAAGAATTATAACGATCAGTCGTACATCAATGTAAGAAAGAATTTCATTCTATGAACAAATTCAAGTACAATCTTTTAAAAATTCAAATCAACAGATAAAAACTCTTGGCCTTAATACTTCTTATATGTCTTTACGTTTATTTAGAGAGCCGCTGAGGTGATAGACGGAAGTTTGAGCAAGTTAAAATCTTCTAAAAGGTTGATTACATTCCTGTGTGGAAATGCCGGACCTTTAGCTCTAGGAGCAGTTATCCACCACTCGAATTTCAACGAAGAAAATTCTCTCGTAATGATTGCAGAGTCAGTAATACTCAACTTTCAATCTATAAATTGCAAAGAAGGTTCCATGATCATGGTTTCAAATTCTTCATTACAGCTTACGAGCATTATCAAAGCATGCATGTGGCAGAAGCAGTGATTGTCCTGACGAATTGCTATACGGAAGAGCCGGCTATCTTTATGCACTACTTTTTGTTAATAGTTATATATCGCCGCCCCCTTTTGAGGAGGGTCTTCTCAAAGAGGTATATCGAACAGTCTAGCTCAAAAATCGAAAAAGCAATTCAAAAGTATCTAAACTATTCTCAAGAAAGCTGATTATAATCTAGATCTAATTCAAATTTGTCATTCAATTGAATTTTCTTAGGTAATTGGTTGCATTTTCAATTCTGGTCAAGCCACTTCCAAATCGATGCACTGTGAATCGCCATTGATGTACTCTTGGCACGATAAACTGTACCTTGGAGGTGCGCATGGTTTAGCTGGGATCTTATTTGTATTGCTCCAGGTTCGTTGCGTTTTTGAATAATCCTACGAGATTGTAGAAGTAGAAATGGAGTTGGTTTTTTATTAGTAAATTTGGACTATGTTTCAAATTATTCAGGCTCTTCCATATCTGACAGAGTATCAGCTTAAGGAACAGATAGAACCAGCACTTAAGTATCTTATGAAGCTGAGATTCGCATCTGGCAACTTTCCCTCTTCTGTTGGAAATCAGTCTGATAAATTAGTTCACTGGTGTCACGGAGCACCCTCAATGACGATACTGTTCTGCAAGGCTTATGATGTAATTATTTACGCAGTTTCAAGATCTTCTTGACTGTGTTTTACCCACAATGTTAAGAAATTAGTATTTAAACTCTCTAAAGGGTATTTGAACCACCGTGATTTTATATTTTTATGAATTCCAACAATACAATCAATTCCGCTGGATTCTATAATTACGAATGATCGTAATTATGTACCCCATTCTGATTACAGGTCTTTGGGAATCCCGAATATCTCCAAATTGCCATAAACTGTGGAGATGTTGTATGGTCACGAGGACTTTTAAAGAAAGGATATGGCCTATGTCACGGCGTGGCGGGAAATGCTTACTCGTTTTTGTATCTGTTTCAATTAACAAAGGTAAATAAAATCTTCTCTTTCATTCCTTTACCATTAATAACGCATAATCTTCTAAGAGGCAGACTTCCGCTGATTAAATCTCTACCCCTTCATAATCTTTTGATACCTTTGATGATAGTAATAAATTGTTTTATTTCAACCTTATAGGACATCAAGCATTTGCATAGAGCTTCTAGGTTCGCAGAATGGTGTATGGATTATGGAAAACATGAGAATAGGGTACCCGATCGACCGTATTCTTTATTCGAAGGTAGTTAAATACGAATATATTGTCTCACCTGCATAATTACTTCTCTGAGCTAATGATAAATCAAGAAAAGATTGTATTTATGATAAATTATTGCTGTGGTAAATGTTTCAGGCCTCGCAGGGACCATTTACTTTCTCATTGATATCCAGAAGCCATTATCAGCCAAGTTTCCCGCGTATTCTGTGTGAATCAATAAAAAGTAAGCATCCTATCAAAGCATGCCGTTCCTTTTCTGCAAGGTATAATATTCGTTAACAAATTTATATTTTCATTTGCAGATTGTCGATTTCGCGTTGTCTCATTTCTTCGGATGAAAGACTGCAATTTCTGAATGAATATTCCCGCGTTTCGTATTCATATACAAGATTCTTTCACCCTTCACATATTCTGATAAACTAGTTGTTGATAAGATATATTAATGGAAGTTTTTCTAGATAAGTTGTGAGAGTTAAGAGAGCCATACAAACGAGCTTTGGTAGTGCTTGATAATTCATAAACGACCTTCGAACTATTCAGAGAATAAGATAGACAGCATATTTAAATTAAAAAAACGGTATCTCATCGACTTCATTAACGTATTACTTAGTTGTGAGCAGTGATTGAACATTAGCAGCGTAACATTCAGTTAAACATGTCTGTTAATGATAATTGTAAAAAACAAGCTTACGTAAGCGAGAGAGTAGTTCTTCCTGAAGAGGACGGTGGTCTTCAACCAGCAATAATTATTGTAAACAATGGGAAAATTGAGGAAATCATTCCGTCAGTCAATGAAGATACGGTAAACAAATTGAGAGATGTAAGAGAATTTAACGTTTTTAATATTGGTTTAGAATTATTTAATAACTTTTTGCTATTTACATGCTAAATTTGAAGAAAGATACAATGATTGATGAATAATGTTGCTTCAGTAATAAATTATTGATGTCTGATTGTTCAGGAAGGTATAAAAGTGGAGATACTTGGCTCGCTAGTAATCATGCCTGGCATAGTTGACTCCCATGTCCACATAAACGAACCAGGACGCACCGATTGGGAAGGTTTTAATACCGGGACTCTGGCAGCAGCGGCTGGTGGAATAACTACGATCGTGGATATGCCTTTGTAAGCGTAAATTTTAATTGCAATAGTCTAAAGTCATACAGATCAAACCTTTGAGTGAATAATATTATATTTTCTAACAATTTATGTCACAGAAATTCTATACCACCCACAACAACTTTGGAAAACTTGAAAACTAAGGCAAAAGAAGCCTACGGAAGGGTGTTCGTAGATGTTGGATTCTGGGGAGGTGTGATACCTGGGAATGAGGTATAACATTCGTGATCAAATGATAATTTGATTATTCAAATCTCAATTCATCATTTATATGAAACAGAAGGAGCTTCAGGCTTTGATAGAAGCTGGAGTAGTTGGCTTCAAATGTTTCCTCTGCCCGAGTGGAGTTGATGAATTCCCGCATGTTGATCTTCAGGACGTTGAAAAAGCTTTAGCACAATTACAATCGACTAATTCTCTTCTCGCGGTATGGTTTTTAACAGACTATTTCTCATTTTGCTTGAATCTTATCATTTTTCGTGTATAAAATGATGCAAAATTTATCCAACATTTCATTTTTATATTACAATGTTCAGTTCCATGCAGAATGTGAACTTCCCGATCCTCCAAAGACTGGAAAAGGAGATTCCAAGGAGTATGAAACATTTCTACAGTCGAGACCACCTGCGATGGAAGTTGAAGCTATAAAAATGGTTTCTTCATTATGCAAAAAATATGGGTGGGTCAAAAATGACTAGAATTAATCCCAGAAAATTGAATACTCGTTCAATTCAATGTATCAACTTGCTAACTGTTTAAGAAAACTATTCTCTTCAAAATTACTAATGAATAACGTGATCATTTCTCAGTGTACGATGCCACATAGTCCATCTATCAGCTTCTGAAGCTTTGGATATTGTCCGAGCAGCGAAATCCGAAGGATCTCATCTAACAGTGGAGACTTGTCATCACTATCTGAACTTCTGTGCTGAAGAAGTGCCGGAAAATGCCACAGAATTTAAATGTTGTCCTCCCATTCGAGAGAAATTTAATCAAGTGAGTTGCTTGCTGAATAATTACCCGAATTCTCCATTTCAAAATTAATTTTCGACCTTATTACCAACACGGTGTACATTTTTCAAATATCTTTACAGAACAAACTCTGGGAAGCTTTGGAAAACGGCTTAATAGACATGGTAGTATCAGACCACTCGCCGTCAACAGCAGAGCTCAAAACATGCGGTGATTTCATGTCTGCCTGGGGTGGAATTTCGTCTGTACAATTCGGTACGGTTTGAAATTTGAATGAATTCTTAAAATTGTAATTTACTATAAGATTTGTAAGCCTTTTTTCAATATCTACTAATCTCTAATTTTTTAAAACACATTCTTAGGTCTCTCAATAATGTGGACAGCGGCAAAAAAGCGCAATCTAAGTATTGAAAATGTTTCTTGGTGGCTGAGTACAGCTCCTGCTAAACTGTGCAGATTTGATGATAGAAAAGGTAGATTATGCAAAGGTATGGATGCTGATCTTCTCATCTGGGATCCTGAGGCGACTATCAAGGTGAAATTACAGATTGTGATTAGAATCTAAGCAATAATTGGTAAATTGAGACGGTGATATCAAAGATAGCAAATTTTGGGAACGAGATTTTCTAAAAATCAGTTTGTTTCTGTATCTATGAAGTTTATTCAATGAAATAGTGTAATTAATACTGTTTCTAGTTTTTTTTTTTTTTTTTTTACAGATTGAAGAATCTATGATTCTGCACAAAAACAAGGTATAATTGTGTTTTGAATAATTATTATCGTTTTGTAATAGAACAAGAAACGATAAAATGTAATAACGATGGTTTTTTTTTTTTGCAGATAACACCTTACATGGGTAAAGAATTATTCGGCCGAGTTGTAGAGACTGTAATTCGCGGAAATACAGTATACAAAAATGGAATACTGATAGATAAGCCCATAGGCGAACTCCTGCTGATTGGGAATGGAAAATACCGCATCTAAAATACAATACTTCAGAATTTCGTACAGGAAAATGATAATGTAATCCGATACGACGAATCTACGTTTCGTAAAACTGTACTTTTATTCACGGAACTTGAAAAGGCAGCAATAATCACATCTTATCAAGTATTTTTTTTAAATATACAAATTCTGTTAAATTTAATGAAACTAGACTAGAGTCATTGTTATTTGCAAAAAGAAATTTAAGATATTCATATTATACATGTTGTGTATGAACTCCTCGATTATCATACAGCCGTTGATAAAGCTTGCGGTTTATTTTCGTATTTTCAATATTTCATGATAGGTAGAAAAAGAAAGGAAATATCTTATGAGGAAACACAGTCATACGGAAAGTTGAGAAAGATATAACATAATTTAATCTGCTTTATTTTTTATACGTAATTTACATAATTCATGTTCATATTCATATAATTATCATCTGTGCATACATTTTGTGTGTACATACATTATAGCAGATCTATACTATGTATGTAGGTATGTATGTAACTACCTATATAAGCGCGCTTATTGTATTATAGTATACCTATAACATATTTTTTCAATAATAAACTTGTATACAACATAAGTTAGAGTATGGATACTTTTGCGTAATATTTGAGAACCACTATGCGGTGTATTAATGATAAGAAAAAGTCTTATATTCCAGCTATGCATTACGTCATCGCATCTTTCCAGGGTCGCTGTTCGTTTAAATACGGAATAAAATAATGTATGTAGTGTACGCTTTTGCCGAATTATCAACGGTAGTGCGAATATCGACATTCTACGATCTGAGATTGGGTAATATCTATCAATACAGTATAAAGAAAATTAACAATGGGAAACAATTTATTACGAATGGTATAAAAAATGATTATTTCTTCATTTGTTTTTTAACAAAATTGTATTTTTCTAATAAACATACATATATTTGATAAATTATTATTCATTTTCTTTTTCTTTTTCTTTTTCGCAGAAGAAACAATTAACAAGATATTAAAACCCAACGCGTGGATATAATATCCGCATATTATGTTTCTCCGCACTTTCAACCATCCTGACATGATTCATGAGTCACTTTGTTCCGATGACGTCATACCGTCGTATGTACAGTTGCGTTATATTGTGTTATATTTGTAATTACGAGCCCCGTTTTATCCTCTATAATAAGTATATGCGTATATCACTATAATATATACCTATCTATACATATATATTTTTCCATAAAAAGTATACCATTTTAATTATTGACTAACAATACGACTACAATTACAATCAAGTGATAGCGCGGCGAGTTAATTCCCGCATTCTTAATCAATACGCGTATCGCATATGAAATAAATATCGTTCAGATTCAGAGTATAGATAAGTAAATCTGTCTAAAAAAATCTAATACCTGGTAGTTAGATAATATTTATTTTAACAGAACAAATTACAAGATTTCTTATTATAACATCTGCATCGCATGATACACATGGTATGTCGTTATAATATGTAGATCACAAGAATTATAATGTATTTGTCTGGAAATTTCCATCGACTTGTTATCGTAGGAAAAAAAAAGAAATGATTCTTGATATATTTATAATAAAAAAAAAGTCTTTATCGCTGTGTTGAGGAAGACTGATCTTTGTATGTCCGTTATATTTTCTTGATCATGAGTGGTGGTCACCGCGGCACGCAGAACGCAGTAATCACGGTCATATGAAAGTATATAAATGTGGCGTGACGTCATTGGATGACGTCAGCATAGCCCCACCACGATATTTACTTTTATAAACGTTGGACGAGGGCGAGGGCGAGGGCGAGGGTTTCGCGAGGGGTCAAATCGTCGCGCGTAAATAAATCTACAAATTACAGATCGCGATGAAAGAGAAAAAAATCGGATGATTATACGTAACGATAAGAAAGTAAATTGGAGAGAAGATAAATAAATAAAGAAAAATGGCAAACTACTAGCGCGAAAATATAATTATTACGAAATGAATAATATTCAAATAATTGTAACATATTATAAAAAAAAATCTAGGATCGTGTACTTCTTTTTGTTCCGATAATATCTAAATTCATAGAAAAAGATCACCACAACCTCCAAGACTTCTTAAAATTGATATTTTCCATCGATAACGCGAATATGGTTATTGAGCAATAAGTAGCGTAGTGATTGTGCTAATTTGGACTCCCGCGTTACTATACGCTGCAAAAAAATAGTTCCAGCTCGGGTCTTGATTAGTTCTATAATTAAAAACTGGGCAAAAACTGATTGCCACGAAAGCCCAAAAAACTTCTCCCCTATCTAAAATCTGAGAATATTAACTCCCCGCGGTATATAAACCGTTATAAGATAGCTGATAAAAATGTTAAGTTGTTCGTCGGTCGCCATTACATACAACCGCGCGTAGTAATACACGCGCCATTTTGATAGTGACGCGAGTTTTGCTCGTCGTGATCTCGACCAGTGACGAAGCCACTGGAGTTTTGACGTGGCTGCTACGTACTTGCCCGTTTGCCCACTCCGATTGCAGCAAAGTTGGTGACGAGGAATACGTAACTGGTAAGTACTCAGCTGGAGAATAATAACAACCAAGCATGGACCAGGGTTATAGCGATAGATCCTAAATGCTTATTGGATCTTAGCATATTATTTTACAGGTTTAAATAAGCGATTGTTCAGTGTCTACAGTGGATAAGTTAGTAAATATGGCGTCCAAAGAAACATCATCATGTTTGTATATGTAATATTCTTTAAAATGAAACCGCGCGTCTACTACCAACCCGACTATCTATTATTACTACGCAATCGTTAACACCGCATCGATACAACGATAGAATATCTCGCTATATTATTATTTTTTTCTCTCTACACAGTCAAATTGTTATCACGCCACTGTGTTTACCCGTCATGGTATACCTCTACCTTGTCACAAAAAAAAACAAAAAAGAAACATCATCATCATTATCATCATCAATAACACATCGCGTTTTCATTCTTCATTTATTATTTTTAGACCGCTTATGTAAATCACGCTGTACCATTGGCCCATTTTTAATGGCGGGAAAATATCTCAACTATTCAAACGATACTCTCGCTATTTACTTCTCTTTCTTTTTATCATACACTTTTCTTGTTTTTCATACAAATATACTATACAAACTGACAGATAGCATGACATACATCATTCAGCACATGCTTATCTCAAATAATATCGAATATATTTAATAATTAGAGATCAATTTCGTATTATTTATAACATTATTTCGGCTTCGAAGAAAAATAGAAATTTTAATTGTCGTCTCTTCTTGTTTTCCTTGATATATTTATTTCTTTTTTTTCATTCACATAATTTCCGACTAATCATAAAGCATTGATTTTTCAGGGCTATTGGTCCCCAGGCTATGGAAAGTATGGTTGAAGAAAACGGATCTACGGTTGACCCGTTGTCACAGGGATCTCAGAGTGGCGATGCGGCTCCAGCGATAGCAACCTCGGTACAATCATTGAGTAGATCGCAGCACCATCTGGTGGCCTCGACCAGCATTGTGCAACTGACGCTTCCCTTATCAGGGACAACGCAGGTATACAGGACACGTTCCTGTGTATCTCGATATTCGATTAATCAAACAATTATTCCATTGAAATAAGAAAAGAAGAAAAAATAAATAGAAAAGAAAAGATAGGCAAATTAAAGAAAGCAAAACAAAACAAGACGCACACACACACGCACCTTATTATTGAATAGTCGAAGCATGATTCTTTAATTATAATATTATATCAATATTTCACAATCAGTAGAAGTTACGTTATTCTTATTATTCTTATTATTCTTTAATCATTTTGCATAATGCTGGTTCGTTTTCCGCCCCTCCCTAGCCCCAACCGATGTTTCTGATATTACAAAATTTAGTTTCAAATAATATTTATAGAATTTTATTTCTTATCGTTAGAAGTCTTGATCGAGCTCAGAATCCAATTCTTTAGTCATAGGAATCCTCAGAGCACGATAGATGCACAAGATTTTGTTAAATTTCTTTCCCAAATCAATGAGAATACCCAAATTCGTTCAACTATTTAATGAGATTGTTTTAAACTGAACTTTTAAGTTGAAATAGGTATCTCCTTTTTTTTTTTTTTTTATGTATCTATATTCTTTTTCATTTTCCACATTTGAATTCCAAAACAATTTATTGTCAAATCTGTAACATCCAGGTTTTATTAAATACAACAAGGAATGATCAATGACTTTTTGTTAATCTTAGGTACAGTCTGTGATACAGCCAAATCAGCAATCCGTTATACAAACAGCTACTAATATCCAGCCCGTCGCTCTTTCAAAGGCTAATGTTATCCTCGTCAGCAAACCGAATTCAGTTATTCAAACGACGCAAGGGAGTCTACAAACTCTGCAGGTAGTTTCTCCAGCTTGTATTCGCAAATATAAAACTAGACTCGCCCTGATTTTCAGATTAATTTCTTCATTTGTCTAATTTTCTTGTCTCTATCTTTTCTCAAATATTTTCATTCATTATTAAAGGTCGTCGAGACAGGAAGCGATGACAGTTTCTCTGACGAAGAATCCCCAAAGAAAAGAAGGGACATTCTGACCAGACGACCATCTTATAGAAAAATATTAAACGATTTAGGCGGAGGTGAGATTGCAGGTAAATATACCTTGCGCTATTATTTTTTTAATTTATTTTTAATTTTTTTCTACTCGTTTTCTTTATTTCATGTCTTTTTCATATTTATTCATCATTCTTTTATCATCGGTTTATATTGCACAGATCAAAAGTTGCACACAGCTTTCTCACGTCTATGGAGTCTATATAGACTCCATACTCACGTCGGACTAATCAAAAAAAAAAAAAGCCTTTTAAAGGTAAAGGTAAAGAAAAGACCGATTAGATCAATTATTTATTGAGATGGATACTAAAAAACGTTCTTTATTTACTTTCAATCTGAATTTAATCATAATTTTTCAATTTTTTTGAAATATCTTTTCTGCCTTTATTTTTGGATAGAATTTGTTCATTTCTTATTTTTAAATGTATTCTCGTCCTTTATAAAAGTACAATTATTTGATATTAGATTTGTTTTTTTTAACAACGCAGAATGTCTATTTGCATATTCAAAAAGATTTTTATTTGAAATCTGTATAAGAAATTGCCTGTATCACCTGGGTGATAAATAATTAACGATACCTATTCTGGCTTCATTCTATATTCATTTGAGAATTATTAAATAACTTTAACAGTAACTGAATATTGAATTTACCCGATCCGTGATCTTGGGTTAGTTCTCACATCCTTAAATTCAACAACAAATTCTCGCTTAATTTTCATCCATTACTCAAACTGTCTATTAACTTGAAAAATTTATGACTTTATATCACCGGTATCTCGAGGAGTAACTTTACACGCATACATATAATGAAAATTCTTTGTTCCCTTTTTCTTCATAACAATTTTTCATTTGCTTTACATTCCCATTAATTGATAACAACTAAGTAAATTCACGATAAAATAGTTAGTCATTGTAATGAACTTGACTATTATAGCATAGATTACATTTCTCTTAATATCTAGATGAAAAATATTCCCCATTTTTAGCTGGCGTATTATAATTTAATGCCAGTAGGCTGCCACGCCGAGCTAGAATTGTATGTATAGTATTTTGTATACACATTAAATCCTGCATTTAATTAGTAGCTAAAAAGTAGTTGCCCATTTAGTGACGTAGCGTCTAAATAATAAAATAAATAAATAAATAAATAAAACGTAGTTGATTAATCGCAAAAACATTTCTTCTTTCAAATAATCTGAGTAATTTCTTAATAAAAATTATGCTTGGTGGTATGTTTTTGGTAACTTTAAATATTTCTGTATATTATGTATTTCTCTTATTCGCTTTTGAGTTACTCCGAGGGGACAGAGGTGGGGCAGTATGTATAAGTTGTTCATCGCAAACTACAAATTTGTATTGTGATAATATAGTGAAATCATTGGCTGATTAGTGGTAACGATGATAAATTTTCCGCTGTAGATGAAAAAAAAACAAAATAAAACATTTCCATCAAAATTTTTGCTGCCCAATGCTGTAGTGAAATGTGGAATTAGCAAACCAGGACTATCCCGTAAAATTTAACGCGCTGTATCATTGCAATTAAGTTTTTTTTTTTAGAATACCTAAGCCTTAATTCATCCCTCTTTGTATTATTGTATTCCTTAAGTTCCAACATTCAAACATATGGCAAAGAATTGTATAGGGTTTAAAAAATCGACGAGGTATTCACCCAGGGGATCTAGGTGCGAAGATAAAGAGAATTTTTAACTAGGAACAGAATAATATTAAAAAATAGAAAGAAAACAGAAAAAAAAAGGCGTGAATGATTGTGCTGCGGTAATTAATAGGTCTCGTTGAAAATTGTACCCCCCCGCCCCGCAGTTGTTGTACACCTTAGAGGTGAAATAAGATATGAAAATGAAAATTGGATCAGATTTACCATTCGTAAATGTATAGACTGATTTCACTGTACTTAAAACGGGGGGTCGGGTTGGTTGGGTGTTCCAGAGGGTCGATTGCCCCCCCTCGAATCCTCCTCGGAGTGTGACTCCAACGTGGACAGCGAAGTGTCTTCTCACTCGCTTCATTATCAGACAGGTTGGTTACTTTATCTTCAGTATAATCTTTCCCGTCATTTATTATTTTTCGTTTATATAGAATATATTATATATATATATTCATTATACATATATAGTATATAATTAGGTGGTAAATTTTATACTTCATAGTTTTAGTTATTAAGTTCTTATTTATTTATTTTTATTTTTATTTTTTTCTTATTTCATTTTTTTTTTACGAAGGAGATGGTAATTTAAAATATGTATTTATGGAACCGTGGGAAGCGAACTTCACACTTCCTATCCCTGTGTGTACTGCCCTTGATGGTGTTCTCTCACACGTCTGCTTGGTGTGGCATCCTTGCTTGTTGTCGGATTTCCTTTGAATCACGATTGACTCAAAAAAACACAAAAAAAGATAAAATAAACAAAAGGAAAGAAAAACGCATTGTTCAGGGTGAAATAAATTTTTTTTTTTTTCTTTTTTTGTTATTCTCTACGTTACGTGCGTTAGCCATTATTCACAACGGTATTTCATCAATTCGGCTGACCAAGAAAAACCAAAAACAAAAATAAACAAAAAAAATCTTAAGACGGTAAAACTTAATGAAAATGTTTTACAGTAATACCTGCAGGGACTATTCAAATTGCAACCCAGGGGGAGGGTGTTCCAGGGCTTCACACGCTAACTATGAGCAATGCGGCAACAGCGGGCGGAGCCATAGTTCAGTATGCACAGGGCCAGGACGCGCAATTCTTTGTCCCAGGTGTGCCTCCTTCATAGCTTTATTTATTATTTCTTTATGTACGCTGAACTTGTTTTTTTTTTTTTTTTTTTATTATTTTCCAATTGCTTTCGTCGCCTTTCAAGAATGGCTTACGTTGCGGCGTAGTTACAAGCATTTAGAAGGATAAATAGAAAACTTGATAAAACACAAACGGCTGGATGGATCATGGGTCGGGTACATACATTTATTAACATTTAATAACAGTGCGAAGAGGCGTTGCGGTTTCAGAAAAGGAAAGAAAAGAAAGAAAAAAATCAATAAAACTATAAGCAATGTTATTAATTTCAAGAGTACAGATTCTTGCAATGTTTCAGCTTACACAGGCCATGGAGTTGTGGTCGAAGACGCGGCGCGAAAAAGGGAACTTAGGCTTCTGAAAAATAGGTAATTGATCTGAACAAGAATGATTATAATTACTTATCAATAGTTATAAGATGTAAAAACAAACAAAAAAAAAACAAAAAAACAAACAAAACCAAAATTGGGTATTATTTACAGAGAGGCGGCGCGCGAATGTAGGAGAAAAAAGAAGGAGTATATTAAGTGTTTAGAGAACAGAGTAGCTGTATTGGAAAACAGAAATCAAACATTGATCGACGAATTAAAATCATTGAAAGAACTTTACCAGCAGAAAACTGACTGAGGTCGGCGATTATTTTTTTTTATCGTGTATTGTATCAAAATCACACTAACGATATTCTTGTGCATTTACCAACGTCTACTACTCGTTAAAAAAGAAAAAGAACAAACAAACAAACAAATTGTTTAAAAGCAATTGAATTTGGGTGATAAAGGGATGATAATGGTGATGTACAGGAAACAAATTTCGTATAGATAAGTGTTTCTGTAACATATTGTATTTATGTACTACTACTACTACGAGACGATGAAGAAGAAGTTGAAAAGAATTTGAAGAAATTGAACAGATGAAGAAGGCTTGTGAAACTTGCTATTACTAAAGCGAGAAGCCAAAGGTTTGCTGATTAAGCAGACGTTAAATATTGTAAGCAACGTTAAGAAGAAGAAAACAAAACGGAAAAAAAAAGATGACCCTATTTTTTGTATAAACATAATATCATACTTGGATTAGAATTTTATCATCCTAACTGTTGATTGCATTGAAGAAAGTTTAATGCTACGAGGCTATGCATTGAGCGGACGATATTAAACATGCTAAATAAAAAAAAAATTTGCAAAACTCTTTGATGAAGTAAAATAAAGAAAAGGAAAAAAAAAAAAATCTATCGATGAGATTGATAAGAAAAGAAAGTGATTTTAAACAACGCAGAGGGTGAAAAAAAGATGAAAAAAAAAACAAAAAAAATAAAAAACTAAATAAATAAACAATTCTTGGTATTATTGATTAATCGTAATATTAAATTGTCCAAAACGCCACTGTTGTGCAATAACGTGTTTTATTTCGTATTTAAAGTAAATTGATTTAGTGCTCGAGCTAAATATGATATAAAATTATTTACCCCTTGGCTATCGTTGAGAAGGCGTTTAACAATTTTTTTTTTTTTTTTACTTTTCCAATCCGTTTAGGTTTTACATTTGCATATAATGCAAGCCAAGAGATTTTAGAATAAATTATACATCCGTACCATTGATCTTAAAACTTTGCCACTGGCTATCAAAGATTCAGAATAGCGAAAAAGTGCTCGCAGTTAAAGGAATGACACAATATTTTTATTTTATCCAATCAGTTGATACAGGAATTATATATACATTTACAAATAAAGAAAAAAAAAAAAATTTCCAAGTATAGTTGAAAAAAAAGAAAAAGAATTCCCGTGCTAAAGCATTTTAATCGGAGCCCTTTTTTTTATCAAGCCCTCGTCGAAATATTAATAGAACACCGGGAGAAAAAAAAACATGGCTCTTTCATTAAAGAAATTAAAAAGATGCCTAAGTTTTTTTTTTTTCTTTTTTAATTATTATTATTGTTCTATTATTTGAATAGCCCTCACAATGCCTCGAGCTAGCCAACACCACCCCCACCACCCTTGTATATTATAGATGTAATATAAATTTGGAGTGCCTTGCAGATTGCAGTATATACATATATATAAATAAATAAATAAATAAATAATAATTAACTGCTATGTATGTATATATATGTATATATATTATATATATATTATATATAAATATATATATATATATATATATATATAAATATATATATAAAAAAATATGGGTAGAGATGATATTTACAAATATTATTTATCGCAGTATGAACTATTGCATTATTATTACATCTTATTTGTTTCACTTTTTTTCTCTCTCTCTCTCTCTCTCTCTCTCTCTCTCTCTCTCTCTCTCTCTCTCGCTCTCTCTCTTTCTTGTTTTATTGATGTTTTTTAATCAAACTTTAAATTACTTCAGATTTAGCATTCGTTCTGTTCCGAACGATCGGATCAGATCAGATCAGATTAGATAATTTTAATTGACTTGTACAGAGGAGAAGTTGAAAATTTTCTCTATAACAAATATCTTCAAACTTTAATGTATACACAAAACAATTTTCATCAATTGTGAATCTCATCGGATACTACTCGTACCTCATTTGTCTATATTCACATCTGCTGTTCATACCAAGAGTTTCTTACTTTAGAATAAAATACAACGCCGTCTTATAAAATAAAAATAAAAATGAAAAATTGAAAAAAAAAATAAATATATATATATATATATATATATAATATAAAAAGTACCATATAAAAAATGTAATATTATTTCATTAAATTTTTATTATCTATTTTACCGAAGAATAATAATTAAAATAGCTGGTTGTATATTGTTTGCCATATTAATTTGAAAGCTAAGCTGAACGGTGTCCATGTATTGTAAATCCCGTAATTAAAAAAAAATGAAAATATATATTATATATATATATTTTACGATTTGAATAAAAAGAGCTAGCTTAAAAAAAGAAAAATCAGTTGAAACGTTATCATGGTTATTGGACACCGAGCCTAACTACATTGAATAAATATCATTACCAGTTTATATTTGTATCGTGACTATACATATATGTTGTTTTGTTTAGTTTGAAATTTTAAATAGCTGCAACGATTATATGATGATGATGATAATGATAATGATGGTAATGATGATGATGATAAAAATCAGTTTCCAATTAGCAAAGATAATAAATAACTATAAGGTAATCAATTCTCTGTACTGGGGATATCTGTATATTCAAGTGTTACCTACCACCCGAGAGTTAGTGAATGTGAGGTGAAACTAAGATACTATTATTTTATTTATTTATTTGTTTTTTTTTTTACAAGCCGATAATAATAATTAAATCTCAAATACCTACCATATTTCAAACGTCAATAATAATAATAATAATAATAATAATAATAATAATAATATTTATCGGCTTTGTATAACGATTCAATTTAATTTAATTAATTCTTTCTGTAATTTTATTCAATTGTATCTTTAATATATATTATTTATGTTTATTATATATATATATACAATATAGATATTGACATTAAATAGTATATGTATAATATACCTATATATCCTTTTTGGAGAGGATATTTATTTGAAAAAAAAAAAACAAAGCAAAAAAATTTTCCTATAACTACGTGCTTGTAATAAATAATTGTAGTACTTACCATATTGTGAGGAGAAAAAAAAATACGAAGATAAATCTAATTTATTATTGATTGTAATTTTTTTTTTTTTTTTTTTCTTTTTTCTACTCCTTCGTCATATTTCGCTGGTAAATTGGGTCTTTTCTCTCTGGATTCGTTCTTATTATTATTAATATTAATAATATTATTATTATTATTATTATTATTATTATTATTATTATTATTATTATTATTATGGGTAACCAAAACTTGTAAATTTTTTTTCCCTTTTTTTTTCTTTTCTTTTCTTTAATTCGATCGATATCTCCCTTTGCAAATATGAATATATGTATGATATATGTATATCTTGGTTGCTGCACTTAACATATTATTATAAAGTATTGTATATAGATAAAATATATGTATTTTTACATATCATTGGCCTTCTTGAAGAAAAAAAAAAAAAAAAAATATATATATATATATATAGCTTGTAATTCTATTGATAATTTTTATGCCTTCCTCGATTATTTTCTTGTCACATTAATAATTTCTATATATTATGCATACAGAAATAGTTATTATTTTGAAAATGATTTTTATTTTCTGATTTTTTCATCATTTATATGAACACTAGCTAACTACGTATATTTTATATCAAACGATTTCCACGTGATATGTACAAGGTTCGAACAAAATTATGTCGTAATAATTAGTTTTTTTTTTTTTTTTAATTTTATTGTAGCAACATGTTGATTATCATGAGATCTTTATCTCATAAATTAGTAATGTAGTTTTTTTTCATTTCATTTATTTATTTTTTTTCTTTGTTTTATAAATATTAGGATCAATTTGTCTATATGTATGGGTATATACCATTCGTGATCGTCCACCATCAAAATTCAGATCAAATATTTAAATTAAACGCTATATGTATATGTATATTATAAAAGAAAAAACAGAAAAAAAAAATCACAAGAAATACTATTATAATTTTATGACTATACACTGAACGTCAATTTCTTTATCATTAGAGATTTGACGTTATAATTATTAACTGCATTGTACATGTATAGTTGGCGTTTTTTTTTTCGTTTTTTTTTTTTTTTTGTAACAAAAAAAAAAATAATAATTTGAGACGTATACATGAATTATCGTAAAATATGTATATCTCACAGTATAAAATTGTTATACCTCAGAGTCATCGAAATTACTTGCGAAATTCATATACAAAAAAAAAAAAAAAATTTAACATGAACAAAAAGCGTACATTTTTATTATTTTTATTTTTTTTTTTTAATTTTTTTTTCAATGTAAAGAGACGAAGCGATAAACTAGCGTTCTTAATTAAGGAACTATTATTTGTGGCTTTAATTTATATAATATTAAAAATATATAATATCAATTATATATATACCTATGTATATGTATATAGTATATACGCGGGAGTGCTTGATTCAATTCAGCTATATGTATATAGTTATATAACAGAAATTGTCATATTATATAGACCTAAGGAACTTTTTATTAATCTGTGCTCACAAGCACAAGCTCTTCGATAATTTACTTCCAGTGTCTGCAACGAGAAAAAAAAACCAAAAAAAAAAAAAAACGATGAATGGTCAATAATCAGTACAAAAAAAAAAAAAAAACACAAAATTTCATCCCGAATTTAAAATCAGACTCACCTGTTCGTTGGGGACGTGCTTTTGTGATACGTACGCTGTTGAGACAGCGATGCTGCAGTACCTGCGTTCAAAGTATACCATTGAGTACTGAAATTTTTCAAAGTCGATATTTTTGGAAATTTTTTTTTTTTTTTTTAATAATATATCGAAAAATTAATTACCTTTAACGTGTCTCGCGTCGGTAGAACGTCTCGGTTTACTTCCGCAGATGAGATCGTTGATGTATCGAGGTGTCTTTGACTCCTTGGACCTCGACGATTTAGCAAGCTTTTCATTCTTCATATTGAATACCGCTGTTTGATAAACTATCTCAATAGGCTTTTTCGATCTGTAAATGAATTGATTAATTATCGAATTTTCCTTCACCTTGCAGACCCCAAAATATTGAGAAAAAAAAACTCTAAAATCTCACCTCGCATTATCGTTGAAATTTTTCGATACTTGATCGTTCTTTGTAGTCGCGGTGCAGTTCGTATTATCTAACACGACCTGATTCGAACGATTTAATTTACCATTCGACGTTCGTTCGCTCGTAGTTTTTTTACTATCGTTCGAGGTATATCTTTCGCCGTTTTCCTGACCCGACGATTCATGACTGGTGCTTGTCACCCTGTGCAGTCTACTTGAACGAGTTGATTTAGCATGTAACGGTTTAGAATCCTCAAAATCCTTCGGATTTTCATTCGCAGAATTTCGATGCACGCTATCAATGCTCGAGGTCGATGAGGGCGGTCTGACGATCTTTTTGCTCCTAGTTTTTGCCGGTTTTATCATTTTATGAACTTCACGATTGTTGTTCCTCTTCGACGTGTTACTCTCCGATATAGTAGCCAGTTTGCCATCAGGTTCCCGCGACTTATTATATTGCTTGTAAATTTCTTCCTCGCAATTGTCCGCGACCGGTAAGCTGCTGATTACCTCAACATCGGGATTACCGTTCGTCGCAGATTTAGCCTGCACCTCGCGATCCGTTACCGCGTTCATTTCCGACCGCGTGATAACTTTTTTGGAAAATTTCTTGTCGTTCGAATTGTTCTTATTGCGTATAACGCGATAATTTTCATAAATCGGTACGCTCTTCTTCTTCTTAGCGTTTTCAAAAACGTTTACGTACGTGGGATCGGCAATCGTTTTCGCTGAATCGTCGTTAGAAATTATTCTCGTTGATAATTCTTTGCCAGATATTTTATTATCACAGTTATCGTCGTCTTTGCTTGACTTCGGCTGCAGTACCGGCGGTTTAACGATCGATTTCTTACCGCTCGATGCAGATGCCGTTTTGCTACCGCGATTAATTTGATTTTCCCTTAAAATCTTGTCGTTCTTTTCCGATATCGATAATAATTCCGTTACGGAATTAGATCGCAATTTTTTACCAGATAATATCAACTGATGATCCCTCATTGTATCTACAGGTGAAGAATGACTGTCTTCCACTCTAGCAATGACGGGTTCATGTGTGGTAACGATATTCATCAAAACTTTGTTATTCTCGTTGTCAGAAGTTACGACGTTGTTCTCGTTCATCATCTCGCCTGTTAATATATGATTTTTTTCAACCGTTCCATTAGCTTCAAAGAATACTTCTTCCTCAGCGGGAAGATCAGAGCTAATTATATTATCCAATTCGTCGTCGATCGTCGTTTCATTTTTGACTATATTATCTGTAAATTATATAACACGATTAGGTAGCAATTTATTGCTTGATTCTATATCCAAATTTATAATCTACAAAATTAACTATTATCAATATTATTTATTACTCAAATTTATCGTGTTACTCGAACCTTTCGAACAAGGCAAACTTTATCTTTGCTAACTTTTGAGTTTTGACCAAAGAAAGAAAAGGAAC
The DNA here is from genome assembly GCA_949628255.1 of Macrophya alboannulata. Taxonomy (NCBI): domain Eukaryota; kingdom Metazoa; phylum Arthropoda; class Insecta; order Hymenoptera; family Tenthredinidae; genus Macrophya; species Macrophya alboannulata. The sequence continues at coordinate 930,461 of OX451212.1, read as the reverse complement.
AAAACAAAAATAAATAAATATCAAATCTGGGATTAGATACAAAATTAAGATTTTCACAAATTAATAGCTCAGCTGCACTGATTATCATAGGTATAGTGTTTTAGCACAAATCAATAATTAGAACAATTTTTTAAATACAAAAACGTGCCATATTATATGTTAAATTAATCTGTATATTATATTAATTATTATATGTATGTACCTACTTATGTACGCATATGTATGTATAGGGTGTGTCATTTAGCAGCAACATTTTTTTTTTAACTTACGAATAAGTTGTATACTTGCAGGAAGGTAAAATAAGAAGCCTGTTAAAATTTGAGATCTTAATATCAATATTAAGAGGTGCTTCATCGCGAATTTCTATTTCCCATTTAAATAACACGGGAAATGGTCTAGTGGCACACTTCAATTTTTATATCTCAAGTACTAATCTACTCAGAATGATTCTGCATAGCTACTTTTGTTCGAAATTGAACGCTCTACAAAAAAGGTCTCTTGGTATTTTTCGATAAATCTAACCGTTTCCAAGTTGGTTATTGGTCAATTACCATTTATGGCCAATAACCAACTTGGAAACGGTTAGACTTATCGAAAAATACCAAGAGACCTTTTTTGTAGAGCGTTCAATTTCGTACAAAAGTAGCTATGCAGAATCATTCCGAGTAGATTAGTACTTGAGATATAAAAATTGAAGTGTGCCACTAGAACATTTCCCGTGTTATTTTAAATGGGAAATAGAAATTCGCGACGAGGCACCTCTTAATATTAATATTAGGATCTCAAATTTTAACAGTCTTCTTATTCTACCTTTCTGCAAGTATACAACCTGTTTTTAAGTTGAAAAAAAAAGTTGCCCCAAAATGACACACCCTAATGTATAATCAAGGAGTATGATACCAGGCAGAGCCAGCATGGACAATGGACTACAGAAAAAAAAAAAAAATGACTAAAGAAGGAAGAAAAGGAAACCGTAGTGTGTTCGTCCGGATCCATTCTGTCTCAAAACATTCTTTACCGCACAGTAAACTACTCTACCTATGAGATCATCATTATCCCAATTTTCTTTCACCGTAGTTGAACTCGAGTGTTCCTCATTGGATTTATCGAAGCTTCCGGTACGTCTGCAGCGTTCTTCCGTCTCAATAACCGATCGTGCAGAATGGGTGAATTTCTTATTCTGTACTTTGTACGAGCTGCGATGAATCTTCGAGCCGAGCATGTAAGACCGAACTTCTTCATCGGCTTGTTCACTACCAGAACTATACTGCAGTTGATTATTATCCCTGCAGGTATTACGATCCTCGATTGTAACAATATTCCCGCGTCGATCATCCTCGCAATTGTTCAAACGATCGTTGAAATTTTTCAATCTAAGCGGTGTGAATCGAGAAGTTTGACACGTATTGCCGTTCGTTATTATTTGATTTTTCTTATTCATCGTATTGTTGTTCGCATTCACGGTTATCAACGTCGATGTATTATTCCTGGGGTAGTTATTGTTCACCATATCAACGTCCGCCGAGCTGTCTCTCTCACGGAATATCATCCCCGGAGCAGAATGAGTACTGCTGCAATTCTCGTGCAACGAAGATATCAGGTGTTTCAAATTCAACGAATTATTCTTATCGTTATTCTCGTATTTATTCGTAAACTTATTATCTGCACTCAACGTTATACTATCGGTGGTCTTTTTCACGATCGAACTAATGTCTCTTATCTTATTAATATTCATAACTAAATGGGCAGATTTAAGGACCGATTGTTGCGTTTGAATTAACGGTCTAGGTATCTTCGATATTGTCGACACGACGATGGAATATTGAGGATGATTTTTTTCCGTACTAACAACTGCCGGGGAACTCTTAACTGTTGCCTCTACTGCAGTTTTATCGGTCTTTTCAACTTCCGCAGCAATGCATGGCTTAATTTCTGTACCTGATGTTATTCCAGGCGTCACCTTTTCGACTCTAGTATTGAACTGTAGTTGTATTCCGGTGCTTATAGTATTGCATTTGCCTGGAAATTTTATGGGGGTTTTCTATACCATATATATCATCATCAAGATAAAACTAACGAAATGGCCTGCTATTTTTTTTTTTTTTTTTTTCTTTTCGAAAACTAACAATTTATACTCATGCCATACACAATTATTAACATCAAGTTGTTGGATTGTTATTATTATTATTATTATTGTTATTGTTGTATAAAAAAAAAAAAGGAATTTGTCAAAATACATATATATTTTCTACTACAACGTATATGGTATTACTACTGCAGCTTTTTTAATAGAAAGAAAAGGAATATAGTGAAAAATAGATAATCCAAAATTAGAATTTCAAATACAGTCCTAATAATGTAGTATGACAATACAATTTTTTATCACTACGTGTCTATAACATACGCGTGCACATTACCATTTTCCCATTTTTTTTTTAATTTTTTTTTTAAATTTTTTCTCTCACTTTTTTTTTGTTTGTTTTTATGTAGCAACAATTGACCACCGTATGAAAAAAAAAATATATATATATATATATATATATATATATATATATATATATATATACATATTTATTAAAGTATATAAATTGAAATAACAAAAATCGACGATCAAAAAAAAAAAAAAAAAATCTTTCAAATGCAAATTTTCCAATGCTTATAATTGTTGTTCAGCTGCTCAATATGAATTTGTATATAAATTGCTATATAGTATACACAAAATTTATCAGCTGTTAATAACAGCTGTATAATAACAGACAATGTTAATAATCTATGAAAAAAAAACAAAAAAAATTTCATACATTGGACTAATTAATGATATATTATTAGATATAGGTAATATAAATTGATTATTCATATGCGTATAGCGCTGCAGATATTTATTTTACTGTTTATTATACCGCATACTTCTTTTATTCGGCAAGAATATAAGCATTGCAAATATATGTTATTATAGTTTAATATTATTATTGTTATTATTATTATTATTATTATTATTATTATTATTATTATTATTATTATCATTATTTTAATAATATTCCATATTATATTATTAATATTGTGTTTACTGATAGTATAATAGCGCAAGTGGGGGGGCTTAATACAGAATGCGTCATATAGGCAATAGATTATAATAGGTAATACATAGAATGCTGTAGCTGAGCTGTTGCTGTTGCTGCTTAATTGTTTATGATAAAAAGCGATAAATACTTGAGCCGATAATAATACTATATGAGATAGATATATAATAAATATATATTGTTTGCCTCGTTATATAAAAAAGTTCGAGTAAATAAAATAATAATATAAGGTATAATAGTAGGTATAATATTGGTAATAAATTATATAGTATAATTATTATTAATCTAGGTATATACATATATAAGGTATATATATGTATATACCTAAATCAATTAATAAATCAAATTATATAATATATTATATACATACGAAATAGGTATATAGCTGGTATATGAAGGTAAATGTTAAAATGATGAGGATTGTTTATAAAGATGCATATTAGTACATATATAGTAGGTATATAAAAAAGCGTATACCAAAAAGAGAATCAATAACAAAACAACAAAAAAAAAATAGGTACATAAATACCGTTACGATTGTTAAATATGTAAATATATTATATAATAATCCACTACTTCAACTACAAAAAAAAAAAAAAAAAAAAAAAAAAAAAAGAAGAAGAAGACTGCACATGCAATTCGTCGTATAGATCAGATATTTTTTTGGATCAAAAATGAAAGAAAAAAAAAATGAAATAAATTATAATTGCAGTGATCGTTACCTTCGTTCGTATGCTTCTGCTTCTGAATTTTTGATATAACGTTAGCACCAAGATTTACTGTGGTAGTGTGCAGTGATCCTTTGAAGGAATGATCCACTATCGTTTCGTCAATAACGTCGAAATTTTTACCCAAATTTATAACATCGTCGTTGCAGTCGTCATCGACCGTAATCTGCATCGTAGGCGGTTCCGATTTAATTATCGTTTTAAGTCTAGCTCTCCATCCGTCTCTGAGATTCAATTCGTCCGATGATGTCGTTAATCTCTGTTCTGCTGGACCTGAAGCTGTTTTATCCTTAATCGAAGCAGTAGAATCGGTTTCCGATTGATTTTCAGAATCTTGTTTTTCTTTAGCTCCATTGAAATCGTCGGTTTTGAACTGACCATTCGATTGACCGAATATGTATTTCTCGTACGAAGTATCGCCGAAATGAATAAGCGGAAGATTTTTATTCTGTGCAGAAATCGGCATGTTCGTTACGACGCTGTTTCTTCTTCGTCTTCGGAATCTGTTAGACGGCGGAGGTTTGCAGTCAGTTTCAACTATATTCACTTTTCCAGATTCGGCGGCAAAGTGTACCTCAGTCTTACAAAAACCGACCTTTTTTACCGGCTTGCCCTGCAACGCGGTTCCGATACTCGGATCATCGGTAATCGTCTTCCTCTCCATCAAAGCCGGAAAAATATCCACCGAATTATCCGTACCGTTCAAAACCGCCGATCGATTTATCAGCCCTTCTATCCTGCTGCTGGAGTCGACGATCGTTTGTTTCTTTCCAAAAAATGTCGCGGTGTTTTGTGAAAAAATATTCTGACTCGTGATCGACTCGATTTTACCGTTTATCGACATGAAATTATTACCCCCGTTCGAAAATCTGTTCGCCAAAGATTGTACCCTCGACTTCGTAGAAGTGCTAATCGATCGAACAGCTGCAGTCGCCTCATTTTCGATCAAATTTTTCACCGTATCATTTTCTGCAATGGGATTTTTCGCCGATTCGATAAACAGCTTATTGTTCAAATGAACGACCGTTGTGTTAGATTTTGGTTTCAGCAAGATCGGAGTTGGCCTCAAGTACTCTGACTTGACGATTTCTTTGCCGGTTTCACCGACGGCTGTGCCGTTGAAAAGGATCTTTTTTTTGTTAATTATCGGCTTAGGCAGGCTCAAGGGGATCACAGATTCCGAATCTGCATTTTCCATGCCGAGGACGTAGGATTTGACCCTCTTCCTCTCGTTTTTTAATACCGATATATCGTGATCGGAATTAGACGGAGAATTTCTAGAGCTGTTATTTTTCTCCACGTATTCCATCCCTTCGGGGTTCACTCGAATCATTTCGTCATTTCTACTCCTGTCGAAGTCTTCACTGACTACCGATTTCGGTATTTGAAGGGACCTTCGCGCTTTACAATCCCGGGTAAATATCGTCTGTGATTTTGTCTTGGGATCGTTGTAAACGGACTTTGTCAGATCTTCGTTAGACGTGCTTTTCAAACTGTTCATAATCAGACTACTAGAGTTGAGTTTGTTCCTCTCCTCTTTACTGACCGCATTATATCCCTCGAATTTTGATTTAAATCGGTTACCGAATACAGGAGATTCGCTTAACCGGTTCTTCTGAATCGTATCACCGTTAATCTGACGACATAATCGCGAGACTTGAGACAATTTCGTCATACTTTCGTCTGGACCGGATAGTATCGCGTTTACGGATTTATCCTCATTCCCGTTTCTCAGCTGCGACACATCGTTCTTCAGAAAAAAAAAAAAAAAAAAAAAGGGGAAGAAGAGAGAAATTGATAAGATACGATTTTTTTCGGATTAGTTTTTTGTGAAATTTTTACGAAAAAAATTACCGTCACTCACCATGGACACAGACACCGGGCTACTTGAACTCGAATCTGTTATTCTAGACGACGACCATTGAGATGCTCTAACGACTTGAACAGATCTACCACCGATTCCTTGACTCTGAAATACCTCGACTTGTCGACGTGCTTTTTGGACCACGTTTCCATCCGCAGAATTACGCTCTCGAGAGTCAATCACCTGCAGCGTGTACCATTCACATATTGATGTTAATATTTCCAAGATACTTTATCCTTATGGATGAATTAATCGTAGTTTTACCTTTCCATAGGCTTGTGCAGTCCCCTGATGACGCGCTTCCCATCGACCAGTCTCGATTCTGGCATGCTCAAGCATCCCAGTGAGACGATCGACGTGTGACCACTCTCTGACCTCCTGATTATGAAAAGGAGACCCGGTATTGTTTTCCCCTCCAATTCTACCGGGGGACAATACTAACTCCATGATTATGGTGTATTCTGGATATTTAACTCGTGTATATAGGGTTTAGGGTAGAGTTTATTTTTTTTCCACTCAATCAGCGTGCAGCGGAGTATAGTAACGAGAACTGGATAACCTGACGAAGAAGATCCTCATCTCATTTCCTGCGGACATTGAATAATAAAATTATCGCCTATATTATATCTCGTATTATACATTATATATGTATATGATGGAAATTTTTCAAGGAAGTTGTAGGTAGGTATAGTTATGATATCTGATTGTTAGGTAACGAACCGCACGTTTAACCCTGGGGAGATGATTAATAAGAAATAAAAATATACCATAGATTCGACATACATTCACTGTATTCATATATAGACAGGTATACGTAGGTATAAGTAGACTTGTTACACATTGTTATAATGACTTTCGGTTTATTTGGCCCAAATTCTTATACCAATATAACAATACGTAAGGTATATACATATACATATATATCAGTTGTGCAACTAGATATAGAAAAAGCCTTCGGGCAATATAATAAATTATTTCGAGACGAATACATACACGCATATATGTACAACTATGACATATAGCCTGCGACAAAAAGAAACAGAAAAGGATAAAAAAAATGTCTACGGAGAGTTAAAATATTACATCGCAAATATATCGCATATATGTATTGTATTACTGATCATATATTAGCACTCGTATTTATTTACTGGTTAATTAACCTGCAGTAGCTGATCGGTTAAACATCATATCGATTGGAGGATTGATATATGCTCTGTAGTATATCTTTATATATATTTTTTTCTTCTAAGTTTCTATATCACAGGGTATATAAATAATCGCGTGTATTGACCTGTATATAAATTCGTATACCTATATAATGTATAATGACATATCCATATTAATATAGACATACGTAGGTATATAAACAGATATACGTAGTGGATAAAAAGTTCTCTGTATAAAATTTTGTGTAGGCAGACTAGTAGGCGCTATATAAGCTTGGAGGCATACACCATACGTACGTATAACTTTGTAATATACATATTCAAGTTATTATATAGGTATAAGATATATACCTACGAGTGAGGGAAAAATCTGGTGTAAATAAGTGTTTGTGAAATAGGTATAATACATATCATATAGGTAGGTATATGCTGGTTGACTCAAGGTCGGTTCGCCCCCACAAATTCGATTTGCATTATAGGTACAACGGATTTATTTATTGTGTCCCAGCTGCAGCATTGACGCAGCTATGTAACTATATTAACGCAATAATTTCTGCGGGGTTGAGTCGTTTTAGTATTGTTAATTAACGGTATAAGGTATAATACAACGAGATCGCGTATTTCTTCGATCACTTTATCCTAGCTCCGTATATATGAATCGTAATAAATTATACACCAATTAATCAAAATTTCGATTCATTCAAAAATCGTAGTAAAACGCGTATATAAGTTAAATTTCATAAATATATCTACGCCAGTGCGATCGTGTATTCCAAACTATTGTAAAAATATGATATTATCGCCCACGTATCTATACAATACGTACATACATACATGTACAGTCGGGCAATAAAGTTCTTGGAGGGTCGAAATTCAGGCTCAAACATTTCAGTGTCTACGCTGTTGAGCAGCCCCCTCGCTCCGCATACCCCGTTCTCTGAGAAGGCGAATCTGGCAGGCTACCTACTCAAAGTAAAGTAAGAAATACTTCCCAAATATACAGGGTGTCCCAGAACTAAATGTCAAAAATGAAAGGTGGCCTAGAGGAGGTCGAACTGAGTAAATTTTCCCGAAGAACATGGGGTCTGCGATGTCGCGTTCGCGAGATATCACAGGTTAAAAAAAAAGTATCGCTTTGCGCCGCGGCGACGCGGCGACGCGGCGCAAAGCGATACTTTTTTTTTAACCTGTGATATCTCGCGAACGCGACATCGCAGACCCCATGTTCTTCGGGAAAATTTACTCAGTTCGACCTCCTCTAGGCCACCTTTCATTTTTGACATTTAGTTCTGGGACACCCTGTATATAATAAATAATGCATCGATGGGCCTGCTCAACAGCGTAGACACTGGAACACCTAAGCCTAAATTTCGACCCTACAAGAACTTTATTGCCTGACTGTACATCTACATTCGTACGTCAGATGATCGTATTATGTATCTCCGGTGAGAATAGTTTTATTAAAGATACATCCTGCAGCTATAAGCCTGGATCTTGTACAGCTGTATAGTGAAAGACGTGTCCTCATAACTGTAAACGTCTGTGCTAATTTGTGAAATAAATTTGTCTAGCAAGATATACGCACCTATACACTACGACAAGATTTGTCATCTCGGTTCATTCATCGGTTGGTTTGTACCAATTAATATAATTCAGAACGAGAAGATATATAGAAACCCAATATATAGAAACTGGATTTGTATGTATATCATTATCATTATTATGAATTATTGATGAGGAGAAACAAATTTGACTTATATATCTACATCGTCGCAAGTTTACAACGAATCCTGATCAAATAACGTGCGGGAAATTTACCCGCGTGCGTGATGCTGCACTGCACGCGTGGGCAGTTTATAAGTTTGAGGTAAATTTCGACACGGATGTAGGTACACAGCTGTATACGTATATAGACCGTTGTTTGAGCATATACCTATATATATGTATACTTTATATAGACAATTATTAATGATCCATTTTTGCAGTGAAGCTGAACGCGGTGTGGCTAACGGGTTTTTATCCCATTTCATTTCATTTTTTTTTTTTTTTCTTCTTCTTTCTCTCTTTTTATTTTTCTCTTATACCTGCAGCAGGATTTCGTTTTTAGTACGGAATGCTTTTATCGAACTATATTATAACGGGTTTGTCATGGTTCGTCAGCTGTGACTGTTTTATATACACGATTACTTGTATATATATACAAGCTTTTCATTGTGAATTGTAACACATAGACATAGGTATATACAATACTCGCCATGCTAGGGTATATACAAGTTTCAATACAGTTTTACCGATCGATATATCTACCTATATACTATAAATATCCCGATCACTGAAACAATTAATTTTATACGATTTCCGATTACATTCGACATCCGTATAATCGTAATCAAATTATCATGGCATGTTCTATTATCGCGGGAATCGCATTTTTCTTTTTTCTATTATTATACCTATACAGTTATACGGAGTTTTTCTCTGGAATGGAAACATCATCATCGTTCGCGCGCGTATACCTATACATATAATTGCAGCGATGATTCACATCAATTCGCGTGATCTGGTCAGGTATTTTTTTTTTCTTTCATCTTTTTATCCGGCTTATACTATACCGAACCATAAGAAAAATTTTGCAACGATGACTTGCACCATAATTATATGTGTGTATAATATTATTATACATATAGTTATAGATTTTTGGCACCTGCCGTCCGTGACTCACTTTCAATATGTGTGTATTATAGAGATACACGATTTTTTTTATTCCGATTTTTTTCTCTTTCTTTTTCTCTCTAATAAATATATACGTATTGCTTCTATATTTTGACATTTCGTAGTGCCAAAACCAATGTGTTCATTTCGTGTTCATTTTACCACGCGTTGAAATCATTATACTTAGGTATACGATATTTTCTACTATAGGTATACAGATCGTAAGTTTGAAATAGCTACGGCGAGATTTCTTCTTCTTGTTCTTATATACTATATGTTCTTATTACTTCGCGGCAATTAAACTCGCGTTAAGATGAATAAATCATGAGATATACCTATATACGTATATACATATGTATATCAACGATGTAACAAAAATGATTTCAGATTCCAATTAGAGGCCTTTTTTTTTAATATCGTTTCTTTCGTTTTTGAATAAAATTTTTGTTTATCATTAATAACTTTAATTATACACACACGTGTATGATATATGTATAGATTGTATGTACATACATACATACATACATATACCCGCATTTCGTTTTTTATTTATTTTTTTTTCTTTGAAAACCATACAACTCTGTAAATCCCTGCACATATACATATACGTATATTGCGCAATGGTTTTTACGTGGGAGGGAACAGCCGTGGATATATTATACCAAGAAGACGTCGCTGAAATGTATATATGTATAAGAAAATGATAAAAAATGAAAATTTAATTTTCATGGAATTTTTTAACGGATTTTTTATTTTTTTTTTTTATCAAATTGGGATATACAGGCCGAAGTTTAAACTTGTATATTCGTTTATTACAGTCATGGGACGACGATCGAGTCACAATACAGCCAGTATATGTATGTATATGCATGTACCTACTGTATCTGGCCAGTACCACTAGCCAGTGAAGCCAGCCAAGCCGGTTTCCTCGTGAGTTCGAGGGCATCGCCGTCTCTGAAACTTGAAAGGTGGCCGTTGGGCACGCTCTCTAGCTCCGAGCTGTACGATCGCAATGAGTGTAGGTACCCACTTTCGGAGGTGAATGTGACAGCGATTATTATTACTTCTTGTATATCTCAAGTACATACATACGTACATACATATACCTATATACTATATAGATAAAAGCGGTACGCAAGGATCATTCCGCAATATAACTACAATATATTTATATTGTCATACAATTCCGATCGATCTCTGCAGATCGCTTAATACCTCAATAAAAGATTTCAGTATAATACCAATAATTATGTATCCGGCTTGGATTTGAAATGATTGCAGTTTTTTTTGACGTTTATCAACGTATTATTCGATTGATTAAAGACGACATGAATTTGTATCTTCAGATGTAAAAAAAAAAAAAAATTTCTAAATTAAGAAACCGTGTGAAACGATCCTGCGTGTATATAACGATCGAAAATTACCCGCATATTATAAACGGTCGAGAGGGTCAAACTGTTTATTATACGTTCAAAGCAGTAATAATTACCTCTTTCGGAGGATTATTTCAATAAATTTTTTATTTTATTTTTGTCTAAAAGTAACAATTAGCACCGCGAGACGATGTTTTTGAAAATTTGGGTGAAAATTTTCCGGGAACAATAAAATATTATCCCGCTAAACAACGGCTTTACATTATTATTATACCTGCAGTAAAGTGCTTTGTTCTCTCGGTTTGGGACAAGGTATATTATTATATACTTTTGAACGCGTCCTCGGAATCGATATGTGCATTTTTTATTATTTTCGTCACCATCACAAAAACGTATGTACATACAATACAATATACATACACGCATATAGGTATATTTATATTGCATATAATTAACAAAATATATCTGATTGGTATAGTAAAAAATTTATAATAAAAAATAATGCATTGTACTATCTGCATTATACACGGTATTACAGTACACTATACATATAGCGTTTGACCAATTACATTATATGTTATAGTCGTTTGACATTATAATATAAGACCCGTTATATTCCACCGTCTTACAAACTACATTTATATTGAAAAAAAAAAGTTTTTATACCGATATTCATATACCCAGACATAATCTATCGATAAAATACAGCCTTTCTCACGTGCGTTTATTGTACAGGTATATAGGATATATACAGAAACGTCATTCGGATAATATGTTGTAATAGACTTTAACGTAGGTAGCCAATATATGCCTATAACACGTACATATACGTGTTTCTCACCGATCAGTATGACTAATATCTCATTTGATCGGTAAAATATATTTAGTTCGAAATGTGAATAATAATTAACACCTATACACAACCGTATACTAGATATCTAAATCTAAATATCTCTAAGTTCTAATTATGATCATCTTTTAATTATTACGTTACCTCCGAAGTGTGAAGGTCTCGAGTTCTGCTGGATAACGACTCGCGATTTCTCGTATACCTGTGCGCGTATCCTTGTTGTATTCTTTTGATAATAACGACCATGCCTTTGTTGTATATAATATTGATTAAATTTATCGTATTTATCTGGAATATTTTGGATCGATATATGTATAGGTATATGTAACTATTATCTCGCACAATTATTACAACTCCACTGTTATTATATATTATAAATCCACTAATGAAATTCAAAATTTATATAATTTGAAAATTAATATGAGAGTAAAGAAGACCGGGCAGAAGTCCGTTAGCGAATTGGTACGGAGCAGCGGACATGCCTGCTTCCTTCGAGAGCGCTGATCCTTAACTGTAGAATTCAGAAGAGAACAGAACAGAGTAGGGAGAAAGCCGCGTCTCGCGGTTTATAGAATAGTGTGTGTGTATGTGTGTAGATACGTGTGTTTTAACTGTCTGCTAAATATGACTGTGTTATATATGCATCATGCTGGTGTATGTGTATACGTATAGGTATGTATATATACATTCAGGATAGCCGAGGCGTTTAAAATCTCTTAATTATATACATAAGCAGCATCTATCCGCGGCCTTTTATGAATAAGATGGGGAGAAATGCTTCCGGCAAAACTTGTTCAATTTTAATAAAAGGCGGAAGTATGACTGCATATTACATCTATAGGTATGTATGTATGTACAATTACATACATATAAATACATGCGATGAATTTTTGTCAAGGTCATTTTCAATTTTCAATTTTTTATTTTTTTTTTTTGTTATTTTTCATTTGCATTGTGATCGTCGTGGTCGTGTTCATACGTCAGTTTCTGTTATTCCGAAAAGATGCGGATTTCGCGGTATGCGTAAATTATGCAGATTTGCAGTATACAAAAAATTATACGCCGTATAAATTGTAAAATGAAATTCTATCATAGTTGATGAAATATAAGGATGATATATCATTATCGTTTCCCTTTACTCATGTATATTTCCAACAATCTGGTTTCGGACATCTACGCGGAGTTCGGGATCACCGGACTCTCCATGATCGGATGACCGCGCGCGGACCGTGCAGTGACGTACGTGGGTTTTCAGCGACTAGTTTTTTTTTTTTTTTTTCAATTTTTTTACATTTATATACCTATGATGCTTCGATGCTTTTGTACAGGATAAAAAGTCACCTTCCTACACGATCGGGTCCACCTCCTCATCTTGTTAGAGATAAACGGTATACACTATAGCCAAAGAATCTATACATATGTTCATTTTTTTTATGAAATCTGGAGAAAGACTCTCCAAAAACTATATGCTATGTATATAGGTATACATGTGTACATAAATACATACTATATGTATTAGGAGCCTCAGTTTTCACGATTTATGACATACGCTTCAATACTGCAGGCTCTTAGAAAACTGTGTAATAAATGAAAATATCTCTTTTTTTCTATAGTTATAACAAGAGAGATTAACGATGTGAATCCAACTGTGTCAACCGATCTCGGTGATATCTTTCTATCCCTTATTCGAACTCTCTTCTAACCGAAGAATATCCGTATTTGATTATTTTTGATTCAGTATGGATTCTCATTAGTTCACTTCAATCAAAAATCTTTCAAAAAAAAAGTAATAATAATAACTGGGCTTTATAATATAGTGCATACATATAATTTCGTATCTCTCTACCTATACTTTGTACAATACCATATATGAGAAAGACAAGAAAATAAAACGACGCTTAAGGGGGGGGGGGGGGGGGGGGGGGCAGCACTCGATTTTTACCGACATAAACTATTATCTCGATTTTCTCCTAAACGGTGATCTCAAATTAATAGTCCGTTTGGCGGACGATAATTCGAGAAGAATAGGTTGTACCTAGCATGGAAATTTAACTGAAATAATAAAATCGTATGGTAGTCAATAGTTTATTTGATATCGACTAAACAAATTTAGGTGTAAGGTTCTATAGCCGATTTTTTTTTTTAGTATACTCCAATGAAGCTCGTTAGGGGCTTAATCGACGCACAATCGTTTGGTGGTCACGATGTGCTCTATTAGAACGATTGGTGGCACACCGTTTGGCTGGAAAGCCCAAAAAACCGAATCGAATAATAGATATAGTATTTTTTCGTTAGATCTCAGAAATTCCCCGGATCCAGGCAATTTCACCCGGATCTGGTAATTTAATAAAAAAAAATATTGCCAAGGGATTGGGCCTTTCGAATGAAGAACCTTTGGTTTGAATCATTTTGTTCGGCAGACCTTATTTTTCGACTTATTCACGATTGTCAGGTAAAAAAAAAAACACCCTGTATACCTATAAAGTTGGCCCTTGAGTTTATTATTTTTCAATTTTTTAGATTCCAAACCATTATTGCACTTAATTGATCGACTAATTTCGTTAATTACTGAATTCCAGTTTTTGAGAACGAAGGAAAAACCAAATAGGGATTTTCGATGGCAGAATAGCTGCCAAATTAAAATCTCCCCCGATTTTTTATTTTCAAAAATTTTGTTGAAATTGACATCAAGTTCTAACGTAATTTCATGCGATAAACAATAGAGTCAAAAAATATTCATCTATGATTCTAGAATAGCTGATCCCGCCAGAATTTAAACCGACCGGTGGTGACGTCATGCGAACTTTCAACATGGCGGCTCGCGCAGGCCCGAACTTGTCCGTGGCGTCGCAGCGACCGGCGTCAGTCGGCGTCAGGCAGCGGGAGAGAGCGGGTCGGGGTGTCGCTTGTGGCTCCGTAAGTTAATTATTTTCTCTGTAAGTTAATTATTTTCTCCGTCAAAAGCTTCGAGGACATTGACAACGAGGAAAAGAAAAAGAAAGTTATTTTTCTATGCCGGAACCGGCGCCGGGGATAGAAAAATAATTGACGAGTAAATTGCAAGTCACGCTACAACGCCGGTGCGTAATTTCAATCAAAATTTTCTCAAAAAAGTTGGCAGTGAAGAAGTTTTCTGAATCAAATTTTCATATCTAAACCCGTACAAACTTTTCTAACCTAAAATTTAAAAATTTTTCACCGCAAAAATTTAAAACAAAAATCAAGACTTTCTCGAAGAGGTTATGTCCTTGTGCTTGAAAACCGTCGCTGACGTGTGAAAAAAAGGTACGAGTTGTTTATTCTTGGTACTGCACGATTGTTAGGAATAAAATTCAAGTCCGAGCATGTAATTTATTGCTGCAAAACCATTTTAAAAAAATATACATTTCCGAGACGAACTTTTTTTCACTCGCTGCGCCGTCGAGTGTTTTTGACAGTTTATCTGAATATTGAGCCAGCGTATAATTTTCTCGATTGAATTTATGTTATCGTCCAGAAAACTGTAGTTGGCGTGTGAAAACGGATGATAGTAGTTTAATCTTCGTACTGCATGACCTTTAGAAGTAGAATTCAAGTCTGAGCATGTAATTTGGTTCCGCGCTAAACCCTTTTACAAAAATATACTTTTACGAGACAAAATTTTTTACCCGTTACGCCGCTGATTGTTTTCAGCAGTTGCCTTCGAACATTATTTTTACTCGTAGGTAGATAACAATTGTGTATCTTTTGACAAAACTATAAAAAGATTTGTTTAGATTCATTAGTACCGTGGGATTGTTGATCTCCGTACAATAATTATATACAATGTGCAAAAAGTCTTAACGAGAAAGATATAAAGTAAAGACAAGCGAGCGGGTTGCACAGCCGAATGTCGTTTACATTTGGACCAGATTCGAGAATAATCAGACAACCGTTATTCACTTGTATTGACAATTTGACTGAACTTTAATTGTACCGCCAACCTTCAGTGATGAAAAAATGTTTTTGATTACAGAGACAGACTGCAGCAGGTCATGAATGCAGCTCTCAGGCAATTTGAACAGATCAAATATCGCCGATGAAACGAGAAAAGGTGAGGCGGTAATCGTAACATTAGTTCTAGCTATTTTCTTTCACTTTTGTTCGGCGAATTTTTAAATCAATAGATTAAATTTTAATGTATTCATTTATTCATTGAAATGACACAGAATAAATGTTCGGCTTTTCTGTTATATCTCAAAAATATCGCAACAGTGATTGCACGAGTATTCGATTGATAAATCTTGTCCATTTTTTTTTGTTGCAGTAAAATGAGTGTCGCCAACATCTGCCAATTACATTCCCGTGGGATCAAAGGCAGACCGAATACTAAAACTAAAATTGATTGTACAGCGCTTTGGAGCAGGTAAAATGCAATAATTTAATTGATAATCTTTTCAAGAAATATATGGACGAATAATCAGTATAATATGATCACGGACCTAAGTTTCGATTGACTAATTGAAGCATTGTCCTCACATATAAACTCCTTTGAATATATGACTGCTTTCTACATGTATTCAAAATCAAATTTATATGACGTTTATTTCTAATTTTACTCATTTCTCTTCTTATTTTACAGAATATCGTGTCAGCAGGCCAATTCTGGCAAATGGAGCGACTGAGAGGATCGGAAGATGACTTGGCTTCAACGATGGTGTATGGATTGAGAGGTGAGAATTGAAGAACTTCTCTAGTAATCTCTGTTCTCATTAGGGAATAATAACTTGTCCTATTTCAATGAAAATGAGCTTTATCTTCATTTCCCTTTCCTTTGAATATATGACTGCTTCCTACATGTATTCAAAATCAAATTTATATGAAGTTTATTTCTAATTTTACTCATTTTTCTTCTTATTTTACAGAATATCGTGTCAGCAGGCCAATCCTGGCAATTGGAGCGACTTAGAGGATATGAAGATGCCTTGGCTTCAAAGATGGGACGGGAAAAAAAAAATGATAATATCGCAACGTTTCTTAGGTAATTTTTCTCTTAATAACGACTGAAGAGTGCATCATATGTTTCAAATGCCAAAATCTAATAAACGTAAACGAATTTGGCGAAGTTAGGTAATAATGCCCTTCCTTGAAATCAATGGAAAATTATCAAATATAGGTATAATGCATGTATTATTTTATTGTATCATACTATCGATATACATATTACATATACGTATGTAGGTATAATATCTAGCAGTTTAAGTTACCATTTCCTCCCCCTCCCCATTCCCTTAACTCTTTTACTCTCTTGATTCTCAATTTGGATCTTAGTATCGCAATCTTCTAAATCGTTTATTTCTCTTATCAGGTGGAGGAGGAAAGATAAATGCATGAAACCACGAAAGAACGGAGCCCAACGAGATATGAAAAAAACTGACCACATTTGTATCCGACTGAGAATTATGGTTTGCTCTTGAAATGCCATGGGCACTCGAATTCGCAAATTGAATGGAGTTTCAAAGGCTGCTTATGGAAATTCAATCTCACCGATAAATTTAATATAAGGTAAATAGTATTTTCAATTGTGTCTTCTTTTTTCCCCCAAGTTTAATTATTCTGTCCATTCATTATTAATATCCATCAACGAGTTTTCTTCATGCGAAAATATCTCTGTTAACAATTACGATAATTACGATTATTTTATATTAATCTTTATGTGAAGGGCAGATTTACCCGTTGATCCTTCAATAAATAAATAACCAAATAACTAATAGGTGTTCAATGAATGAGACTATTCCTTAAATTTTTTATATTTCTGTTACAGTGTAATGGATGAAACGTGGACCAAATATGATAAGGTTACAGGAGCCAAGATCCTAATCATATATGCAGCAATCATGTGAAGGTAAGATCAGATATCTTGGAAAACAATATTTTCATCAAATTATTTCAATTGAAAAGTTGAAAATTTATCGAAACCGAGAAGTTTTCCCTTAATTTATATACTTCATTTCCTATGCAAAATTAAATTTATCTGCCATTCAGTTTTCTATATTGCTGTCATGTTTTCAGAATGATCATATACTGATGGAAGAAGGTAAAACAAGGACTCTATTCGTGTGAGAAACCAGAGAAGGTAAGCTTACAGATGTCTTGAATAAACATTTCACAGAATTGTAAATCAGTGAATCTATAGAGAAATTGTAAACTCTGGAATTTGTAAGTTTATTTTTACAATCTAACTTGAATTTGTCCGTTAGGTGATCAATTTGTCTTCAATCAGACGAGTACGTGATCAGATGGTGCACCACTATGGGTATGCAGAGAGTGCGAAGGTTCGGAAGGAAAGAAAGCTGCAGTACAAGGAATGCACGGAATACTGAATCTTTGAACTTCGTATTTTATTTAAGAAATTAGAGAGATACATAGATAAGATTAGATTAGGATCATAAGCATAAACATAGCGTACAGATACATTACACGTAATATCGATCGTGTATTTGTATTTGTATTTTATTTTAGAATTTAGAGAGATACATAGATAGAGATTGAATTGTTAATACTTGTATTTTTCTATAATATCATTAATTGTCGCGGTAATTCGATTGGAATTTTATGTAAATCAAATCTGTCGAGGTCTGGGCCCAAGGGGACCGTCAATCGGACCTTCCGAGGACGGGTCTCGCCAGATATTTTATTGAAGTTATAATTATGAATAATTATGTATGAAGTTAATAGAAATATTAACATCAATATAATTATGAAAAGTTATAATTATCAATAATAATTCAATTCTTACTCGATC
Source organism: Macrophya alboannulata (assembly GCA_949628255.1). NCBI lineage: Eukaryota > Metazoa > Arthropoda > Insecta > Hymenoptera > Tenthredinidae > Macrophya > Macrophya alboannulata. The sequence goes on along the minus strand of OX451212.1, from coordinate 911,925 downwards.
TTGAAAACTTAACTTTTGAATTGGATATATTTTATATCGTTAAAAGTAGAGATATTTACTTCCTTTGTTACTTTTTATAGAAAATACTTGTATTAGGAGATTTAATTTCAAATCGATTCGTCTCTCTAGTTTTAAAAGATTAGATTAGATTATCATTATTATTATTAAAGATATACTCGATAATTTGCGATGGTATTTACTTAGCAGAAATAACTACATTTTGTATGTTACATTGACAATAAGAAATATTGTATCGATGCTGCAGCATTAAATTCCCAGATATACCTGTAATTAATTACTTTGTTATTTTTTACTCTCCCCTTCCTGCCATTCTTTATTTCAGGTAATGAATAAGGTAAGTGAATTATAATAATCGTAGGAAGACACGGCGTAATTTTTTGATTCGCAGAAATTTGAAATCGATAATTTAGCTGCGCCTAACGGTATGCAATCTCGAGTCACGGAGGCGTGCGAGTTGCATATAAGAAGGCGCATGTAGTAGGTGTCTCTCTCTCTCTCTCTGCATGTCTCTCTCGCTTACGAAAATCAGAATTCCAAAATTTTTAAGTCGACAAATTGCTCCTGGTATCAGGAGAACATCTGACCCGAGGAGGTGTGCTGAAATTTTTGGCGGGAAAGCCCCCTGAGTGTATGTCTAAGCAAGCATGCATTCGTATAGATCTCTGTCTCTCCCTCGCTCTGCATGTCTCTCTCGCTTACGAGAATCAGAATTTTAGAATTTTTAAGTCAAAAATTGCTCCTGGTATCAGGAGAACATCTGACCCGAGGAGGTGTGCTGAAATTTTTGGCGGGAAAACCCCCTGAGTGTATGTCTAAGCAAGCATGCATTCGTATAGATCTCTGTCTCTCCCTCTCTCTGCATGTCTCTCTCGCTTACGAGAATCAGAATTTTAGAATTTTTAAGTCAAAAATTGCTCCTGGTATCAGGAGAACATCTGACCCGAGGAGGTGTGCTGAAATTTTTGGCGGGAAAACCCCCTGAGTGTATGTCTAAGCAAGCATGCATTCGTATAGATCTCTGTCTCTCCCTCGCTCTGCATGTCTCTCTCGCTTACGAGAATCAGAATTTTAGAATTTTTAAGTCAAAAATTGCTCCTGGTATCAGGAGAACATCTGACCCGAGGAGGTGTGCTGAAATTTTTGGCGGGAAAACCCCCTGAGTGTATGTCTAAGCAAGCATGCCTTCGTATAGATATGTCTCTCGCTCTCTCTCTATGCATGTCTCATTCGCTTGAGATATATAGAATTTTGGAAATTTTAAATCGAAAAAATGCTCCTGGTATCAGGAGAACATCTGACCCGAGGAGGTGTGCTGAAATTTTTGGCGGGAAAACCCCCTGACTCTATGTCTAAGCAAGCATGCATTCGTATAGATCTCTGTCTCTCCCTCTCTCTGCATGTCTCTCTCGCTTACGAAAATCAGAATTTAAAAATTTGTAAGTCGAAAATTGCTCCTGGTATCAGGAGAACATCTGACCCGAGGAGGTGTGCTGAAATTTTTGGCGGGAAAACCCCCTGACTCTATGTCTAAGCAAGCATGCATTCGTATAGATCTCTGTCTCTCCCTCTCTCTGCATGTCTCTCTCGCTTACGAAAATCAGAATTTAAAAATTTTTAAGTCGAAAATTGCTCCTGGTATCAGGAGAACATCTGACCCGAGGAGGTGTGCTGAAATTTTTGGCGGGAAAGCCCCCTGAGTGTATGTCTAAGCAAGCATGCATTCGTACAGATCTCTGCCTCTCCCTCTCTCTGCATGTCTCATTCGCTTACAAAATAAAGAATTTCTGAAATTTTTAGTCGAAAAATTGCTCCTGGTATCAGGAGAACATCTGAGCCGAGGAGGTGTGCTGAAATTTTTGGCGGAAAAACCCCCTGAGTGTATGTCTAAGCAAGCATGCATTCGTATAGATCTCTGTCTCTCCCTCGCTCTGCATGTCTCTCTCGCTTACGAGAATCAGAATTTTAGAATTTTTAAGTCAAAAATTGCTCCTGGTATCAGGAGAACATCTGACCCGAGGAGGTGTGCTGAAATTTTTGGCGGGAAAACCCCCTGAGTGTATGTCTAAGCAAGCATGCATTCGTATAGATCTCTGTCTCTCCCTCTCTCTGCATGTCTCTCTCGCTTACGAGAATCAGAATTTTAGAATTTTTAAGTCAAAAATTGCTCCTGGTATCAGGAGAACATCTGACCCGAGGAGGTGCGCTGAAATTTTTCGCGGGAAAACCCCCTGACTGTATGTCTAAGCAAGCATGCATTCGTATAGATCTCTGTCTCTCCCTCTCTCTGCATGTCTCTCTCGCTTACGAGAATCAGAATTTTAGAATTTTTAAGTCAAAAATTGCTCCTGGTATCAGGAGAACATCTGACCCGAGGAGGTGTGCTGAAATTTTTGGCGGGAAAACCCCCTGAGTGTATGTCTAAGCAAGCATGCATTCGTATAGATCTCTGTCTCTCCCTCTCTCTGCATGTCTCTCTCGCTTACGAGAATCAGAATTTTAGAATTTTTAAGTCAAAAATTGCTCCTGGTATCAGGAGAACATCTGACCCGAGGAGGTGCGCTGAAATTTTTCGCGGGAAAACCCCCTGACTGTATGTCTAAGCAAGCATGCATTCGTATAGATCTCTGTCTCTCCCTCGCTCTGCATGTCTCTCTCGCTTACGAGAATCAGAATTTTAGAATTTTTAAGTCAAAAATTGCTCCTGGTATCAGGAGAACATCTGACCCGAGGAGGTGTGCTGAAATTTTTGGCGGGAAAACCCCCTGACTGTATGTCTAAGCAAGCATGCATTCGTATAGACATGTCTCTCACTTTCTCTCTATGCATGTCTCATTCGCTTTAGATATATAGAATTTTGGAAATTTTAAATCGAAAAATTGCTCCTGGTATCAGGAGAATATCTGACCCGAGGAGATGTGCTAAAATTTTTGGCGGGAAAAGCCAACGCCGTACGTGCAAGCATGCATGCAGTTGTATGGCTGTATGGCTCTATGCGAATCTCATTGCATTTTTCTATTGCATTTTTTTTTTTTTTTTTGCGTTTATTGGAAAAATATCCAATTGTTCCTTGTGAAAATGGTCCATCGACCACCAACAAACAATTTTACATCGATTAACGTCAAAAATGGATCGAAAGTAATACGATCGAGGGGCTAACTAAAATAATTCCTTAGGCTAATTTAAAAAAATTGTTTTCTTATCAATGGATCACCGTCAAACGTCCCGATTAGTCCATCATTCACCAGCAAACGACCGATAAACGATTGCAAAGACAATTAATTAATTCCGAGCAGATGAGGAGCTAACTATGTGGAGATGACAAATGGACCAACTACATTAGCTGCAAATAGGGTAGCGCGGCGGGTGAATACAAAGACCCGTAATTAACGCTGATTCACAGAAATATTTGGAATACCAACTTATGACGCACTCGTAAGATTGGTATAATAATACCGCATACGAAATCTTCAATCTGTTGAATTTAGGAGACGAGAAACTCGAAAAACAGGATACTCGAAGAATGACTGACACTGCCAAACCTCCGCCTACAGAATTGTAGATAAAGGATGAAAATATAGACAGTTTACGATAATAATTTCATATATTTTCGTACAAGTCACATTGTCTACACCAATAATAATAATAATAATAATAATAATAATAATAAAAATATAAATAAATTCTTTTGTTATTATTATATCAATTGCCTCGGAAGTATTGGGCTTTGATTTCATTTGTTGATCGCTATGTAAAGTTAAAAAATAACTATATTTATACCCGATGTATTATACATATAGTATGTTATAAATTACGCGTAAACGTATAATGTGAATAAGAAAATAAGAAACTCGGTAAATATTGGATTAGATTTATTACAGAAAAAAATGACACCGATGTTTATTGTTAGTTTATTCGAATTGGTACCTAATAAATAAAATTACAAATTCGTAAAGCTCAAAATGCAAGTAGTTCAATATTGGAAAAGAAAAAAATAAGAAGAAAAAAAAAGGTTTCAACTACAGTCTCAATGTAAAATAAACAGCAAAGAATAATCACGATTTGCTGGTTGAATTTTACCTCATTTACTATACATATGCCCCTTTCCTCATCCCTTATTCCACAGGTCCGAATAAACAGATTTATTATTTGCTATTTGTTCTTTATTTCTTTATATATTTATCTCTCTTTCTGCTTTTTTCTCTTTTTTGGATCCCATATTTTACGATAATTTGTAAATACTAGATATCCCATCCCAAAAAACGTCGCCTAACACCTCCGAGGTCAAACCCTTCTACTTCTAAACGATCAGGGACCAAAGCTTGGAGCGATATAATATAAAAAAAAGTCTAAATATTAAGAAGATTTTCTTAAATTTCAAATTTGTGCCGAGCATGTATGGAACACACTTTATTCGCATGATAGTTCTTGAATTGATATATTCATGAATTGAATTAGGGATTTGAAAAACTATTTGGAATGATAGAAACCTTGTGGCAATTTGGTTTTGACTTTAGCAAGTGTGTAAAAGACCAACTAAAATGTTTGAGAAAATTTCATTTTCATAGTTTTGGTCCCTGGGGTCCAATAGCTGGATTCTCTGGTGATAATATTTTATTATTTCCTGCCAGACGATATCGAGCGAGTATCCGGAAGTTTATAAATTACATAATAGTAATATTTAATATTTTTATGATTTTATGATCAACATTTAAGAGACCGAGTAGCTACTTGTCTTCTAATTCAATGTGTTGCACCATCTCAAAATCACGACCTGTATTAGATTTTTCACTTTCCGAACCTTCCTCGCTGCCCTCTTCCTCTTCCTCTTCACCATCAACTTCGACATCGTTTCTTTCCAGATCTTCAGTCAGCTCATCTTCTCGTCCATTTTTAGCATCGTTTCCTTCATCCTCAGTCAAAGGAGTTTCCCTGTAATAAACAAAAGGCATAAGATTGAGAAAATTATCATCATTATTATTCGTTGTCTGATTTATTCATTCATAAAATGCTAACCCAGGTGCGAGAGGAGTTTCTTCACCGTCCGAGTCCTTGTCTTTCTTGCGTTTTTTCTTTTTACTTGATTTCTTGTCACCGTCAGAAGATGGGCCGCAGTATTCGTACTGTAAGGAAATGAACAAAGTAGTTACATTATTGTGGATTATTAAAAGGAAAAGAAATGAAAAAGAGAAAAGGGGAGTTCTACTCACTTGATAGAGCGGCCAAAAGGAGGCAAAGAAGCCGACGTCCTCTGCCAAATTGGGAAGAAGCCAGAGATGGTGCTTGCCCAGGGTCAGGACCCAGAGCAAACAGAATACAATGACTCTGATAACAGCGAGAGCTAATATGAAGACAAGAAATCCAGCTGCAGTCACACTGACGTAGTATACTCCTTGCCTTATTGAAGGAGGCCATAATGGGAAGAGACATACACCTATTGTTCCCAAAACTACTAGAGTACCAATCAACCAGTAGTATACTGGGATCGGATCGTATATCCAGACGTAAGCATCATTGCTGTCTGCGAAATACTGATCCAAATGCATTTCAAGACGTACCTAGAGACAAAAATTTCTTCATTTAAGAAAGTATTTCACACAAATTGATCTGTATTAACAGTAATCTATCAAAATTAAGCAACAATGTGAAGAAAAATTGAGATAACAATATAAATTGATAAAAATGAGTAAGAATATGACCAGAAACTAAACGAAATTAATCAAATATAAATAAATATCGATTAGAAATTGATCGAAATTGTAACAAATTGATCAGAATAAAAAGAATGTAAATTAAAACCATACGAATATGAAACTATTTACTTTTGGTTTTTTTTTTAGTTCCTTTTTCTCTTCCTGTTTATCATCCCCGTCTTTGTTATCCGTCTGTTGATTATCTTTGCTGTCATCCTTCTCGAGAGATTTTTTATCCTCTTTTATTTCAGGTTTTCCTAAATTATCCTTTCCTTTCTTTTTAGCACCTCTAATTTTGCTCAACTCCTGTTCGGAAAGGACAACTTTTTTTGCTCTATGAAAGAACTTGTGTCTCAACATAACGTCTAGAAAACTAGTTATTTGTTCTCGAGATTCGAACATAGTTTTGTTCCATGGTGATTTATCTAAGAGAGCTTCGACCGCCCTTGTACCAGTGAAATATTGCACGTTATGGTTCAGGAATTTGGTCTTTTTGGACGGCACGTTACTCCGTATCCATTTAGCAACCGCATATTCTTCCTTTGATGGTTTTTCAGGCGCTTCTTCACCCTCGGGGTTCGGAATTTCCTGATAATCGGAAACATGATAGATATAGTTGTAGCGATATAATGAAAGATAAAATTTTGAAAAAAATATTTATATCAAAAAGAAGTAGTGTGTTTATCTTCGTGAGATAAAGAATATTACGCGAATTTAGCATTAATTAACGATGAATGACACAACGTCACTCACAGTGTTAGCGAGTTTATTTTAACCTAAAATTAATACGAAATGTAACATAAGTTGATAAAGAGTTAAATTAATGGTAAAATAAACGATGTGGAGATTTGGTAAATAAAATCGTGGCACATACGTCATCTGAAATATAGAATGCGCGCATACGGGAAAAGAGAGAGAGAGAGAGAGAAAAAATATTCTTATTAATAAATGATCGTGAGAGTTGTGAATGGGAGGACATGAAACATAGATGGGAAAATCGGATTTAGGTCGGTTTGTTATTTTTATATGATTGTAATCAGAAAGGTGTGATATTATGATGTTATATTAAATCACATATGCGTTGCTTACGTCTTTGCGCTTCCTGTTTTTCCTACGTTCCGCCATGTTTTAATTTACCGCTACGTTTTGCGGAGCAAGTTTAGCAGCCGCCACTACACTAAACTCATACCTAGATATAGACACATGTGTGTGCGGCGTACTCACCTACCATACCATACCTATAACTTGTTTTCAACGAAATGTTGACTAGTGGCGACATCGGGCAGAGATTTTCGATCTTCATTATCAGATGAGATGATGTGATACTAGTGGGACACGACAAGGCGGTCCGATTCAAATAATCAAAATCGATTTAAATGAATTGAATTATTTAAAATTTTGTTGTAACATGCTTTGAATTATTTTAAAATCTCCAAAAATTGAATTCAATCGAATAGTAGAAGGATTTACATTCACGAGATACTATATTAGATAAACTTAGACTTATGTATCAAATTTATTATTATAATAGAAATAGGTAGATAAATTTTATACAAAATCTCAATGTGTATACAAAATTGTATTCTAACGACTAAATAAACGATATAATAAACGTAGGTAACATAATATGTAAATATTAATATCTGTACCAATTCGCATAGCTGACGATGAACTTGAGTTTCAAAAAAAAAAAAAAAGAACTCGTACAAGTTTTATATCCTCTAACTAACGCGAGGAATTGATTAGTACGAGAAATCGGGTTCCAAATAAATAAAATTTCTCTCCTCGAGGATAATATTGACGAATTCCGATCATACAGCAATTTTAAGAAGTTTAACAAGGCCGCTGGTTCAAATTCTCGATGAGATAATACAGATTATCAGAAGAATAGGGATAAAAATCGTGATGGGAGAGACTGTTTTTATCTCCCTGTATCATATTTCTCTTCGTATTCAATAATCCTATAGTCTCTGTATATTTTATAATATTTTATCAACTCTTCAACCAGTCTAGCTTAATCTTATCATTCTAATAATTAAAGCCTTGTTTTTTCAGCTGCTCCTCTAAAAATTCCACCTGATAGCTCCATTCTGATCAAGTTCTATTCTCCCAGTAGCTAAAAGCTTCAATGCTTTTGGGTACAGTCGATGTTCGGCAATCTTAACTCTATCCTGAAGAGTTTCCACAGTATCACCAGGCAGTACCGGCACAGATTCTTGTTCAATAATTGCTCCAGAGTCTACATCGACCTAATAAAGAAAGAAACAGAATTAATTCAATGATCAAAAACAATAAATAGAATACATTTACTCCATTTATGTAGATTGTTATTTTATAAAACCTCGACAAAGTGGACGGTGCATCCTGTGAGCCTGACTCCAGCAGCTAAGGCATCTCTGTGAGCATGCGCGCCTTTGAAAGCAGGTAACAAAGCTGGATGCACATTGAGCAAAGCTCCTTTCCATAACTTTACAAATTTTTCTGATAAAAGTCGCATGAATCCTGCTAAGCAGATGAGTTCAACTTTTTCAGCTCGCAGTTCGGAATCCATAGCTAAGTCAAAGGCTTCTCGGCTGGGGTAGTCTGTGTGCTTGATAACCTGTGGAGGAAATTGAAGCGAAAGTTTTAGATGTTAGATTGAAAATAAACAGCTCTTAGGATTCCTTTTTGCAGAAAATTTCATTCTCTTGACCTTAGACTTGATCCCTGCTCTTTTCGCTCTTTCCAATCCCTCGACTCCAGCTTTGTTAGAAATAACTAGAACAATTTCTGCCCCGATTCTTTGCATCGGATCACGAGTAGCGTCGATTAAAGCCTGCAAATTCGTTCCACTTCCAGATATGAGGACACCAATTCTTTTCAAGGGTCTTCCCAGTGTTTTTACTAGTGAAGGAACATGTCGTCTCATTACCGAGTCCATCGTAGCCTCGAAATTATTCACCACAACTCTTTGCTGACCTGTTTTCAATTCAGAAATTTAATATATTTAAGTAAAGTCAACATTTTCTTGAAGATTCTAGGTCTGTTTAATATTTACCATCGCTGTATTGGCCCACAACGCCGATAACTGAAGGTTTTTCATTCTCTAAGAGCCCCAGAATTTGTTCCTTGTTTTCTGGAGAGGAGATAACGATCCCACCAATGCCGCAGTTGAACGTCCTCAACATTTCAGGACCATTGATACCTCCTGTAACAAATTGCGAGTGTATTATTAACATTTTCCTTCCGTTTTAGCCCCTCGCAGTTAAATCCGAAGACAAATTCTCACCCGTTAAAGCAAGCCAGCCAAAAATGGGTGGAATATTCCATTTTCTAGCATCCAAAACGACGCCTGTACCATGTGGTAGAACTCTGGGTATATTGTCCGTTAAACCTCCACCAGTAATATGAGCGAATGCTTTTACCAAGCCAGATTTCAACGCCGGCAAGACCCCTTTAACGTAGATTTTAGTTGGCTCAAGCAGTTCCTCGCCTGAAAAATTAAATTCATTCGTCATTTATCATTTTCTGCCTGTTTTCGATAAAGAATAAGGGCTTTTAGACCCACCAATGGTCTTTCCACTCTCAGAGAATGGCGCCAAGTCTTTGTACGTTTTATCAGCCAGTTTCAGCACACTTCTGACCAAGCTAAATCCATTACTGTGAACTCCGCTTGATGGTAATCCAAAGACTAGGTCTCCTGGTTTAATTTCATTTGTACGAGGCAGTAGCTCAGTCCTTTCGACGGCGCCTACTGCAAAACCGGCTAAATCGTATTCTCCATCTGCATACATGTCTGGCATTTCTGCAGTTTCTCCTCCGACCTGTTGAGAATGTACAACAGAATGAGAGGGGTGATAGATATCAGGAGTTTTTATACTCAGACTATCAGCTAGGCTATCAAAGGTCTTTTCAGACAAAAAATTCAAGATTTTTGAAGAGTTTAAATTGATTTTTGGGCATTCTTCTTCTCAGATTAATTACCAGAGTACATCCTGCCCTTCGGCAGCCCTCAGCTACCCCAGCAACAACGTCAGATGCTGTGGTGAGGTCTAATCTTCCACAGGCGAAGTAATCTAGGAAGAAGAGAGGCTCGGCACCATGAGCCAATACGTCGTTTACGCACATGGCTACTAAGTCAATTCCAACGGTATTGTGTTTCTTGCAAGCTATTGCAATCTGAAGTAAAACATTTGAAATCATTTACTATACACAAAACGAAAGATAGATTGATGATCTGATCATTACGATTCTTCACCTTGAGCTTAGTACCGACGCCATCGGTCCCAGATACCAAAAGTGGATCTTTATATCCCGCTGCTTTAGTGTCAAAAAGTCCGCCGAATCCTCCTATAGAACCTAGTGCTCCACTTCGCTTAGTTGCAGCAACAAATGGCTTAATATTAGAGACTAGGGAGTCTCCTGCCTCAATATCTACTCCGCTACTCTTATAGGATAATTTTCCCGCGCGCAGAATAGATCTGTAGACAAAAAGAATGCCATAAATCAATTAGTTTTGGTAGATTTCGATATTTCGTACAATTTGCATGGGAGATATCTCACCTGGAGATACCCTTGTGAGCTATATCAGTTCTGAACTGCTTTCCATCGAACGAAATACCCTCAGCTGCTACGGTGGCTTGAGCTGCAGCCCTCGCCAACGTTGGAGCCAGACTTACGGCGATTAAGACTCTTCCTCCTGTTTGGAAGAAGATAAATTTAGTGAATAATGACCAGAATGAGAAGAATTGACGTTTTTTAGTTAGTCAATATTGTCAACTCGTCTTTACCATTGGTGAGTAATTCTCCTTCAGGGGAGAGCTTCGTTCCACTGTGAAAGACAAAGCGGTCAGGTATTAGAGATAGCTTTTCAACACCGTTTATGACTTGTCCTTTTGAAGAGGTTTCTGGGTATCCACGAGACGCTAGAATTACGCCAACAGCTGATACATCCGTTCGCCAAGAGACGTGAGAGTGCGATAAAGTCCCATCGCAACAAGCCTGAAAATTTTAGCAAAGAACAGAACAAGATGATCAATGTATCAGAATTTCTCAGACATTTAGATAGAAAGGGGATTGATTGAAACCATACCTTCATTGCTAGGAATAAATCAGACTCCAAAAGCGGGAGAATAACTTGAGTTTCAGGATCTCCAAACCGACAATTAAACTCCAAGACCTTCGGCCCATCCTTCGTCAATATCACACCAGCATAAAGAACGCCTGAATTAGAAGGGGATTGATTATTTATCAACGTATTTAGACGAATCTTAACTTATTGTAAAATAATAAAATGTTAATTTGGTGTCCAAAATTGATGAAAATCGAAAGATTTATAAGATTTATATAGGACATAAATGAGATAGCAGAAGGGAGACTCAGAGAAAAAGTAATATGAATTGATTGAAAATGTTTTAGCCCCTAAAAACTGAGAGAAAAAGGTCCTTAGATTGTTTGAAAAAATTTTAAAAGGCAGAATAAGAAAGTAAAAGATTGATTTTATGAATTTGATGATATCTCAGCCTTGTTATGTGTGCATGAAAAAATTGTAGTACTTAAACGTACCAACAAAAGGTATGTTTTCAGCTCTCAGACCATCAACAGCTGCTTGCAGAACGTTTTTTTCAATGAACTTTGCGTCCTCGTTGCTCAAGAGAGGACAAGGGCAGTAAGCACCCATCCCACCTGTGTTTAGTCCAACATCGTTGTTGAATATCCGCTTATGATCCTGAGCTGGCAGCATGGGGACGACTTTTTTACCTAATATAATGCAGATGAACAAAATGAATAGAATAATCAAGTAAAGAGGATTACATATTGTTTTTACTTTTAAATTTGGATAGAAGATAGGGTTTCTATCCCTATAATATTGCAATTTACATGCAAGAGACCAAATTTTCTTAGCTTTGGGAAACCCAGTGGGAATAAAAAAATACAAATAGAAATGAATTGAAAAAAAATGATTGAAATAAACTGTTTGCTCTAAATCCCGAATGATTACCATCAGTAAAAGCAAGCAAAGAGACTTCTTCTCCTTCGAGTACTTCCTCAACAACAACAACTTCTCCAGCGTTACCAAACTTCTTCTTTACCAAAATCTCATCTATAGCTTGACAAGCTTCGAGTTTAGTCGATGCTACAACTACCCCTTTTCCAGCAGCCAAACCAGCAGCCTTAACGACCAGAGCAGGAAACTGAGATCTGTTATAAAACGTAAATCAAATAAACAAACGAATAAACGGAATAAATAAAACCTTCTCTATTCTCCAAGGCATCTGTATAGCAGAAACTTACCCATTGACAAAATTCTTGGCTTTATAAGCCTCCGTGAATCCCTCCCATCTAGCCGTGGGAATATTATGTCTATCCATGAACAGTTTAGCCCAGTTTTTGTCCGTCTCAATCCTAGCGGCTGCTTTTTCTGGACCGAAGCACGGAACACCTGCAGCTTTTAAGTCGTCGGCTAGACCGTTGGCCAGAGGATCCTCTGGACCAACGACTACCAGATTAATTCCCTGTGTTTTACTCCATTCCGTAATTTCCTGAAATTTATTCAATCCCTAGTATTGTTTTTGATTCTTGATAGATGAGAGAGATAAGACAATTAACTGGATATACATACCTTGTTGTTTTTTATATTCAAAGGCACGAAATTTACTTTGTTCAGTTGCGTTGTGGCACCGGGATTTTCGGAAGATAAATAAATCTGTTCTACCTGATGAAACGAGACGGATTTATAACGTGCGGGTGAAATATGTGCGAATTAAATGAAGAGTTTGGTTCGGATAAATTAATCGAGAAATATGATAAATAAAACTAAATAATATGCGAAATTTACTTCTTTAGATTGCGATAGCTTCCAGCAAATTGCGTGCTCTCTTCCTCCGCCTCCTACCACGAGGATCTTCTTTCCAGACATCGTTCAGGAAGAATAATAACGAAGAGAATATACGAAGTTATATTAATCGGCGAAGCCCACGTGTCGCGATAGAGATATTCGTAGGTTTTTCTAGACGTGAGATAGTTTAGTTGAATCTACTGAATCAAATCTTAAGACAGAAATGAATAAGCTACCGCACTATTCTTCGGCGATAATAATTCGCGTGGCTGTTGTTATTTGATCGCGTGTTAAAACACGTATGTATACTGTTAGGAAATTCTCCTGTTTGTATCTTTTGCTTCGCCCCCCGCATCGGAGAGATGAACAACCATTGCTAGGGTCGAGATAGGTTAGACCTTTGCGATACTATTCGCGGTCGAAGGTTAATAAATTGATCAAGAATTCAGTACTGTATTTATAACGAGAGAAGAATCTTAATACGTGTGTATGTGGGTAAGTGTGCGTAGATAATTCCTCGCGGGGGTCATCATTTGGAAACACATTTTATATTCGATAACTTGTTGCTCTGCGGGAACGAGAGATAGGGCAAATGACCAATGACGACGTAAACATATAACATGTTTCTGAGCGATTCAGCAGCTCGCTGATTGATTTATCGAACGTGATATGAAACCCTGTATTCGCTTGATTAACCTGAAACAGAAATAAAGCATAGAAACGTTCGTTTCAGTGAGTTTTTTTTCAAAATCTTGCAAAATCGGCTGCAACACGGCTGCTAACAGATTAAGCAGACGTCTGAATTGAGCCACAGGTGGCTTGATGCTGATTCGTCGATTCTGGTCACGTGGTTATCGACATTAGCTGCGCATTCGATCTAAACTTAAACGACCGCGGGATGCAGACACTACGATATTTATCAAAGAATTTGATATTAAAACGACGTAATGAGAGATAGAATTTGATTATCATATTAGTCGTAATTACTAACAATCGCTGGCTTATTTTATCACGATTTTGTACTAGAGTTTAAATTCTTAAAGTCCAAAATCGCTGAAAGTATTTTCTCGCAATTTGTGTGCGCACTACTCGACGTTCGACAACAAGATTAGAGATACAGCACTCTCAACTCTTGAGTCTTGTAAATGAAGCAATACGGTTACAAGATCAATAGGTCATCTTACGTGCGTCATGTTTGTCTCGACCCGCGATCATTATTATACATATTTATGTAACGCTGATTTGGAACAAGATTTTCTCTAAATATAGACTATTCCGTACATTATTGTTATGATTTTTCTCCTTTTATAACACGCTTATAAAAAGGAGTTCGTTCGTATTTCGACTTGTAGATTAGAGTTACGCTTTAGGTAAAAACTCGCAGTAGTCGGGATCGGCGATCTTTTGTTCTTGACATAATACGTATGATTGTATAATTTGATGGCAAAGAAAAGGTGTGATAAAATACGATTCGTAATGTCAATAAAAAATCCATCAAATCGTTCATTATTATACCTGTACAAAAATTCGCGATAAAATATAAAACGACAAATAAGTTCATAAAATTGAGTCTGCGTCTCCTCCACGCTTTATAAATGTATTTATTTAACGCGGCAAAAAATGGTCTGCAAACAGGACTGTTAAAAAATCGATTCCTCAACATTTATAAAATTTCCCGATCACTAACGGACCTCAAAAACAAACCTCCCGACTCGTCATCGGACTGCGTAAATACGGAAAAAGAAATCGTTAGTTTTTTGTATACGTGATCCCATATTATAACTATGATGACTATGATTTTACGAATATCGAGACGTAGATAACGATCTTCGTTCTAATTCTTTCTCCCCGTAACTTCTTACGAAAGGGAAAACCGAGGAAAAAGATTATCCGAGTATACCGTTGGAATCCCCACGAACCAAAGACCAAACCTTACATGCAACAGTTCGAGGTGAACATGTATAATCGAGGAACTATGGTGCTGGATGCTTTGCAGATAATAAAAGCCGAGTTGGACCCGACGCTATCTTTCCGAAGATCATGTCGCGAGGGTATATGCGGTAGTTGCGCAATGAACATAAACGGAGTTAACACATTGGCTTGTATCACGTAATGAAACACCCGATCATGATCCATAAAACGATCAATTGCAGTAGGATTTATTTGAGCAGAAATTAATTTTCAGTTGATATAGTAAATATATCATTAATTGCGTGTATAGGAAACTCGATGATGATGCGTCTAAACCGGTGATAGTATATCCGCTGCCTCACATGTACGTAATTAGAGATCTCGTCCCAGACCTTTCCCACTTTATGGAACAATATAAGATGATTGATCCGTGGCTAAAACGGCGTGGGGAAGATCAGTTCATCGGGTATCGTCAGACCCTTCAAAGCCAACGAGATAGAGCGAAGCTGGATGGCCTTTATGAATGCGTTATGTGCGGGTGTTGCACATATTCTTGCCCAGCTTATTGGTGGCTTGGAGACAAATACCTCGGACCTGCGGTCCTCATGCAGGTTGTAGAAAACGAGATGATTCTCTTAGATATTAATCTCGATTAAACGAAAGATGCAATTTATATATGAGACTATCTCTAAAAGAGATAAGATCTTCTGCCTTTTCGATGCAGATTACGAAAGCGGTGTGGATAATTTATCAGAGATAACGTAGAACAGTATTCCTAAAGTGTTCTTAACGCGATGTTACAGGCCTATAGATGGATAATAGATTCAAGGGATTTCGAACACGCGGAGCGACTGGGAAAGCTCCGTGATTTTTATTCAGTTTTTCGTTGCCAGACGATATTCAATTGTACAAAAACCTGTCCTAAGGTATAACAAAATTGATCGATTTATTGTTTACGATTTAAACATTTTTTAAACACGATATTCGTTTTCTTCCCTCTGTAGGGATTGAACCCCGGCAAAGCGATATCACAGATAAAACGGCTACTCGCGGGTCTAACGAAAAAGGAAAAACCCGATATGGACACTGCGGTACCAGACCCGTGCAGTGGACCTCCCGAAATCAATCCACACGGCGACAATAAATGAATTCGAATTATAATATATCCACGTTACGACGTGTTTAAACGGTGTATTCCTAAGTTACATAAAACGTGGGATAAGTTTTTGAATAAAATGAAATTCTTTTTCTATGTTAAACTTGTTCGTTTCCTATTTTCCGTTATTTATAGTTTCTAACAGATCGTGGAAATTATTAAAAGATTCAATAATATCATATTATTATGTTGTATGCGGACAAGTCGAATGCTCGCAATTTTTATTACAAGAGAACACAATATAAATGTAGTAATATAGCATTTTACCTGATCAACGGTCGCTTATCGCTTAGTTATACATATATGCCTAAACTTAGATTAATATAATATTTCAGGTATTTTAATCATCACAATCTCTCTCGCGTCAACTCTATCACCTAACTTATTTACTTACACGGGTTTTCAATCTTTTTTACTCTGTAATTCTCCTTTGAACTTTATATTATTGGAACGATATCGAAGGATTCCAATCTCCTTCGGTCCATATACGCGATTGTATATCAGTACCATACCTCGTTAGAAAAGAAAAAAAAAAAAACTATACATATAATTCATCAAGAAACTTTAAACGTTTTTGATTTTTCTTCCATTTTTTTTTTTTTTTTTTGTTTCTAGTTTTATAAGTTATATTTTAAACACAGCATCAAATCACACGATACGACAGTATAGTATATATTATACCGCGTCTCAAACACGGACGTATCGGACTTAAACTACGCGAACATTATTACAAACGATAAATTTAAAAGAAAAAACGAGTAAAAAAAAAAACTAGAAACCGAGTCAACGTTTTTGATCATCACTGGAAACTTAACAACTACATATACATACATAATACATAATTATGATCAGAAGATTGTTTTTCTCAAGGCACATATTTGTCTTAGAAAACTGGTATATAATAAACTATCTTTAGAACAAAAATTTGTTGCAGAGATCAATGCAATTCGATCTACAAAGAAAAAATAAATAAATAATACAACATAAATCAAAAAATTATGAAAGAAATCAGAGATTTTTTTTTAATGAGTTATATAGCGAATGTTGAAGCACGAAAGATCCTATTTTACATCACCAATTCATAATTACTTATCAATCTATGAGCTCAACTGCATAACGACGAAGATTTTTCACTTTTCCTGCAATAAAGTCATTTGCTTTTTCAAAGTTTTGAGGGTGAACTGTTGATAAGACAAAAAATCACCAAGAGATCTTTTTCGTACAGAAAAATCGTCTTTACAGGGTAACGACGCAGAATTTTGAAAAAAAAAAAAAACTTTTCGGTCAAATTATTGGGAAAATTTGTCTATTTTTTCAGTAAAACTCGTATTTATCGATAAAAAAATATATATTCCAGAAACTATGTGTATTTGCTCTGTAGAAACGAAGTTTCTGAACAGAATAGATCTCTTAGTAATTTTCAATTAGACCAACGGTCGATCTCAAAACCTGTCGCCAAAGCAACTGACTATATGTGAAAGAAAAAAGTGTGTAAAAAAATCTTTCGTACTATGTAATCGTCTTAGTAAATTGATGAATCAATGATGTGAAACAAGATTTTATGAAGCTGGAACGTTCGTTATTACTTTAGGCTTTCATTAATTAGCGAAATATTTGCTGATCGAATTGCTTTAACTTGTACTAATTCTCTTAAATACGAGTTCATATATTTATATTTATTCATGTTTTTTTTTTTTTCGTTCTTTTTTTCTAGATATACAAAAACATCTTTGAACATCACAGAAAGTGTGTAGTCAGTTTTGTCCTGGCTTACTTATGACGATTTTTACACATCGATCGTCTTTTTTAGTAGTCAATACTTATTATTCAACACGCGCTCTTTTGAAAGCACCAATTGGTGGTTCCATTCTTGGACAAATTCGAGCGGTCGAAGTCGAGGGAATTGATAACGGCGGGATGTTCTCATTAATTTCACTCTCTTTGCTCATCAAATTGCCGACCTGGCTTCGCATGTCTCTATCGGCGAGCCATTGATGTAGTAAGACCTGATTTATTGTGATACGTTTAACAGGGTCAGGAGTCAACATGAGTTTGATCTAAAATATGCAAATAAACACAGGATATAATACTGCAAGGTAAAATATTGGATGAGAATTCAAGAAACAAAGAAGAAAAAAAATATACTAGTATCTGATATCAAAACGCACCAGGTTTATGGCGCGACTTGAAACGTTCTGGAACCATCGTCCAGGAAAATGGTACTCCCCTCGAACAATTTGCTGTTGTAAAGACCATTTCTTATCATGAATAGAAAATGGTGTAATTCCGCTTAGACAACAGTAGAGAATCACTCCGAGGCTCCATATGTCTACCTGATAAAATAAAATAATTATAGGTAAATATCGTTGATGTTTGTCTATTTTTTTTTTTTTTTTTTCGGAATAAAAAATGCATAATTATTGCAGTTATTAGCACACCTGGCTCGTGTACGCCCCTCTTCCATGCGTTAATAAGACTTCAGGTGCGACGTACATAGGAGTACCGCAAAAAGTCTTCATCATTGTTTGAGTATCGACAAATTTTGATAGTCCAAAATCGGAGACTTTTACTAACGTCATTTCGTCGTTAGTGGCTAATAGGATGTTTTCAGGCTATGGGGACAGTGAATTTTGTTTGTAACACTTTCAATGTGAAAAAAAGATTACATTGCTTTAAAATTTCACACCTTCAAATCTCTATGAGTGATACCACGTTCGTGTAAATAATGCACAGCGAGAACAACTTGGTAGAAAATAAGTTTGGCAGTTTTTTCGGAAAGTCCAGCCTCCTCCCTTCTAATCCTATCAAATAACTCGCCGCCTTCCATAAGCTCGAGAACAATATAGACCGACGATGGCGTGTCTAGGATCTCTTCCATCCTTATTATGCACGGCTAAGCCCAGATGAATAAATGGTGAATAAATTATGCTTTTGGGGATTAGTTTAGGAGAGACAATGATAATTTTCAATATCCGATAAAAGATCATTGAGATTACTAACGTGTTTTAAATCCTTGAGGATACGGACTTCAGTCATGATTTTATCGTGGTCATTAAAAGCCTGCCTTTTATCAGTAGTTAAAAATTTGTTCTTGGTAATAGTTTTCAGAGCAAACCTCTGGCACCCATTTTTACTAAATATCATTTTGACCTCTCCACAGACTCCTGATCCCAAAATTCGGGATACAACATATTTGCGCTTTAGTTCCGGAGGCAAACCACTGCTTTCTGACGTCCTTGTGCTCATGTAAGTGTATACTGTGTACCAGGACAAACCAGTTAGGCATAATTTTGATACTCGGAAAGAATTATGATATCAAAATTGTGGTTTTGTCAATTTTCAATACATTACAGAATCTAATCTATTTACAATATGAGTTTCCTAACTTTAAAACGTTTTTAGCATATCAATAGACGATATTTATCATTATTTTACCAGTAAATCTAGCCTGTGCCAAGGAGATGTTGTCGTTATTCTCAAGAATAACTCTCTTCCCAGTACCGACAATCTTGTTATTAACAAAGGTACCGTTGTGGCTGGTATCCTCGAGATAAACAACGAACTCTTCCAAGCCTCCGTTAAAATTCTCCTTTATTATTTTAAAGTGCTCTTTGCTGATAACACTGCGTTGTTTAAAATTCAACACTTTTCCTCCGAGGCATATATCGCACTGAGTTGAACGACCGAAGGTGTAAACATCCTTTGTCATTTCTATAGTCATAGTTATAATTATTATAGAGAAAAAAAAAATTGAAAATTACGATTAAAATTGATGTAAAAAGACAGAGAAAAGGCAGACAGAGAAAGCCAATAAATGGCAAAAATTAGTCCACTCACCAATTTGACTCAGCGTTTCTACGAGCGGATATAACTTTCCCCAAATTCTACGAGACCTTTGCGAATGGGTTTCGGCCTCTTGGGGTTGAGACGGGGTTAATATATCTGCGTCTTGGGTATCGGGTAGACTGAGCGGTGTTTGATCATCGGAAGCCATCTCGGTACGATTTACCGTATTTTATTAATACGCGTTGATAATCGACCATTAAATAGATGAGATAAATTGAAAATGGGTTATCACTGAGTTCGAGAGAACTCGATTTGTATTTTAATTCGCGACTAAACCGAGGATCGAAATTATTTTGTTTGGAGAGTTTGAAGTGTTAGACACGTGACTGCTGCTGGCTTTCAGGTTAACTTGTGTATTGTCATTTGTCCTGTCAACGGATTTTCTATTTGGTATATTGAAATAGCAGATGCGGAAGATATAATAACAAGGTGGAAATGTGCGTCGTTATTATTTCGATATTTCTACTTTTTCTATTGTATTAGTAACATACTTCGTAAACTCGGTGATCACCAAGGGCGAATAAAGCCGACTAGATACACCCGCGGATGTGACGCTGTGTTGACAGGATGTACACAAAATTTTTAAGTTATTAGCTTTCGCGCCAGTTTGGAGATCGCTTAAATCACTGGTCGATGTGTTTATGTAGATCGTAAATTCGCACGTTCTATTTTGCAATGCAGTTGACTCCTGCACATCAGCGCGACGAAGCGGCGAGCGAATGAAAATGTAATTTTCGAATTCTAAGGATTTAAATAATAACAGATCGTTGAATTCATTGATTATAAGAAAATAATGACAATAAATTCGATCGAAAACGATTTATTATTTATACATTATATACACGCATTACAAAACGAATTTTTAAATCGCACAAATATATCATTTCCCTTTAAATCCAGTACCCCGTGATTGCGGAAATCCATTGCAAATAGGCCGAAACTTTCGTATAAACGGTCGGATATCCGGAAGGTCTACATCCGTACGTCCAAGAGACGAATCCTGAAATAGTTGGAGGAATATTCGCGTATCTCGTAATGAACGGCCCTCCTTCATCGCCTCGACAACCGCTTCTTTCCGCAAAACTGTCTTCATTAAGTTCTCCCTCGATATCTGTAACGCGTTTTTTCACGAACTGAAGATCATCGCCGGTCGTGATTGCGCAAAACTGGTATTCCCCGTCGATGTTAAGGTCCCACGGCGCGTAAACTTGCCGGCAAACATCAACGTCTAATATAGTGACGTCAGCGCTCCGGAGAACGTCCGGTTGTATCACAGTTTGAGAAACTTCACCCCAGCCCACAACGACGCCGGGTGTCCCAGTCGACGTCTGATCAGGAAAACCGGTCGACAATTCGATGGGTTGAATTGTAGCGGAAAATTCAAACGGATGTCGTACCTGAAGTCGAACAATTGATGAATTGAATTTTTTTTTCCCCCTATTACCTTAATTTCTTTTTTCGTTTTACCTGGACTAAAGCGATGTCGTGAATGAGAGAATCGTTCGGGTTGTAACCAGGGTGAATAATTATCTGACTTATAGGGTACTGGACACCTCTTTGTCGCAAATTATTCGTCCCTGCGAGCCAATAGTAGCGTGAGACGTCCTCAACGGCGCTTAACACAGTGATTGCAGTTCAAATTGTATAGTATAAATAACATATCTTGGATGTATGCATGTGACGACGACTATCATTGGACATAGAGAGTTATTTAATACTTGCAGGCTCCAGGGCCGGGGGAAAAAATTACGAATCAAGATATGCGAGGAACTTAAGCCGCGTAAAAAATGAAATTATTAAATTTTCAGACTAAAATGGAAATCTAGGAGTCTGGTTCTATAAGAATTCCAATTATTTTATTAAGTTTTTTTTCCTTTCAACGTGCCATGGCAGACTCGTTATAATTATACACGTAGGGATTGAACAATTGTTTAGCACTGCTGGAACTGTAATCAAAAAGTGATTAGCCTACTTCTGTGCAGATACTTAGGCAGCTCCGCGGACAGTTTTGGAATATATTTTAAATCGCCGGCCCTGTTTACTCGGAGCAAAATTATACACGTGCATACACCGCGTTTCTTCAAGCCGTGTATGTTAATAAAGGCGCTTACGACTAGAATGAAAAATAACAGGCTAATTCTATAGTTTATTTGAAATCTCGATTCTTAGCCCTAGGACATCACGCATCCTCTTATACAGAGCGGAACTATATTTGTACTGACACATGTCTGCGCGAGTGTCTACGGGATAGAATATATCCTCATCGTATATTATCATGACACGTAGGTGGGATAAGGACGATCTATCTAAGAAAATTCGATCCCCACGTCCAGGATTTATATTTTTAAAAACTTAACTGGGATTGAAGAACAGCTCTATTCTATTTAGAAATTATTCCAGAGATTCTATGCTTAAGGTCCTTGTCCTTAGCCCTACACAGACGCGAATGCACAAGTGTCTAGTATATTATTATACTCACTCTTCGACGCACCGAGCTGAGGTGATGACCCATGTCTCGGTGAGAATAGACCCGGCGCAATAATGTAGGTGATATACGTTGGCCCAAAGGGTCAACCCCAAGGACAAAGCAGATGGATATTCACCTAGGGTCGTCGATTGACCTTCAGCGATTCGCTGGCTCGAAGAACTCGTTGTGGTAACTATAAAGCCGGTAAACTGCAGGATGAACAGCAGAATTACCACTGCAGCCGGTTGCAACGACGAAAAACGTCTCGTAGCCACGGGGGACGTAATTGATCGCATCCCCATTTTATGTTATGAGATATTCTGTATTATAACGATCGCGAGAGCTACACAGTATCTTGTACTGAAGCTTACTGGCCTTCGGAGGCCGTAACGCGTGTATCACATTATCCACCTAAAACAAAAAAAAAAAAAAATCCGCCAAATCTTATCGACGATTTAACCAATCGCATTTGTCACCTTGCCTCGACGTTTGAGAATCCCGTTTTGATAAATTACCGCCTCTTATCTGTACCCAATATCATATACTGCAAAGTATAACCGATTCCGTTTGAATTGAAATGAATTACTTTTCATTCGTTTTTTCTTTAAATTTGATAATTATGATCAATTGGGTTTAGTTTCTTAAATATAGTGTCGCATGGACTCCGGCGAGATATTTCCTCAAAGTATCATGGCCCGGAGATTCGGCCAGCCATTCCATCCACACAGGCAATGGCTATATGGTCGTTGGTTTGGTTCCAGGAACCCTAAAAGTTCACATATAGTCGAAAGTAATACCGCAACCGGTTTTGGCTATCTTGGTGTGCCCCGGCGCGGGCGTTGCCCGTTTCCCAATTCAACCGCAAGTATGTATTCGCTGGAAGAACCGATGCAGCTGCAGCAGCAGCACCGGCACCCTGCAGAACCTGCACCAGACTTTAATGCCGATTCCAAGCAAACCACCTGCGTATTTGCGAAGAAATTTGATGTCTGCGATTATATTCTGTACCTGTACACCAGCTATTAGTAAATATCTCGCCTTATTTTCGAATCATCTGATCAAATACGCAATCTCAACATCGTCGTATACGTTCAGCTAATTCTAATTCCTTGGGTGAAATGTATGTAATGATCATTCTCGACGTGTAATTATATTCATGCTGTTAATAAATGGCACAAATTTTGCGATCGGCGTCTTTCTTTATTCCCCCATCCCTTCTCCTTTTCGCAGTTAGTATAATATCTCTGGTGACGACTGTATATATACGTTGCCCAGGGTATTATAATATAGTAATATCCTCGTTAGTCAAGCGAGAAAGGTATAAAGAAATCTTTACCTACTTACCTATTTTTGTATAACAGAGAGTAATAATTGATGAGCCGCGACTTACTTTTAAACTTATGGAAAGGTGGTAGATGAACCGTGCGCTGGAATAAGAGATCGTAATAATAAGTATATAGGTATGCGTGTACCTATATAAAGTGAAATTTATACTTGCGTTTTATATTAATATCTCTAGAATACTTATACACTGCACGCTCACGTATTTATACCTATATACGGTATGTATGTACGCGGATGATTAATAGATCAATTATTTCTATAAACCAATATAATCATAATCGTTAACTACACTATATACTGTATAAACTGCGGCAATATCGCGGATGAATCTTTCGTAAATACAAACTTACGGACCACTATATACATAGGTGGTTATACATTGATGATATACAGCAATTGGCAGGCGATTTTTTGCAATCTTAACGGTAAAACGTTCACGTGGCGTTCAATAGGCTCAATTAAAATGTTGATCGGTAAGTTTATGTGGTATATACATACATATATAGTATAGCTGAAAGAGTCAGATGAGCATGCCCACAGCATCATATCGGGTTCAACTATAAAGGCATCTTCCTGAACTAGTTCATTTTAAGAAAGTTACACACCGGGCCATTAATCAAGCTCGTTAAAACTCTCCGTAGTTGTTATAAATATTTCCGAATTATTATAATATACGTCCTATGTACTACGTGTATAGGTATATATGTATAGTTTAATTTATCTTTCGTAAAAATCTACCGCATGTCTCAACGTCCAACCGGCCGGCTAGGCTGTGGGAGGAACGCCTCACAGGTATAAGGCATAGGTGTACTCGCTTGAATACGAGTTACTGCTTCATACAATATACATATATACATATATACATGCGTACGTGTCGCGCATGCATACGACTACAAACCCAGACACACGAACACCCGTGTAAAGAAATACAAGCATATAGGCATATGTATACACACATCGCGGTATAACCTGCAGCGTTTACCTTTGTTGCCTGTTGGAGAAAGCTGCGGGTTAGCTGTGCGAGGTGTGGCCATTGTCTCTGGTGTTCAGAGGACCGGCTATTTTTTTTTTCGAAAAATGAAAAAAGCGAAAAAAAAAAAAGGACAGGAATGTATAAGACCCGTGACAAAATTGACATTATCTCTGCGTCTGACATACACGTTTCTATACACGTCGCCTAATCACAATTATGAATAAAAGTAACAGGCAGTAAACTCGAGGTAACACGACTGACTGTACTTTATGGTCGGTATATCACACCTTCGGGTACTGTGCGGGTGCGATGGTCTGTCTGCAGTCGTATACTTACACCAGTATAACGATTCACGATTCTGCAGTTATATATACTCGACTATACATGATATGTTAAATTCAGTGCAAACTGAAGACGCGTGCTGATCGGTTGTCCGGTTTATGTACACACATGCAGTTTTATAGCTCTCGGTCTTTTCCCTCTGCACACTTTGCCTCGAAGAGTTAAAACTGAAAAGAGCGGGAGGACGTGGAGCTGGAACGGAGGGAGTGGTGGACCCCGGACACGCTGAACGAGAACCTATATTGCTAGTCGGGATATGGTCCTGGTCACGATCAGATATAGACTCGCTAGCTCCCTCGTTGTACAGTCTACTATTATTCTTATCTCGTATAATGATGTATCGTATTCATTATCAACTCTATAAATACTGTGCATAAAACAAGACGAGCGAATCAACGCATGGTTGGGATATAAGACAGTACAAGGTTTCCTTCGATACCCGGAAAACCAGTTATACTCAACGGACAACGGATAACGGTTAATCTATAAGTGAATTTGAATGATCCGTTCCTCGGCGTATATTACACCTATAGCTCTGGCATTCGAGCAACGAAGAAGACCGTCTTTAGAAGTAAATATATCGCCAGAATTATAACACAGTTCGTAGTCCTCGATCATGTGCTGTATAGTCTAATCGCTGTACCTGTGCGATCGTTGTGACGATATAAACGTCAATTTATCGAGGATCTAACTCGGTTTTTTTAAAGCACGGAATGATATGAACGGTAAACTCGCACCAGGACCTAACGAGGGACTAACTAAGATACACCAACCCATAAGTACACATAACGGTTCGAGGTGGAAATGAGGGATCGAGAATTATCAAGTGGTTGAAATATGGAACGTGGATATACGAGCTATGATAAATAATGAAGAATACGTGGCTGCGATCATCGTCATCGTCAAAAATTACGATTATTATTATTATTATTATTATTATAATGACGGAGAATTTAACGGAGTTATTGAAATTGCGGGCGGTGAATCATACGAGAAGATTTTTATTCAAGGCGAAGGATGAAATTTGAAAGATCATGAGGGTGAGCCCGATATTGTTAACCGCGGCTTTCACGTCCTACTGGATTGCAGGTGCCTCATCAGCCACTAGAACAGCTCACGTAGAATTATCTACCGAATATTTTCTCGTACCTGCGAGAATACCGGATCGTACTACCGGCGTTGCTAGCGTTGCTAGCGTCGTTAGCGTTCCGGGACCAAACCGGACGATATCCATCTTCAGGGGTGGACAACCGGCACGTAACGGAGCCCAACCAGCTAACGGGCAAAATCTTCTACGTCAACAGCCCTGGGCTCTTCCTCTTGCTGCCCTAAGCGCCGCAGCTATGATATTCATGGCTGGTTTTGAGATATTTGTTTTACTCAAGGTATGTAATTTTCACTCTACGAAAAGTCCTCATTCTGTCTATCCGCAGCAATGATGCGATACATAAAAATCCCGGTTTCGTTGACTCTCAACTTTTGCGTAAGATTCTTTTTTTTTTTTTATCATGGGAAGTCATACTTCACAGGGAGAGTAGGTGGCTGTATCAAAGCCCTGAATCTCGTGTACATAATTAATATATTATACTGCAGTTCTATTCAAATGAAATCGCGGTATATAAAATTATATTATTGTAATTTGAATAGAGCGAGGGAAATAAGTAGAGCTTGCAAAACTGAATGACGTACTATAATAATCGCTTTCCATTTTCAACTATGTTGCTATACCTGTTACACGCATAGATATCTTGTTGTACATTTCTACGATTCATCTGCACGTTTAACAGAACAATTAACACTGTCTAATTAAAAATATTATACATGCATTCCCTGTTTTTCTTTTTTTTTTTTTTTTCTTACGCACAGGCCCGAGCCGCAGTGCCCAGTAGAAGACATTTGTTCCTCGGTCAGGTACTGCTTCTGGGTTTATTCCTCCTCGCTGGACTCTCAGCGGCGCCTTCCCTGGCACCAAATCCACTGTCCTGCGCCGCCCTCCGTCTCGTCGGACTTCCTGCGGCGCTTGTATTCGCCGCACTTTTGGTCAAGTGCGTTTTTCTTCTCTCGTTGAACAGCGGCGTATATCTGCCCGCTCCTTACCAGGTACGTCTATCATCTCCGTGTCGTCGAAGAAGAACTTTTTGATCATCTGCGTCTTTTGTACATCATAAAATTTTTAATTCATTTCCCTGCAGGCCTTGGTGCTAGTCTTCGCAGTCCTCGTCCAAGTAGTGATAATTGGCCAATGGTTTTACGGCAGTCCTCCATCCCCCAGCCTAGATCCTGGTCTGCCAGGACCCCCCGACGTTTTGAGGCCCGTAATGAATCTATCCCAATCTTCGGGCGCCTCGTCATCGCCGAATGATCATCTTCCCTGCTGCTGCAGTACTCCGGTCGGTCACCTAGTCGCATCCTTGGGATACGCAGGTGTGCTTTTAATCTCAGTCGGCGGTCTAGCGATCAGAGCTCGCGGACTGAGGGACAATAACGGCGAGGCGGCGTTCATAGGACTAGCTGTTGGTGCTTCACTTCCAGTATGGGTATCAGGTGGCGTCGGTGCTCTCACTGCTCCTGAAGAAGATCGGGAAGCTTGGTTGGCCTATGGTCTCCTGGCCACATCGCTCCTAGTATTTCTTCTGATGTTTTTACCTAAAGGAAGACAACTGGCCGCCCTTGGTAGGGAGAACGCTGTTACTGTATCTCGACGCGATCGCGGTGATGATAGAGATGACGGGCTCAGTTCGCTTCCGGCTAGCGGATATTCGCCTTCATTTTTTCACTTCAAACCGCCCAATGATACGCTTGAATCTAAAATGCCCTGTCATCAGAGCACCGGTAAGTGTATTTCTTCAAAAATGAACGAGTGGAGGTTTATGGAAAGGGATCGAGAAGAATCGTTAAGATAATTATTGATTTGGCTCTAAATTCTTCGATTGCAGATCGTGTCGCATTGGTGTCATCGGGAATCCCGAACTGCAACGCGTGTAGATGCAGTACTAATCCACTCTATCCCGAAGGTACATTCATCATCATTCCATATCTCTACTTTGTGTTAAACTTTAAAAAAAATTCAGTACCGAAGTACATACGTACACGTATGTAGTACATATACCACCATTCATATTCATTGTGACACGTGGTTACAAGGTGATCGTCAAACCATGAACTCATTCATATATAATGATTGTGCAGATGAAAGATTATGAACAGGAAGTGAGCATTTTGGAGGGGCATAAGCCGTGCATACCGCTATACTAGGGTATACGCGTATTACACATCGTGTATGGAATTCCATAATATACTAAGCACGATATTTGTACATATACGTATGTGTGCAGGCATATATTAATGATCTTTAAAATACTTGAATATGTTTTTCAACAGACATGCGTTCACCGGTTGAGACCTTCGTACTACCACCGGGGATGTATCTCAGGCCAGAAGAGGCAGGAAATTTATATACAACTTTATCGGCAAATCCGAATGTCTTTTTTCAAAGGGCTGCTCATCCCGGAATGATGTATTGACGAAAATATATACGTATATATCTATATGTGTATATTATGATTTCCGAAGTGATTATTCAAGTTACTAGTGATGAAGACATTGAAACAGAAGGGAAACAATTTTCACATTAATAAAGAACTCTATCAGTGTCTACCGTGTAGGCAATAGACGTGATGACAATTAAGTATACGTGTAATTAGATGAACTATAAGAATATCGAATAAATTTAAGATTGATAAGCTCTCTCATATAGTACATATAATTGATATAATTTAATCCGCGCTGTATTATAATTTATACATCAATATACCATTAAGCATGTATAATATACATATTGTATAGGTATAACATGTATAATTATGTATATGTTGATTAATATCTACGGACGTAGTACTTATACGTATGATAAGACGAACATGTTACAAATAAAAACATACTACAGTGTCGAAATATTCGTTACAGCATGTGTGTACATTTATTTGAAATTTCATTCCCCTGCGTAGACAGTTTTCAAATCCCTTTCAAAAAGCACCTCTGGTGCAAATAAACCTTTCGCCAAGTAAATTAATTTTTAAACTACTTGCAAAAATGCATTCTCCTAATTCTGAAAAAAGTCTTGAAATCAGATCTTCTTGCCAAGAAGATGACGTTAATTTGATACCTACAAGTCATACATCATATGAAACAAACATTTAAATTCATATGAACAAGAAAAGATATCATAAACTCGGGATCTCGAAAACGATCATATGCGTATGATATTATAGGACAGAGTTACAGGGATAGGACAATTCTACAGAGAAATATTTTTTTCAATGATTATTTCAGAATCCCTAATCGATAATCCGTAATAATTATTATTACAATTTATTATGTAATTTGATTATCGCGCCGTATAAAATAGTCCGCTTCGAGACTAAATTCACCGTGGTCCGCGTAATATTTCCCATATACACTCGAGGAACGCGGCTTCCGGTTAGTTGCCATTGGCTAGGGGATGCAACAAGTTCGTGTTTGTTATCCCTCCGCGTGAATCTAATTTAGAGCGACGGTTTATCTATAAACAAGTATTCGGGATTATAGTGAGTACAGCTAATTTGTGCGTTAATTGAAGACATTGAAATCGGCCGGTAAATATGTGTAGATTATATTCGGGGTGATCGTGATATTCGTCGCGGCTGCTTAGCCAAATTGTGTCAGCAAGGGATGGCAACCGTAAAAGTGACGCCACCTCCACAACCCGCTAAAATCATTCCCTACTCGTTTGTTTATTTTCATACTTAACCTCAAATCGTTGCCCGCCAAAAAATGCATACAATATGCCCCGGTTATCGCGACGTGCTACCATCTATCAGTCAGGGCAGCGCATAACACCACCCATGAACCTCCGCAGCACGGCAGTCAGTTGTCTTCGGACGGGGGATGCAACAGGTTCGGCGTTTGCTCTCTTCACGCGAATCTAAGTCTAAATTAGAACGGCGATTTATCAACGATCGTATACGGCTAGTGTTCGAATTTATCGTGAGTACGAGTAATTCTTGTGTGATTAAAGTGAATAGAATTGGCTAGTAAATGTATAGATTATATTCGTGAGTTCGGGATAAAATTTGGTTGTGTTGGCTATTGTGCCGGCGAGCTGTGTCGAACGTGACGATTCACACCCCGGTAAAAGTTTTCTCTACAGTTTATTGTACTTAGAAACTTTCGTCCTCGCTATCGCATGGCAGAGAATGTAATTCTTCAGAGATATCGTGAAAAAATATTGTTAAATTGAAAATGAAATTCGCTGTATCGCCGGGTAATAAGAATTCATTTTAAAGTCAAGATGGTGACGCATGCACTCGAACGGCAAATTCGAAATACCCCCAAGTATGTAAATGTGCGGTCAATCTCCCTAACACAGCTATTTACAGCTTCGGCATTATTAATTTTCAGTCGAGTCGAAATTTTTGCATTCAAAAAAAATGGTCGTTATATTAAATGTGTCGGTTTAATAGTCGCGGAATCAACAGAGAAATAATAATTCGTCGAAGTGCCGAGAAATAAAAATTCGTGTCAAGGTTAAGTTTGTTTACATTCAGCCGTGCGCGCACCCCGATGCTTAGCGTCCTTTCTATTGTTTATGCGTTAGTAAAAACTTCTATTTCTATTGTCATAAAAATATATATTTCAATTCGTAAACATATCGTATAGTAGAATCATCGGAATAAAAACTTTTATTTATAGTGAGTTGGAGAGTCAGGCGGTAGACTTTTTTCTAATTGTACTGCACAGTGCCAGTGAGGATCTGTCGCGGTCTGGAATATAATATAAAATAGTAAGCAATAAAGCGAAGCCTTTTATAATAATAAATATCGTCTGAATGTATAACGAAAATACAGTGTCCTTAAATTCCGCCGACCATATGGAATCCATACGCATATTATAATACATTTGCAGTGCAGTGTAATATTCTTCTAGATCTCATAAACAATTAAATGAATAAGAGCAGTGAGTGAAGTTTTCCCTCAATTCAACCCCCTCATCTGGAGCTGCCCCCCCCCCCCCCCCCCCCAAGCCCCTGTGAAAGTGAAGTGTTTTGAAAATCTATACACCGTATGATATTCATACATATATAATATATTCGCAGTGTAGTGTCCCATTATTCTAGCTCTCATCCCCATCAAAGGATTATATTGGATATATCGTATTCATCGTTCCCGAAGACCTAGCCGTGTATCCAGATATCCAGAGCGGTGAGTTTCGCATGCGATATAAAATTCCTCGGTTAATCTGCCGATTCACGCGACGATTTGTCGTTAGTGTAAGCAGAGAGGCCGTTGTATACGAACTATCTCTTTCTCTTCCTCTCCAAGTTTCTTTACATCACGTAGCGTGGCGGTACCATTGATTATTTATCTGTTGTGTTAGCTCGCGTTTTTCCTGAAATTTTTTTGTAAAATAAATCTCATTTATCGATCATTATTTTTTCTATAATTATTTGCTGATTCACAATATTTATTCAATTATTCAATTAATTCTATATATTTCGTTGATAAAGCTTCATAGCATTGTAACTGCACTCATATACGTATAAATCTATTAATAATCGAATAGGATTTTGTATAAACTAACCCGTTCTTTCCCTACAGTCATCAGCTACTATAATAAAAACAGTGAGTTTTCATTACCACGGTGTGCGTGAAGAGTCGAGTGTTTGTGTTGGTGTAAATGTCTAGGTATTGCTGCTATCGAAATTCGTATAGAATCGTGGATACCAATCGCGGCAAGTTTTTCGCGTATAATATTCAGGGTGGTTGTGTGCGTACACTGAGTGCGGAATGATGCATGCGTATTATCAAATTACAATACAACACACTTCGCGTTGATCGCTGATGGGCTTTTGGTTTGAGGCGCGGGGTATAGGCAGGACGTACGCGATAGCCTAAGCACGTTGCATCATATTCCATCTCTTTTTTCGCAGCGTCAAGTGATTAAGTCAAATTGGTAGCTAATACAATTAGTTATTATAGAAATTTGATCTCTCGTCAGAAATTTAACCACAATTACAGATATTATTGTGCGGCTTGTATAATCACTATACTTTCAATTGAGTACATATATAACTTTATCACTCTCAGAATCGTTATGCAAATGATTACATCCGCGATACCAAATATTTAATCACTTGAATGGGCAAAACGCTTCACTGAACCTCCGTACTTACGTGGGGCACAGAGGTCAGGGGGAAGCTGCGCTCGAAGAGGACGCCGACCGCCACGCTATTATAATCAAACTCTTTGCTTCATGTAAACTATATACCTATACTATGACTTTCCCGTTTCCACGATTATAATCTTCTAAGTTTATCTCGTTAAAGCCACGAAATATGACCCCAACAAATGAATTTCCAAACACATACCGTTATTACCAATTAGTAGGGATGTCCATAATATATTGCAGCGTACTGACAGCCGTCCACAATTATTCTTAGAATTATTTTATATCGACTTTGAACCCCTCGAAGTCCGTAGGTATAAATATTTCGACTCGCGATAGTGGGAGATACTCTTCATCATATAAATATTGTATCGTAAATGTACGTATTCCATGTTTATTAAACATCACTAAAATGCGTCAGGATTAGCCGTACATCAGACCATTGTTTGTATACCTTCAGTCAAAACGTCAAAATGGATCAAATGTGATATACGATCGGGGGGCTAACTAAAGGAATTCCTTAGGCTTATTTTAAAAAATT
The DNA here is from genome assembly GCA_949628255.1 of Macrophya alboannulata. Lineage (NCBI taxonomy): Eukaryota > Metazoa > Arthropoda > Insecta > Hymenoptera > Tenthredinidae > Macrophya > Macrophya alboannulata. The sequence continues at coordinate 879,614 of OX451212.1, read as the reverse complement.
GTTTTATAATCAACGGATTATGAAAATATTTTTTAATGTATGTATGTATGTAACAAATGCTCTTGATATCGAGTTATCCTATTTTAAATATACAACCAATGAACCGCATTCGTTCGTCTAACTAGATGCATCGCGTCGAAGTGGGAGAATCCCAGAAATCTTACCGTCTCAACTTTCTTCGTATACGTATACATACACCGTGGTTGCATACAATCGACAATGACAAGCAGCATGGCGTGCGCTAGATAGACGGTCTCAAATCTGTCGTATAAAATAATCTGTGTTTTTTTAACAGCGCGATAACATAACAATCCGTAAATACATAATGATAATTTCATACGTTCATATATTAGGATTAAATAATTTTCAAAGGAATGTTACAACATGAGGTAAACCTGAAAAGATCAATCTGAATAGACCTATTAGTCTTATCAAACCGTGATATTCTAACCTGTTTTAACCGCTGGCTACCATCGCGACGAATTCCATAACAAACAATAACAATCATAATAGTAACAGTGTCGAAGAATTGTTGTTATTATCATTATCGTCATCATAACAGAGTTGTAAATTCCTGTAATACAACAGTTGCAAAAAAACACGTGGAGAAAGTCAGTTAATTAAACCGATCCGTCAATCGAGGACACAACAGACTCAACCATGGCTGACAATAAACTAAGGTATGTAACAGTCGATAACAAGTCTCAAATAAAAAAAAAATACTCCAATTTACTAATTAATACATATATGTACATATGTATTCATTTTTAAGCGACAATATAATTTTGTTGTTGTTGATGTTAGGTTTTATTTCGTTACTTGGAACGTCGCGACTAGATACCCTGAACAAGATCTACACCAAATGTTGGGTCTTGGTCATAATGAGGCGGATAAATTACCAGATTTTTATGTCATTGGGTGAGTTTTTCTGTTTTAATGTCGCAAACAAAGTGGCACACTCACAAGCTCTTCATTACAGATTTAACAACTTTCTAACTAGGTCAACCATTCCTAAGCAAAAGAAAAAAAAAATGTCTTAAGACAAAATTTTTTCAATCCGTTTATCTCTAAGGGGATAAAAAATACTTACACCTGCTTAATATAAAATGCAAATATTTTTTCGTCAGTTTACAGGAGGTCAAATCACAGCCCCAGAATATGGTGATGGGTATGTTCACTGACGATCCTTGGACTAAATCGTTTAGGTAATAATTGTGCAAGATAAAAAATTATATCCAACAATTTTAAGACCAAGTTCTTTCCCAGAAAAGAAAACAGCGTAATGAAAATCGACCAATTGTCGTTTCATAATCAAAATAAAGATTCCAGCTCTTGAACTTAAACTGATAATGTGAATATGTCGATACAAATTATAGGGAAACACTTAAGGATCATGACTATGTGAAAACACGAACCCAACGCTTGCAGGGTCTGGTTCTGAACGTATTTTGTAAACGGGAACACTTGACGCATTTAAGACTGATAGAAGCGCAATATACAAGGACAGGTTTTGGAGGAATGTGGGTGAGTAGTAAATCGCTAGTTCAAAAGAGTAGACAAAGACAATTTCAAAAGGTGTAGAATAGCAAATAACAAGAGATAAGATAATACGAGATAAAACCTTATAAAAGTATTTGTTTTCCAGGGCAACAAAGGAGCCGTTAGTGTAAGACTAAACATATATGGGGTCAGTGTTTGCATTGTCAATTCACACCTTACACCCCATGATCATTTACTCGCTGAAAGAGTTTCGGACTATAACGTTATATTGAAGGAACATTCGTTCACTACTACAGACACAGCTAATATACTTTATCACGAGTAAGTGATTAGATGGATTGGTAACACAATTTTTGTAAACTAAAGAAGATTAAAACCGTATATTAACACTATATTATCTTAAGAAGAGATTCATCACAGATATGGAAATCTTTTGTACATCAATCATCATTTTTAATCAATAATATCGATTTTTTTTATATAACTTCTTTCCTCAACTAATTTCTGCTCTGTTTTCTAAATTTTTTGACCGTTTCATACCCTTTTTGCTTCGTTTTTTATCAACTAGCTAGTCTCTAGTCCTCAAATCATCTTCTTGCATTCTTACAGCTACGTGTTTTGGATAGGAGATTTAAATTTCCGTTTAAACGGTGCAGATTTATCCGCCGAGGACATAGATTTACTAGTAAAAAAGAATCAGCTTGATTTCCTGCTGGACAGGGATCAGTTGAGAGCTGTGATGTGCAGCGGACAAGCTTTCAGTGAACTGATTGAAAACGACATTAAGTTTCCACCGACGTATAAATACGAATTTGCCTCTCAACAATTCGATTACAAGTACGTTTAGAGCAAATAAACGTCTCATTAAATTAATTAATCAACTAATTCACAAGCTCAATGAACAATTTCTTATTTTCATTGTGAAACGCAGGCGCCGACCTTCTTGGACAGACAGAATATTGTACAAAGTTAATTCCGACGTTTACGAAGGGATAAAATTAAAGGCGATTCAATCCACCTACAAGAGTCACCCCAGCTACGTGCAGTCTGACCACAAACCGGTGACCGGAGAGTTTGATATCACGGTATAGTTTATTTCTCGTTTCCGAGGCACGGAGACTATGATAGGAACCTAAATCTTCGAATTTGAATCTCCAGAAGCTGAATTTTCGAGACTATAGAAAAAAAAGAACATATCCAGTTCTTCAAAGGTCCCGTCCTTAGCACCTCTTTGTTCTTTTACAGGTTCGAAGAGAGTACGAAGACCACGGTGTAACTTTCCAGCCTATAACTGAGTGGTTTGTCGACGAGGAGAACTCGGTCTCTTACAAACTATCGGGAAACATAGGATCAGTTAGCGGGGATTGGATCGGTTTATTCAAACAGGGTTTTTCGAGTCTAGATGAATATATAGTCTACGAGTACGTTGGTCGAGGTGAATAAAGTTTCCAATCACGTGCTATATACTTCTGCGTATATAATCTAACTAAAATAAACTTTATTTAAGGAAAAGCAGCAGCCCCCCCGATGGAACAGCAGTTAGACTCTCTAACAGATCGTATCTACTTTAGTTACTCGGCGCTTCAAGCTCCTGGAATGTATCAACTTGTCTACGTTAATCAAAGCGGAAACACAGTTGGTATTTTAGGAGTAAGTCCGCCGTTCCCCGGATATCGAAGGCTTACATCGACCGTAACATGACTCTCGTTTTTTAGATTGTTGAAAATTCTGACTGATATTTGTTCATTGATTATTTTCAGCAACGATTTATTATTAGATAATAGATCTCTGGTTTAAAGGAATATAAAATAGGGTTCGTTTGGCTGTCGGGTAGTTTAACGATTTTTTATAAAATTAGAAAAATCGCATAAAAGATTTATGGCTTTTTAAAAACCTCAACATTTTCTATCACAAAAAAGGTACTTGGAGCTTATTACATGACTTTTACCTATTTCCTATAATAAATATTTTTAATCGTACTTCGCTTCGAGTTCTATTGTCGAGAGGTGAATAGATGTGTATTACTTATTAGTCTGTTAGGTAATATATGAGATGGGAACCTGCCTTGCTGATGATTCAGAGTCAAAAAACTGTAAGGATCTCTATTCGTCTGTAATTTAAGTCGCTGAAAGGCTCTGATCAGCAGAGAACAAACAACCCCTGACTATTTATTACGTGTTTAGGCTGCAATTTACTTTTGGTACCTGGTTTAGCGCTTACACAGGAACCTCGGTAAGTGCATAAAGAATCAAAACGCGTCGAACAAATTTAAAGTACGTTATGTATTTTTATTAATTAATGTGTATATATGCACTGCCGGGGGGCCTTGAACAGGTATAGGAATAAAATAAATAATATAAAAACTTACGTATTGTATAATATAATCATTACATAATATTCCATTAGTAATATTTAATAGGTATATAGGTATATGTATATTATTCGCGATTATAATTGTTGGTGAAATTGATGAATAGTTTATTTTTTAATCCATCAAAATACCTAATGATGGCCATGAATTTCACGTGTTAAATAATTCAATAGCCTGCCTCGACATGGTAAATTCCTGAATCGGGTTTTCTTTGAAAAAAAAAAATACACAAAAAAATATATAAATATTTTTTCAATTCATTACAATACTTTTAATTGTTACTATTATTATAACTGGGATGTTTTTATAAAGTTATTTGGTATCTGGAACTTTCGGCCTTTTCGTTAGGTGAGTAGGGTAGGTAGGTAGGAAAGTTAACGATCCTAAAGTGTTGAAAGAGAGAAAAATAATTAAATTATGAAAATATACACGATATTTATATTATATATATATATATATTTTCATACAATTCGTTGTTATTGTAAATTAATTATCATTTATCATGATGATGATAAATACTAATGATGCTAAAAAAAATAATCATAATAGTATTAATAATAATAATAAAATAATAATAATAATAATAATAATAATAATAATAAGGAAAAGGTGAAAGCACAAGATTATTTTACGCGCGAAAACAAAATAATTAAATAGTAAAAGAATAAAAAAAAAAAAAAGAAAAGAAAAGCCTAAAAGTTTTGAAATGATGACAAATACGCGGTATTGGTACTTTTATAATTTTTAATTCTAATTATTATTCTATGAATTGTCTCAAATTTTCTTTATAAACAAAATGTATGAAAAGTATATTTGAAGAAAAAACAGAAATAAACAAAAATAAGAAATGTTATTTTCTAGCATATTTAATACTATACATGTATACAATAAATACTTAATTATGCGTGAGGAATTCCAGTTCAACTCGACCAGGCTCGGCATGTCCCGTTATTTTTAGTACTTTTTTTTTTTTTTTTTTTTTTGTTTACGTAATATACTACTCGAAATGTAGAACTCCACGATTTTTTTGTTTCCAGATTTTTTCGAATAAAGTTGTCGCGGTTACGAATTGTATGAATTCTGCTTTTTTTTTTCTTCTAAAGACTGTAACTCCAAAATCCATTGTTATACATATATGAAAAAAACTATCACATAACAAATTTCGCGTATCTTGAGATGAACTTTGTAAAAAAATTCTATTACTGTTTTTTTTTTTATCCCCTCTATAACGCTACGAATTAAGTTCACCTGGAAAGTGAATAATCTGCCTCACAAATCCCTATAATAATTTTTTTGTTGTTTTTTTTTTTTTTTTTTATAAAATATTTTCTTCCAATTTCTGTTTACGGATTCAATTTTTGAATTTTCGCAACATACCGACGACCTGATACAAAAAATTTAAAAATTATTAGAGTTGAGCCGGAATTTTCTCCCCTATATATAATAAATCTTAAATAAAATAATTAGGAACAAAAAAAAAATGCACAGATTCAGATGTTCGCTTGATTAAATTAGAATCTGTGGTATGTATGTATAGTATGTATGTACGTATGTAATAGGATTATAATATAGGTATTATATTATCGATTGAGTTGTGAAAAAATTTTAAAAATATACAAAAAAAAAATACTTAGAAAGAACAAAAAAAAAAAAAGAGAAAGTTACATCTAATTGCTTAAACTTTTTCCATAGTTTAGAATTTATTTCTTTTAAAAACAGAATCTATAATATAGGTATATGTATATTTATAGTGGAAGCTTTACTGTGACTGGTTCAAAACATAAAAAGCTAAATAAATAAATAGACTATTTAAAATAGTGAAATAGATTTCTTCTTCTTACCCTTGTTTTTTTTTTCTTTTTTAATACCTTTTTCTTTATATTTTTCTTATAAAAAAAATCAGAAAGAAAAACTGACTCGTTAATATATCAATACTGCAGCTTTCTACTCACATCGGTGTCAAATATTTCAATATACATATATAATAAAGTACGTATAAAAATAATAATAAAAATAATAATGTGACCCTTGCTCATTCTTCCGACTGCTTTTACCTATAGGTATAATCTGCATAATAGGTGTGTGCGTAATACGTAATATACGTAAACCGTACGTCGACACAAGGACGCGGGCAAGTTATAAATATAAACGGTAGACATTTGAATCTAGCTAAATGTCACGAGTCTGATTAAAACGTCGTCATAGTTAAGACGATCGTTAATCTTTGGTTTTTCTATTAAAAAATATATATATTACATTCAGTAAAAAAAAAAAAAAAAAGTAAAAAAAAAAGCTTGTTCGTTGCCCATTTTTTTTTTTTTTTTTTTAATTTCGTATTTTCAGAATATAGTTCGTAAATAACTAATTTATATAGACACTCTATGAAGTCTGGTCATTATTCTTTAAGGCACCGTTTCTATATTCGTATATGTATAGGTATAACGGTTATAAGATAATTAGTAGCTATTATTGTGCAGATAACTACTATTATTCGAGTGGCGGCGGTGAACACTTGAAAACTGTTAAGTAAATATATGCGAAGCGCTTTTCCCATCTCCATCCATGTATATACGTATATACGAGCGTACATAATAGATGTTGTAGAATGTAATAATTTAACGACATGAATATGCATGATACATATATAATAATAATACACATCGTGAAATAACGACAAACATGTTAAGTTGACCATTTTTGAATTCCCAAGGCTTTGCAGAGAGAACGAAATATAACGAAAAAAATAAAACCACGCAATAATTTGTATCTAGTTAAGTACCCGGAACAACTCGAGTGTCCCAACGGCTTCTAAAATCGAATACCGTTAAATCCTGAAAGCCTAAACATGTATTTTAATACTTGGATTTAATTACAAAGAAGACAATAACGATCTGCAATGATTGTCTATCATTTTCAGTACGTCTTTTCTATGAAATATAATCTACTGATTCAATCTTTGAGTTGTAAACGAAGCCGTGTTATGATTGGAAACCGGAAGTAAAGTCATTTCTTGAATCCCCTCGTTATCCGGGTTTTGTCTTGACTCGGAACCTATCAATTCCTTTACCCTACGCCACACGAAACGTCTGGCAGGTATTCTCAGTACGAATAATCCGAAGACGAGAACGCCTTCGAGGGCATTAACAAAGTCGAATATCGACCACGCCAGGAGATCGCTTTCCGTTAATACCGATACCAGTTCCATCGACCAGTTAACTCCCATTATTATTGAAAGTACTAAAGTCACGACAAAACGGAGCCTCAATTCTCTGAAAACCTTTCGATCCTCTCGGTCCGATTCCTCGTTACGAGCCAGTCGTATTAGGTCCAAACTTCGCTGGGTTCGGGCCATTTTTATCCCCGTTATTATGAAGACGATCGTGTTACCGAGCACAAGGAGTCCCACGGGACCGTAGAAATATGGTAGAGCCGATTTGTCCACTGAAATTATTGTTATCTTATCAATTTTAGATAAAAAAAAAATAAAAAAAAAAAGCTTTACTGACACACGATTCGTGTTATAGATAAATTATATCATATAGGTGAGTTTCATTAATCCACAGGAGAAGAAATTATATTGTTAAGTTATATAGCTCAAGCGAAAGAGATCAATCGGTTAATTATTTATGAATCGACTGTCTGTATTCAATATATACTCACGTCCGAACCAGCAGCTGGGTAGATCCTCGCCAGACCGTTTAACGTAGGTCCACGGTATTATGGGTTGAAGATTTTTAGCCAAAGTTAGGATAATCATAATCGCAGGTAATCCCCATCCCCATAAAGAATAATAGAAAAATGTACGCTTTGCGTTGGGCCTGCCTTGCCTGATCGCCGAACCCATTATTCCGTACCATTTGAACAAACGCCACATTTCTATTGTCATAACGTTGAGCCAAACGAAGCATGCGACGAAGGAAAACTCTATGACGAATGCTGAAGAAACAAGGACAAAAATATACATTTCACATGATAATAATTGAAAGATATTTTGCGGGAGACTCGGTAAAACGTGTGACTGCAATTTTCCGGTTACCTATATTGTTGCAACTGATATCGTCGAACAAATGTCCACCAAGTTGAAGAATGGCTAAGGAAAGAAACGCGACAGCGAGACAACCGGAGTAACAGCAAAGAGCCAATCCGTATATGTCACGTAGCTGATGTGTTATTGAATATGCGACGATAGTTGCGATGAGAAAAGGCACTGACGTCAAAAGACCAACGGCGTAAAATGCGAGCCGGGTATCGGCCGTGACAACCTTCAGTTCTGCAACGGGTGTAATTTAGATATATTTTTAAAACGTGGGTTCATAGTGCATGCATACGTTGAATCGATCTGGAATTCCCGATACACATGCATATTATACCGTACACATAGGTACGCGACCACTTAGCTGTGGTTTACCGGTCTTCAGGCGCCGGGGTGGATCAGGTTGATGATATACGATATACTAACCTGGTTGGTAACACGTCAGTACTGTGACATTCAACCCGGGTACAAATTCCATGCAGTAATCGCGTCCCGGTGACAACATCGTCGTGTCACCCTTAGGGGTGAATACACTGCCGTTAGCCAACAGGTAGAATTCGTCCGCGTCAACATTTGGCTCCAGTGCGAATCTATAAGATTTATAACGACGACACGTAGTAAAAAATAACTGACATTCGCAAATTTAAACGGTTTACGACTGGCCCAGCCTTGGCCCAGCGCTGTGCCAAGCTCGGCTCCCATTGCTGGGCCAAGACTGGTCCGTTGCTCGTCTGCCAACGCTGGCCCAATATCGGGTACCAACGCTGGGCCAGCATCGGGCGAGCAACGGTGATCGGTAACGGTTGGATATTTGGTATCGGATTGATAAGGCAATCACAGCGAGTCGACTTTAAATAACCTGCAGTCTCTGACTTGTTAACAAATTTGCAATTCAATATGCATGAATAGAAGTCGACTGAACCATGACTTCAATTGCAAAGATTAGTGTAAACAACGAGTTGAGAGTACAGAATTCTTCGTCTTTCAATATATTCACGGCTATAGTTGGTAAAGTCTCGATAACGAGTTAGACAAGTTTAACAATAAATTTTACACGATGTTATAAACGCGTTTATATACACACATAGTTGGATGAAGCGTAGGATACAGGATCTATTTGCATATATGCGTCAAATAAGCCAGATTATTTTTTTCACTCAATCTCTTTTTTTGTTTTTGTTTTTTGAGTCTATAATATTTCGCGAAAGAATGTGGTACCTGTAGTGTATAGGCGGATAATATACTGTTACATCGCCACACACATCCTCTCAAAAGAAATTCTTCGAATCGCAGAAACCGCAGACTCTAGTTTCGTTACCAAAAAAAAAGTCGTCGTATATATTATCGCGTTCCCGATATATATAATTCGTTCGAACGTGTCTTACACACTTGTAATAATTTGTGTTATACTAACGATCCGTGTTTACAAGGGTTCCCCACGACGGCGACAAACTGGGATTGCTGGATACCGGGTCTCAGCATTCCGGAATTATTAAAAGGACTGAAATTCGGTGAGAATCCGAAGTTCTCGTTGGGCAAGGGATCTCTGCACTGGACACCGGTTCCATTCACTTCCTCAGAATACTCCGCTCGTAATACCTGACCGATTGGACAGCATTTTCCCACTACAAACGACGTTGAGTTGTAGAGAGAACCGATTCGGCCGATATCGTCGCCGAAGGTTGCCTGCGGAATAGCCAAAGTAAATGAAAATTAGAATAGAAAGAAAAAAAGTACATGAAATACGACGTTGTTAATTATTTCATCGTCAAGGTTCTCAGCCAGTTTACATCCCCGGAATTTTTTTTATATGATATTACAAGCATAGGTATAGTTATAACTTCTAAATAAATTTCAGATAAGGGACATATCGATTGAGTAAACATTAGCCTTTACGATATATATAACACTATGGACAGTCGTGAGAAGATATACGTTCGTTATACGTCCGTAGATTGTATATACGCGGTGTCTTGGCAATTTTTGAACAACAATTTCAAACGAACAAAATTTTATTTCGAGGAATATGACGAGCCCTGACTTCGCGGGGGATATATATGGAGTAAATTAGTCTAAAATCGATCCCGCTTGTTGTATACATAGGTATAGTTTCTCGTCCTCCAGGTATACTCGTTTGGTTAAACTCGGTCGATCGACCGCGTGGTGGCTTACTTATGCCTTAATAGCCTGTTACAAAATCGTGATCATGCCTTTTTCCTCATATTACATACACGTTACCGCAGCGACCACAACCCTGAAATATCTCTATAGTTCGGTTTCAAATTCTTGTGTGAATAATAATAAGGAATTCAGGCAGTCACGGTCAAAAATTATTGCGGAAATCTTGATACTATATAAAATAAATTATTAGAGTATCCCCAAACAATGAAAAAGTATGATTTTTAAATGGGAAAAACTCTCGTTAATCAGATCAGCAAGTATTTGGTGTTATATTCGTTCGAGTTATATTCGTGACTTTTTACCTCTCGGTTTATGTTTTTTCTTTCTTTCTTTCTTTCGACTTACCAATTCCACTGTTCGAATGACCGGGTCAGCTGCGAAGGCGTCGCCCCATATTATCACGTTCGCGGTAAAATACACAAATATAATTAACTCAATTTTAATCGTCATTTTTTACTCTTAAATAAGGAAAGTACTGTATATACTATTGCGGATACACTTGTTGTTTAGTCTCGATGGATACGAGGCGATTAATATATCGGAGTTAGCGGTGCTGCTGCTGTTGCTGCTGCTGCTGCATGCAGGCCTTTAACTTATATTACAGCACGTTACCATGCCGGTAAGATTCATTATTTACGGACAAAACTGCCGGCAGCTATAGTTATTGTACACCGCAACACGTCTTATTCAGATTTTTCATTTTTATGACACTTGCCACTTGCCGCAGAATTTTTTTTTTTTTTTCAATTTTTCTGGCACGTATACACCCAATATCGTATATATAAGTTATATCAACATACAATCTTCATTTCATAATGAAACTGAAGAGAGTCTCTTTGATCAAGGACGAAACAATCGCCTAGGTACTTTAATTCTCAACGGCAAAATATATCTCCACGTTAAATTTTCACAGAGTTCTCAAACTCGACAATTAATCGCAAGTGTGGGATATACGTATGTCTCGTTTATCGAACGGGATTTCCCGTGACTGTAAGATCTTTCCAAGTATAGATATATGTGTAGAGAATTATCGCAGATTCAATGTGTACTGCATATATACCTCTTCCGCAATATCGCAGAAAGTCACAAACTATGTATAGAAATGCCTTTACAAGTTCATTGAATAATTTTTTCTCTGTGTGTTTTTTTTTTATCAAGGAGTAGTTTGTTCGATCGACTCTTCTTCTATCGTCGAATATAATATGTATAAACTTATCGTAGCAGTTCCTGATCTGTAATACCACGTTGGGTTTTGCTTATCAATTCAACGATCGGTATCGGTCTCCACGCGGGTTTTTTTCAACGTTTAATAAATACGATCGGAAAAAAATGAATGAAACAAGATAAAAAGAGAGAGAGACAAAGAAAATTGCTTTCACTCTCGTATATATACGAATATTCCGAGATTCAGTATCACTTTCAATTTTCGAAAATCTTGTACATCGTGCCGATGAGGCTTGTGTAGGCTTGAGACTGACGATTCTCTCTCTCGAGATGAAATAAAAAAAACAAAAAAAAAAAGAAAGAAAGAAAGAAAGAAGAACCGATTGCAATTCTAATCACGCGAGATGATCGCCCGGTGTCTCGAACGAAACTGAACGGACGAACGGCGCCAGACTCGACCGTGTCCGTTTCGTACACGTTACGTATGTATGTACAAGTTTTGTCTTTACCCCTTCTCTGCATGGTCACAGCCGCCCACATGGACACACACATGTCGGTGGGCGCGAGAAACATACCCCGATTACATGCAGTCTGTATATAATACATATATATATATATACCTATGTACAGATCTGACCACGCTTTTACTCATCAATGTATGTATATACCTATATTTTATATATGTATAGGTATATGTATATCGACTGAACGATTATCTCAAGAGATAGATTATAACGCGACATTATTTACCAACCCAAAAGCTTTAATCCGAGGCGATTATATACGGAAAGTGCAGTAGCCGTTCATCTCTGTTATACACGTCACGATACGTCACTGATTGATTCTACAAATTCCGCGATAAAACGTATATAATCGCCACGAAATTCATAACGGTATAGATATTCTTGATTGGTCACAGTGGGCTCAGCAACCGGCTTTATAATATCTTCGTATACTTCGGTGTCGTATTAGGAAACCGATTTTTCGTATCGTTCACAGATATATATATATATATATATATATATATATATATATATATATATATATATATATATATATATATATATATATATATATATATATATATATATATATATATATATATATATATATATATATATATATATATATATATATATATATATATATATATATATATATATATATATATATATATATATATATATATATATATATATATATATATATATATATATATATATATATACGTATCCATATCTGCCGGGATCACACGCCCTGTGCGCTGCTTAATCAGAATAGAAATACCAAGCCGATGAGAGTGCGGGGATATATTTCCCCTGTAGCTCGGGGATTACCAAAATTTTATGAATGTAGATTTTCGACCGGCAATATACGCTACGTACGTACGTCGTTACATTAGCTAAATCGAAACGTTTCTGTATGCTCGTCAGTGATCGTTGATTTATTGCGAATTGATGAGTGTTTTGCTGCTGTTGCAGTAGATAACGTGCGGTGTTTTAATATAAGGTATATAGGTATAGGTGCGTAACGCGAACTAGTATATGATGGAAATATACGTGTATAGGTATTATACTATGCATAGATATTTAACACGACGAATGTTTATCCGGCTGACGAACGACGACGTTTTGTTAGTTCCGAGAATAACAAACGATCAGCCTAAAAACGTACATACATACCTAGGTGCAAAACCCCGATCCCAATATTATATGTTACGCAATATCGCGTGACGTCTACATAGAGCTAACTAAAACGCCTACACAGTATTATTCGAAAGCTTTTATATATATATACGTACATACATATCGGTGGGAATTTATTTTCGAGTAGTTATTACGCGTGTACCGAGATCGTTATACCGATCAGCGAATAGAGAAGAATCGGAGCGATCCATGCAACGGAGTTGAGTATCTCCGAGAAAAAGATATACCCCTTGAGTTTCTCTATTCCTCCGAAATTAATAATAAACCGTTTTTTTTTGCCTAAATCCGTCGTGTCATTAAGGACATTCGTTCATACGTGTGGACAATGTCCTAAATCGCATTTCTAGGAAATTTCCGGGTCCGGAATTAAGTCGAGTAGACTGCGAACAAGCGACCTTCCCGATCTCACCTGCGAAGGTGGTCCACGTGAGCGCGATTTAAGTAGCTTTCGAAACCTAATTTCGTCACAGAGTGGCGGTATGGGTATAGTACACGTTTCTCGGATCCCATGATGCAGATATAATTTCGGGGAATCCCCGAGTCCCATTTTCACGGTCGTTATCTACGCGCGGGGGACTTTCGCGCGGCTAATTGACGCGACTTAGATTCATCGGGTGGTGGCGATTTTTTTTTTTTTTTTTTTTCTCTTTCACAGATAAACGTTGAACATCGCTATTTTTATAACGTCTGTACGGTACAGCGATTACATTCCGTTTCCATTAATTGTCTGTTAAAACAACGCATATCGTATCGTTTCGACGTAATCTGTCATACGACAACGTTTTATGAGAACTAATGGTCTTGGAACTATTATAACGTTAATATCCGTCTGTCATAATTCCGGCAGAGTATACGTAAAGCAGAGTTCAATTGTACTGCTCTCTTGGTAACGGAGTCTTGTATATGGAAATACTTGTCCATCACCATTCCGACAATTATTTATTCGACCTGAAATACCTATACATATACTTTGAATACGTGGTCCGAGATAATTATTCAGAGAGAAATTAGCACTCATATAATTCCTGGATATAACAACTCCTCGGAATGATGAGGAGAGCTGCTATAGTCCGAAACGCTGGCGTAAGACCTGCACGTACAATTTCGCAGTCCTGATTAATCCGGAATTCGTGAATCAACTGACCTCTTGAAAACATATAGTCTTAAACAGAATTTATAATCGCGGAGGCTAAGCTAACGGGAATAGACCTCCGACGAGTCATGAGAGTCGATATATCGTCGACTGCACACCCACCCCTTTGGTTATAATTTCGCAGAAATCTGTACTATATTAGCGTCGTTTTTATTTACCGAATGATTTCTTGGTGGGTAGCTGCCTGTATAGCCAACAGACGCGAATACGTATCGAGATACGTAACGCGCGTGTGTCAATATACTTTGTACGTACAGGCTGGTCTGTTTTAATCGACCAAGGCGAATATCTCGAAAACTAAAAGAGATACGAGAAAAAGTTTCGTACAAAATTTGAAGGGTTTTGAGGGGGGAATATAATTTTGGTATGTGTTGACTTGGGGATTTTGCCACTTTCGAGATTTTGCATGTAACTTTGGATTTTAGATAGGGAACACATATTTTGAATATAAGGGGCTGATAGCGAGATCAAAGACTAATTCAAATACAAAAACAAAACTTTTTTGTATGAAAAAAATAAAATTCAAAAATTCAAAAAAAAAAAAAAAAAAAAAAAATTAGGTATGATCGAAACAAGCGAGTAAAAATACGAACATGAAATTCAATTGAAAATAATTGTACCAAAAATCATTTTCAAAAATATTGAAAAAAAAAAAAAATTGAAATTTTTTTTTTCATACAAATTTTTTTTTTTCGTTGTATTTGAATTAGGCTTTGCTCTCGCTATCAGCCCCTTATATTCAAAATATGTGTTCCCTATCTAAAATCCAAAGTTACTTGCAGAATCTCAAAAGTGTCAAAATCCACAAGTCAACCCATACCGACATTATCTTCCCCCCTAAAAACCCTTCAAGTTTTGTATGAAACTTTTTCTCCTATCTCTTTTAGTTTGTGAGATATTCGTCTAGGTCGATTAAAATGGACCACCCTGTATACTAACTGCCATGGCTTGTTCGCCAATAACGTTTACAATCGCGCTCAACAAGTTATCAGTAAAGACGCGTATACTTTTTACTTTTTTTTTTTCATTTTTTTTTTTTTGTTTTTTCATTTGTTTCGTCTGTTTACACATATTTACGATGGAATGAGTTCCGCGTGTGTAATATCGTGGGTTTCAATGTTGTTATAGTTAGTTAGTTGGTTGATATCGATTCCAACTGTGTACACAACAAATTCACCCACTTAAGCCTCGCCTGAATTTACTTTTTTTTTTACACGCATTACGCGCGTATAACTATACATACATATATGCCTTATCAAATATCTATATATACATATATACATGCGTATATACCCACACTTTTTTATTTTACTATACTATACATACATACACTTTGAAGCATGAATAATTGTTAATTATACGGAAATCGTGATATACAAAGTGTTTTTTGCCACATCGTATTGCTCGTATAGATCCGCGTAGATATTATCATTATCATTAATAATACACCGGTCGCATATTATAATTGTAATGTAGTATATACATATATATATGTAAAATATATGAGTATGTATGTATAAAAAATGGCATGTTGCAATTTTTTTTTGTTCGAAAGAAAGATTTACAATGCTGATTCCGATAAGCGTTTGATAATGAACCTGCTTGGCCTACTCGACACGTTTTGTAAATTTAATTTACGTGCGGTTATGACAAAGATCAGACACGAATCCACGATTATTTTCATACACATAGTATACGTGTTACGCTCACACATTCCGATCGAATATTTTTGCATAAACCTCGCGACGTACTGTCACCTCCATATTAACAAACTCGATGTAGGTTCTACAAAGTCCGAGATATATACTTATTAAGATTCTGGCAAAATCAAACGACCCCCGATGTCTCGGACGGGTTTATAGGGTTTCTATTCGATGTATCGTGTGATAGAGTCAGTCATATATCTCTGCATCTGTATATGGCTAGATAATTTCACGTACGAAACATATTCATCGCGTATTTTATAACGTGGTTGGGTATACGTATATCATAAACTTACGAGAAAACACATAACTCTCGTATACCACAAAAACGAAGTTAACATCCATCGCCCATGGGCTTAATATATTGTATAGTATATCGTGTATTGGTAAGCGTTATCTGAATTTATCAAAAACCCACGGAGAAATTCAGTCGGACTTAGGTATATATATATATATATATATATATAGTATACATATATAGCGTCCATTCGTATATATATCACGGCATGTACATACATACACTATACTGCTATTCGTATATATATTAATTATAACACCTAAATTTTTTTTCCCTCCTGAATATTATACAACTGCAATACGTAAATCGCGATTCATTCGTTGCGGATACTTATATACGTATAAAATAAAACTTATACTTCATACGTATCGTACCTCATTCGTAATTTTATATTATATTATCGAACGTATTGTGAGATGTACATACGTGTACTTTAATGTATATCAGCTCTGATCGAATGTCTCGCTTCATACAAGGTACAAAGAGTTATCAAGAGACTCGGTAGAGTCTCGCGCCAAGTACATTAAAAAGAATTTTTAACGCACGGTATTTTATTCAAACCAATTCGACTGGACGAGGAAAGTATTGTACCTGCAGGTATTACATATTCCAACTGAAATATGGGTATATACGGGAGACTGAACAGTCTACAAAAAAATCGTTGTTATATATACTTTGTAAGACAATCTGAGAGTAATAACGTTGCATAGCATAGACCGACTGCAAGTCTCTGATCTCTATAAATAGGTGCACATACATAATTAATTATACCAAAGTGTGTCATTGGCACTCTCGTGCAATGACCAACCTCCAATCTTCACCTTTGCTACGCGCGCTGTATCTAGAACGCGAAATATATACGTTTGTCGCGTGTATATGAGTGGCGTATGTACCTGTCTAATGTATAAAAGTGAATTCCTCAGTTCCCGCATAGTTTTTTGATTATTTTTTCGACAAAATATACCAAAATTTTTGAAAGCCGCCCCTTTCACTCGGTTGCAGACTAAAGAATTGTTATAAACCAGTGTAGCGGGTGTTACGACGCGCAAGCGTGCGTCCTTTCCTAGCATTATAATGAACAAACGAAAGGACGCATGTACCTGATCACGGACTTGCGTACTTGGGCCTGTGCACTCGCATTTTGTATATGTATGTACGGGTAGAGTTGAATATGTTATATCCTATACAGAGAAAAGGTACGGTCTACGTCCTCGACTCAAGTCTGAGTTACACGTGCCGATTCTTGACGAAAGGAAGTCAGATTTTTAACGTTTTGCGGTATTCTTTGGAGTATCAACGAGTTCAAAAATCCCCGTTTCCATCCACCACCATTAAACTAACTTCCCTTCATCCGTCGTTATCTATATCCGGACTCGATACCACCATAGGCAATGTGTAAGTCGGGTTTGAGTATCGCAACGCGCGGCGACTCTCGACGGATGGGCCGATTCGATTCGAGTCGAGACGTGTTTGTAGGCTAGAAGGTGCGCGGGGTTCAGAAGAGCGGGGGGACCGGGGGGGTTGTGCGGGGGCAAGGCTCGGGCAGTAGCTCCCAGGCTGTGACGCGGCGCGCACCGCGACGCGATACTATACTAGCGTAAAATAAAGTAAATTGTAAACTAAACTAATAAATAATTTAATGTAAAGTATAAAGTATATTGATGAATATTGTTCACCGATCAATGACGGAAAGAAAGGAACCAAGGTCATTGTGAAATTAACTCTTCGTTCTTCGTCTTTTACTTCTACTTCTTATTCTTATTCTTATTCTTCTCCCTCGACGATTTTTACCAGTTGCCGATCGTATTGGTTAATCGAACGTCTAATTAACCATGAATTTATGGATCTAGTGGTGTCTAATATTTATATGGATCATATAGTGACGGAAGGAACCGCGAGCGATCGAAGAGCCTGGTTCCTTGTTGGTCAAATCGTATATATATATATAGCTAAATAAAATAGTATTGGAAATGAGGTCTTCGACGAGGTCGTAAAGGTCGTTCATCCCCGTGCGTTATAACTCGATATAAAAGATATGCCGCGGTTTGACCGTGGCTCGTCTAATCGCGAGCCAATTATCTACAGTCGGTCCAACCCCTCGTGTGCAGCAGTTCCAGGTTCACCGCGAAGTAAATCATGGTGTGGTCGAGGGTGCCGTACGTCCGAAGAAACCATATCAGATTCTATTTGAGACTATGATCACCGATCTTGTGCTGGACGAGGCGATGGAACGAGTGGTGTCGCGGTCGGTGGTGCAGCGAGTAAATCTCGATTATTATTAAGACGACTGGAGGAGGTCGTCGTCGCCGGGAAGCGAGAACTCGTGGAGGAGGAGGAGGAGGAGGTGGCGGAGGAAGAGGAGGAGGAAGAGGACGAGGGGGACGCGGAGGAGGATCGGTGCACCGCGTTTAATGGCGCGATGAGCGCGGCCCCCGCACGGGGCACAGCGGCCCAACGCCCGCGACGCCCGCACCACAAGCGGCACCGACGAGCCCCGGAACCCACCGAGCCACCGGACCCAGACGAGCCCGAGGAAAAGCGACCTAAAGTCAACCCGATATTTCTTTGGGCCTCGCAGCAGGAACAGAGAATAGTAGAGGTAAGATGCGAGGATTACGACAAACGGAACAGGATTAAACTCACCAAGACCCCACAAGGATGGCGGTCGATACCCCGTACAACTGTTGTTCCAACTACACCGGCTCCGAGCACCAATTCGTGCGATACTGGAACGACAACCGAGGCGAGACACCGGCATCATCGGAGTCACCGTCACCATCACCGTCGACACCCGCAGCTTCATTCCACAGAAAGAACTACGGAGGAAGTTGATCTGCGTAGGTCAGGCGTGGACAGAAGGCTTCTACTCCTTCAGCCAAGGGTTATTCTCCAGCAGTTAAGACCCTCACAACTTCCGGCAGCCTCATCAGCCGCTACGAATGACCGGGAAGACTCGCAACGAAATATAATGGGAATTTTAGACACCGACACTGCCTCGCCGGCCATCGCGGCAATGGCTGCTGATACTCCGACAGCGGATTTACCAGATTCTCCAAACCACTCCCGAGATCGACCTTCGGAATCGCTTCCATCGCCCGGCATGGACGGCGAGGATTCAGACGCCGAAGATACGCGCACCGACGAATGGTCGACGAGTCTTGTTTCTCCTACGGCTACATCGGATTCGATTGAAACAGACGGGACTTCGAGTTCCAGGCTACTTGACGCCTTGCGAAATACCCCGGGGTTGTCAGTATCAATTGCCGCATCGGCTACCGCGAACGATCCGGCTACCACTTCTTCAGCGGTTGAGAATTCCACCGAAAATGAAGAGTCCGTACCTGATCCAGGCTCGCCTACGGGGTCTTGGGCCCAACGTTCATCGTCGTCTAGTTTGCTCATATCAATTCCTGGAACGGAAGAACCTGCAAAGTCGCCCCAAATCGGGGGCGAACGTGCGCCAGTACCTGCACTGATGTCCGGCCTATCCATCAGCATTCCGAGTTATAGATACAGGCCTCGAAGTGGAGGGACTCCCGTACCCTCGCGTAAACTTAACCCCGACTCTCCAGAGAGTAATGGCTACCCAAAAGTCGAGGCGGAGGACCTCGACGACTCCAGATCCCAGGGTACAGTCGTTCAAGCTTCACCACAACCGAGTGGAATACCCTGTTCACCGGCTGCCGGTGGTCGGCCAGCGTCTGCCTATCTGGAACGGCTTTTACCAAGTCCTCCATGCTCTGTATCGTGCTCTGAAGATGCGAGGAACGACCTCACCCTCAAAGGTATATTGGCTTCTCCTAGCCAACTGCATCGGCAAGCTCAACAACAGCCTCAGGTGTTACCTGAGACCAACAACAACAACGACCTTAATGCTCCGGGTAATGAGACGTACTCGTCCAGTGATCCGGCCGCAGAGCTCAGGGAACTGCGCAGGGTCTCTGGCCACCTGATACCAGACCCTCTACTCGTCCCTAGGGACTTGCTTCCCGCGCTTGCTGCCGCTCCAGCGAGCGAAATACCAAGACTACTCACGTCCAGGCCTGAGCTAAGACTTCCACAGGCTCTTAGCAGGCCCGAACTTCTCAGGGATCCGGATCTGCTGGTGATATCGCTCGCCCACCTTCAGCATGTTCTTGATCACGGCGAGGGTCCGGTCGGCGTCGATCAACGTGGCGATCGACAGAGGCCAAAGCTGACGTGCAAACCAATCGGTACTCTGATGCCAGCACCAATTGACCTCTCGGCTAATCGTGGAAGACAATCGTCCAACAACTCGTTACCTTTGCTCCGCGTTCGTACCACTGGACTTTTGAAGCAGGAATCTGAAGTGACTTCGACTGCCGCATCACCAGAGGACTCGCACCTATGGCATCCACTTTTCGGCAGGTGAGAAGGTTTGGGATTATGGAAGAAGAAGACTTTGACACGTTGGAAATAAATTTACAAAAAAATAGGATACAATGCGAAAGACTGGAAATCAATATTCATAGATATACCTATTCAAAGGCATTATGTTTGCTACAGCCTTCGTGGATAATTGGCAGTAATTTTCTTATACCGTATCCACGTATATGTACTGTATCCTTCATAGGTAATTTCGCGTACACTTCGCTTATCGCAACGTACCGAAACCAATATTTCTAGACTCTCTTTGAAATTAGAACCGTTGCCGGGAATTATTCATCGTGGTTTATTCTTCATTCGTCTGCCAATTTCTTACATGAGCTAGTGTAAAATTCCGAACTTATCCTAAGTACGTACATACTACGTACGTAGGTATGTACGTGAATCGCGAAAGGTGAGGCTAAACGAGCAGTGAGTAGGCTGCAGTCTCTCTTCCCCCTTCTCTCTCTCTGTCTCTCTCTTTCAGAGAGTTTCCCATAAAAGCGGGTACATTGACCCGCGGATAGATACGCGAGAGACAGATATATAGGTATAGAAGAATACGTAGAGAGACCGCCAACCAGCAGGCGTTTGTCTCTCGTTTGACAACGCGTCGCGTCTCTCGTAGAATGTTCCGATCTCGTTTATTCGAAACCACCGTAATACGCGAAATTTCGCAACCGTATACGTATATTCGCATAATCAGTTTCTAGTTTCGCGTAAACATATACCGCTATCTAACGGGCACGTGTAGGCGGTCGGGTTCGCGGACCACGGTATCATTTGACATATTCCGAAACCAATGTAGTATAGTATATGCCTAAAACGACATCCTCTCATCGGCTGCAGCTCTCCTGGTTTCCTTTTTTTTTTTTTTTTATCTTTCATATTATCTGTTTATTTTTTCGCTTATCAATCGTCCTTCACCCGATTGACGAATGTAGATTAATTTTCGTTTCGTATGGGTCACTTGATGATGATTATACCAGTGACGGTATCTCGTTCCTGGATATACTCGGCGCCACGGAGCTACAGAATTTCCGGTATCTTTTCCACTGGATGGCGCGCGCGCGCGCACCTCGCCTCGTCGCGCCCTGATCGATCACAATCCCAGCCACAGCCGTAATTCCCCTGTATGTACCCTCCGGGCGTAACGTAGTTTACTAGGTAGCGGATGCCTACAGATGCACGCGGGGGAGGGGGTGTCAACCGGGGCGGGGAGGGGGACCTAGTGCAGCAGTTTTCCATACGTTGTTACATAGTATATGAATTTTGGATTAGATACACGTGTGTAAGCGGTATTGGAGAAGGGTGATCAGAGAGAGACGAGTAAATGGCGGAAAATGATGGAGCAGATGATGATGAGCAAGATTCAATCGATTACGCCGTATACAATTAAATACCGTACATACATACATAGTATTTTTTTTCTCCAAAATTTTATAATTTGCAGTCAGAAGAGGCATCTTCACCATCATCATCACCATTACCACTACGATCAGGCACAATTATTGCAACAGTCGCAACGTCAGCAACCGCAACAACAACACCAGCAACAGCAGCAGCAACAGCAACAACAGCAACAACAGCAACAGCAAAATCCAGCCTCGTGGCACAGAGCAACGATAGCTTCATGACCCAGAGCGCGACGAACAACAGGAAGAGACCAAATGTCAGTTCCGTCGTTCGTCTCTCTTCTTGGTAGTAGTACAAATGGTTACGAATATCGTATCCGTGAACCTTCGACAACAGGTCGTTGGGATATTCTCGGAGTAGATGATTCTTCAAAAAGACTGGAATTGCCGAGACCTTTTTAAATTTAGAATTCTGTGCGTATATATGTATAGGATACATGTCTGAATAATCGGGTCACGGTCAATATATAAACAAGAAGTATACAATGAAGAATGACATTGAGTTTTAATTCTCCGAACTCATATATTACGCGGAAATAATGTTCGCCGCAGTGTGAACACGTAGGTGTGGATATATACTACAGATGTATACATACGTTATATATATCAAGTATATAAAAGATTGCGTGCACCGGTGCCATGCGTATATCATGCAGTTCTATATATATATATATATATATATATATATAAAGGAAAAGAAAAAAACAAAAAAAAAAGAAAATTATTATACTATAGTATATGCGTATACTATAATATACCGTGTGTGCAGCGTTTTCTTATACAGGCATATGTATATATGACATACATATGCATCCCCAGAACTGACACGTTGTAAATATAATATAATATAAAATAATACAATGCATTATAGAACATAACGTATAATATAATATAATATAATATAATATAATATAATATAATATAATATAATATAATATAATACCTATATAGTACTATTTACGAGATCAAGTGCAATCGCTAAACGCATATTATACTATGAGTAAAATGTATGATATTTATAGGTGCTAATTATGTTGTTAGAGTTAAATAATAATAATAATAATTAATTATAATAATAACAATAATAATAATGATAATGATAACGATAACGATAAAATTAACGAAAACAAAAAAAAAAAAAAAGAAGATATTATTACCGATCTCTGTAGATAGATAGATAGATAGATAGATAGATAGATAATAGATGGATGAAGAAGACGAAGATAAAGAAGAGAAAAAAAATATGTTGAATCGAACGTTGCGATGTGTTTTTGTACATTAAAAGAAAAGAAATCAATATGCACTATATAATGTTCGTGTAATACAACCTATGATACATGTCGAGGCATGGCTCTATACTCTAATGAGATGATCGTATGTAGAATATTAAGTATATGCGTATATAATATGTGTAACAGGAGTATATAAGTAGGAGTATAATGTAACATAATACTTGGGCAGGTTGTACCTGAAGCAGTTGTATGTACGACCCACCCCCTGGCACAGTTACAGATGATTGAGAATAATGAAACGTTGGATAATTGTTTAGAAAAAAAATAAAAATAAACTAATAAAGAAAATGAAAAATAAAAAATATCCGTACGGATATGTGTGTAAATATACATATACTATATACCTATATACACGTATATATACATATATACATATAATGTAATATTATTTATTTATTGATTATTATTATTATTATTATTATTATTATTATTATTATATATCTTGTATTATAGAAAGATGTTGCGATCTACATATGACCAAAACAATGAATATTAGATCGATTAATAAAATGATATATACGTATAAATAATATCATTACATTATACATATACAGGAAAATACCCTTCTTTAATCTTTTCAGGCTGTCTTATACGGTACACACATACATACATACATACATAATCTATAAGACTGATTCATTTGTTGGTTCAATATATTACTGCGAATATACTACATATAAAGTCGCGTTAATAATCTGTAAATATGTAGGAGACGATATTACAACGGTCACATATACCATACCATATTAGCCTTCGATTTATTAACGCTATACACCTTTACACTTATAAGTATAGGTATATATGTTTATCTTTTACTTCATCTCGCAATCGCAGTTTATCAACCACACTCCTGGCTTATGGTATATTATAGGTATGCATATAGACGCGTAATGAGGAACTTGTGCTAGTTAATGCATTACCGTGCTATGCAGATGCTGATCGACCTATAGCGTTATAGTTCGGAGCATACATATCCTAAAATCTTATGATATCGTATTATATGGTATATAGTAAATCCCCGTCGTTACAGGAAAATTGCAAATAGATATTTCAGCCTTCAAAGCGATAGTCGAATTATATTTGACTAATTTGCGAGTGTATGTAAAATCGTATAGGCATAAAATTTCGCTTATTTAAATCCGATTTTCTGTATCGACCGTGACCGATAATTACGAGCGAAAACTTCTTTATCGACGGAGCGAATCGATGCGTTTTTACTTACCACCGTAGTACTTACCTAACCGTATCGGGATTGAAAAGTAACACGGTATGGTTACGATTCTTTCCGCAAGATGGTGGGAGAGTTTATAATAAATTTGTTGACGCCTGGTGGCGTAATAGCGAACTATAATAGATCAATAAGGTGATTTGGACATAAGAACAGGTTAACTTTGGCCAGAGGCCGCGGTCGGAATAATTCCTTGTAACAATATATAAATCGTGATATTTAAAAGGAATGATTAAATAAGAAATGTGAATAACGAATGTAACAGTGCGGTGTATTAATTGATATCTAAAATAATTATCGGTAGCCATTTTGTTATGTATAGTAAAGCTTTGACGACCTCCTGGACGGGGTGACAATAGAAAGTTGGCTCCGTGACAGTGCGCCGCTGCCTCGGCTCGGTTGTTTTAATACCCGTGCATTTCGTACCGAGTCTTCCGTGCCCCGTTTAGTTTAGAATACGATACTAACAGAGGAATAGATAGACCGGGTATTACTTACCTTAGGTAGTAAAGCATAGAACACGTTACGCCTAAACTAAATACGTGTATATTCTGTATACATATATACACATACAGTGAAGAAAAATCAATTCGTTGGTTATAAATCGACGTACGTACATACATGAAATATCTCTTCGTTCGTAGTACGATTTATAAAAAGAAAAGGTGTGTTTTGTTTTCTCTGACATTAATATACATATGCCATTTATATGCGAGTGTTGTTTACTCTTTTATTAATCTTCCTCTTTCGTACTTTTTTTTTCTCTTTCTCTTTCTCTTCACGCTCATTCTCTTTCTCTTTTTATTTCATTTAATTCGTTCGTTGTATTTGAAAGTGTCGTGCTGCACGAGCCAGGCCGGGAGGGGAAGGGGTATGAGTTGATGGTAATGTTGTGGCGTGTTACTACTACTCCTCGTGCGTTAAAAAAAAAAATAATAATAATTTAATACGTGATGTACGTATGTGAGTATACGCGGATTGTTTGGGTGAAAAATGATAAGAATTGAAATTTAAATGAAAAAGAAAAGTATGTATAACGAATTGTAATAAATGAAACTGAAGAATTGAGAGAGAATCGAAACAAAAAAGGAAAAAACAAAACAAGATAAAACAAAAAAAAAAAAAAAAAAAAAAAAAAAAAAAGAGGAAGAAAATCAGAACGCCTCCGAAATAATACGACATGGCGCAGACGTAAAGAAGTGTACCGCAGGGGTCACTAGCCTCGTGAGGCCGTGCTCCCGATCCACCGAAATCTAAACTGCAATCTCTTACTCTGTGCACTATTCTCACTACATACTATCCATTATCCCTCCTCACGCCCGCCTCCTAACCGTCCGTACTAATACGTACGTTACCCGCCACCCTAAATCCCTTCTGTAACAACTGACCGAGGAGAGTAGTACGCGACCGTCCACCTACCTCCGCCCCAATCGCATCAATGCTCGCTGCTTCTTCTTCTTCTTATTCTTAATTCTCTTATTCATCTTATTCTTGATATTTATTTATTTATTCGTTCATCGATGTGTTAATACGTGGAGATAGTACCTATACGTACTGCTAAGAATTTCTGTAGGGTATATATACATATATATATATGTGTATGTATATGTATATAAGTATAATACGTACGAACGCGAAACTCTGCCACGGGTATGAACTATACCAAACTGAAATGAACTGAAATGAACTGAACTAAACCAAACTAAACACAGCGAATCGTATACACTAATAACGTAAGAACGTAATACACGCATTATACTACTTACTACTCGGTATACCGACTCGCTACATAGATAAATATGTATGTACGCGGCAGCCTACGACGGGTGTATAGTTTCGCTTATTCAACTCTTCATATCTGTCGCATCTGTATGTATGTACGTACGTACGTACGTATGTATGTATATGCAATTTCTTGAACATTCTAATCGTCGATTCTCGGTAAAGAATCCATTTCTAATCCATAATATATAATATACAAATATAAATAATATAACGTATAAAAAAAGGCGTTTCTTTTTTCCGCATATACTTTTTGCTATATATATATATATATATATATATATATATATATATATATATATATATATATATATATATACATATACACTATATAAATTCACCAAATAAATATTATACTATAGTAATAATATACAATTATTATCATCAAAGATATAAAATGAATTTGCCAGGTCTGGTATAATGCGTGCTGCAGCTATATCATAAGTAAAGTTAAATTATAAATCGTTTAGCAATTATAATCTAGATAAAGAATTTGATTAATATAATTCATGTACATACATACATATTTATATATATATAATAATCAACAATAAGAAGAAGGAAAGGAAATCAGTATACGAATAGTCCTATTGTATATTGAGAGAAAGATTCATTATTATTATTATTATTATTATTATTATTATTATTATTATTATTATTATTATTATTATTATTCACTCTGAAGAATCGATGCTGCAGCTAGTTAATACCGCCGATGCCGCTGTTTCTGCTCCCGCTGCTGGTGGTGGTGGTGGTACATGCATCGGTTACGTACCGGCTTGACCTTGTCAATGATATTCTTAGCGTCGAGGGAATAACTACCGACTGTAACAACGGCAAGAGCTTTTAGTATAGAGCTTGAGCGTGGTACTATATATATATTATACATATATATGTATATATACATATATATATATATATATATATATATATATATATATATATATATATATATATATATATATATATATATATATATACATATATATATATATATCTACTTGAGATACAGAAATTTTATTATAACGATATGCAAAAAATGCCACGTATATTATATACGCGTACTCGGATGATATAATATGTTACGATATTATATTATATATATACATATATATAGGGTATATTCGTGAGTTTTCGTTGTATACGATTAGCTAAAGTTAAAACTAACTCGTGACTACTTATACTTATACTCCCTTATTCATATACTTATATACATATATATATATATATACATGTACGATTGCATTTATGCATGTGTATGTTGTTGTAAGTGAATTATTTGGAAACTCATATCGCTGTGCGTAATAATAACCGCTGCATATATACATATATATATATATATATATATATATATATATATATATATATATATATATATATATATATATATATATATTCGTACGGTATATTGAAATTAATTGCAAGTTTAAGCGATAATTTGTTTGTTAATTATCGTTCAAAATTATTATTTATTTATTTATTTATATAGATAGTGAGAGTGTTCAAGTGTATAATTTGAGTTTAAACGAAACTCTTCGGTAACAATTAACAGGATCAATCAATCTCGCGTGCGATGCGGGAGATGAAAGAGACTAACAAAACACATTATCATCATCATCATCATCATCATCATCATCATCATCCTTATTATTATTATCTTTATTATACGAAGTTTATTTTATTCACACGTTAGAAATTCGGTTTTGGAAGACTCCGCGGACTTAGGCATGGACCTTATTCTCTGTTTTAGCACAAAGAATCTCGATGACAAAATCTCTTGTTTCCGGTCATGTATATCAGCAGCTGGATTACCTGTAGTTATAATTATGCGGACATTAGACTAATTTAATTAAACAAATTTAAAAAAAATATAATAAAACAGTTTTAACCAAAACGCTTAACAATGGCGGAAAATAAAAGTAAAACTGACTCGTTAGCGAACGGCTGTCCCTCGGAGGGTGAAAACGTTATTGAACAATCTAAGGCCGTAGTGGTAGGAGTTAAAACCGTCGATAAAAAATCTGTGAAAGTTGAAGAATCTCCCGATAATATAGTTTCCACGTTGAAAAAAATTGACGAAAAAACAACGAGGGATTCCGGGCCGGCGATCG
This sequence comes from Macrophya alboannulata, assembly GCA_949628255.1. Lineage (NCBI taxonomy): Eukaryota > Metazoa > Arthropoda > Insecta > Hymenoptera > Tenthredinidae > Macrophya > Macrophya alboannulata. The sequence goes on along the minus strand of OX451212.1, from coordinate 851,291 downwards.
ACCCGAAAGAATTAGACATTGCGAAAGAAGAGGTTGAGGTTGAGGTCGAGATTGAGGTTGAAGTTGAGGTTGCGGTTCCAGCGGTTCCAGCGGTTAGCGAAACTGCAACAACTAATACAATACCGACGACGAGCGGTTCTGAAACAGAGACAGATACCGGGATCGAAGAAACGCCGTTAAAACTCGAAGAAAAAAATGTCAACGATGATAAAGAGATCGTATTCGATACCGTCGTTGAAATCAACGACGAGTCTGTGTCAAGTGACAAGGATATCGCCGATAATTCGACCAAAGATGATGACAAAACTTTGCGAGATATTCCCAGGGAAAATTCATCCGAAGATATTTTGTCCGCGGATATGGAAGCTCTTAAACAAAACGCGGAGGAGGAAGAAATGGTCGAGGTTAAACTGATGATGGAAGATGATCAGCCTGAATTAATTGACGAAATAATTACCGACGAGAAAGAGAAGCCGTTAGAGGAGACCGAGAGCGATCGTAATCGGGAAAATTTAACTCCAGATATCAGCGAGATATCTAATCATTGTAAAAATGATGATAATGATGATCAAGTTGACGAGGAAGAGGAGGAGGACGAGGATGAAGAAGAAATGGAAACCGAGGAACCGGAGGAGGTCGAAGAGGAGGAGGAAGACGAGGACGATGAAGACGACGACGATGAAGACGAGAATGACAACGAGCAGCTCGAACTTGGAATAGTCGGTCCTCCAACGGCGGTAAGCGAGTTGATAAACGAGGAAGAACTACGATGTGCCGAATCTGTTCTACTTACCGAGGATAGAAGCGGCGTGGAAAACGTTCAAGATCACGTGGCCGAATGGGTCCAAAACTCTGCCAACAACAAGGTCGAAGAACTTACGATAGACGAGGACGACAATGAAAACGACGATGTCGAAGTTCCTCCTTCGAATAATCAAAAAAACCAAAAGAACAATGAAAACGTCGAGAAAAACGTCGAGGTATTGGCCACGAGGAAGTCGAAGAGGGTGGTCAGCAACATCATCAAAAGAAGCATAAAATGGTAAGCTTATACCTTTTCATCTCTTGTTATTTTTGTTAATTTTGTATGTATGTATGTATATGGGGACCGTTGAGTAATTCGAGGATGGATGAAAGCGAAGTTTCTTCTGGGTAATGGTTCTTATGATATCTTATTTCCTACGCGGTATATACACATATAACGACGTGTCACCAACCGTCCTTATCGACGGATAAAGAAGAAAATAATATGGGATATGGGATAAGAGCGAGTGAGCGAACAAACAGCATTCAAACATGCCTATAGAACCTCGAGAGGCGAGGTGTAAGAGAAAAAAAGAAAAAAAAAAAAAACATGCCAGAAAAGAGCAAACATTGACACGTGATAATCTCGTCGATAAGTTGCGCGCGCGTTTCAGCTGCTGTCCTCCTCACCATGCCCCGACCCTTGCGACCTGAGCGTATCCCTGGGCCCCTGACGTGTCCCTGTACACCTACCAAGAAATATATAAGTCGTTGAGGGGGTTTAAATCTTAGCTATCCCTGAAATGTCGACACTCGTACTTTCCCAGAAGTCATCAGTCTATTATAGATAAAATCATAGAATTCAGATTGTCCGTATACACGCGCAATCAGAAAATATAACTTTCCCTGGATCCTGGTAACGGTGAAATTTTTCGGTATTGAATTATACGGTTCTTTTCGACCCATATCCGTATATGTGATGCACTTTTTATCCCGCATGTTATCTATCTCCTTCCCTTCCCTTTCCCTACCGTATCCTCTTTTATCTTCATCTGCAGCAAACGATCATGGTCTGTCCGATTTCTTAAGAATAATCTACAACGAAGACGTTCGATGCGTTGCGAACGCATGCGGGTACCATATAATAGAGTACGACTAGTATAAGGAACAAAGGATACCCGGGGGGATCGGGCGGAGGATTTTAAGCTCGCGAAAGAAGGCAGAGGTAAAGGCAAAGGCGACTACCTGCATCTAGCCGAGTGATGATCGAGAAGCGAAAGTCCTATACCTTCTCCGCCTCCTTCTCTTCGTCCCTCTAGGATATACACTCCGGTTCTTCTTTTGGCGCCATATTCTGCAGCAGGTATAGACCGAGTTATAGTTCCCAAGGTTCCTCGAGGCAGATTGGCTATAGTGTGGAAGAAGTTTGACATAGAAAATGTATGGGTTCGTTAAGGGGGGAACTCATCGCTCGCCTCATGCACGCCCGACTAGGACGGGAATTTCAAATTTCAACTCCGAGTTTCGGCTCCTAGAATAAGAGGGGAGTCGACGCGCCTGAACCCTGCAAGAGCGAACGATTTATACCGAGGAGAGCCGAACCTCGGTGGGTTTTCAAGGACCCGTGCAATGGTCCCTGGTACCTGGTCCTACATGGTGCACAAAATATTATTCGAAATCGTCGTGCCATTCGACCGTGGCGAAGGGATCGCCGCCGTTACGTTTTCCACGTAAAACTTTAACGTGAAGAATGAGGAGGGGGTCGCGCAGCCGAATGACGTGTCCTAGAAGACGGAATATCGTCTGAGGACGTATACAGATTCGATGAAATCGATCGTTTTTGTACATAAAATATATTCCCGCCAAAATTTGAACGCCTGGAGCCATACGAGATCCCGTACGTCGATGGTACCTCGAGTGTCGGCTTGCCCTGTTGGTACCTCTTTTCCGGGGCAAGGACGACGGTCGACGCGCGAGGACTACGATGGAGGGGAGTCTCCATCCCGGGTGGGATGAACCCGAAGCAACCAGCCTCGCGGTAGCGTACGGTATAAGAAGGGGCGGCAGGCCAGGCCAGGCCAGGCCAGGCAGGCCAGGCAGGCAGTGGCAACGGGTATTGATCCTTTGAGGGTGACGCTGCGACCGTCAGAGGGGCGCAGGACGAACCGAGGGTAACGGTGTACACGTACCACTGTCCACCACCTTTGTAAGTCTCCGATCCTCGTTACCCCGGTTGCAGAATCCATTTATTATGCCCATGCGGCACAGGCATCGGCATCGGTTACCGTTCCAAATACGTAAAATAGCTGAGAGGGGGGGAGAGGAGGGCTTCGAATTGCGTCTTGCAGAAGACGAAATATGTGTACCGAGCTACGTAACCTCTGTGCATCCTTCGAGATAGAGAAAGAGAGAAAGAGAGAGAGAGAGAGAGAGAGAGAGAGAGAAAGATAAAGAGATGGATAAGAGAGAATGGCCTGACCGCCGTTCTCCAGCTGTGCCGTAACCCCGACGATCTTTGCGGCGCGGTGGGGTGGCGGATGGATGTAGAATACGGTCGCCTTGGTTCTAGCGTTTAACGTGGGATGGCCGAGCCGATCGGGTGGTGGGTTGGCGCGGTGTAGTTTGCCGGACCGGAAGTCGCTCCGTCTTTATCGCCACAGGCTTAAGGCTATGGGACGAAAACTGTCCGCGCTATACCGCTCGGCTCTCATATCTCAGTCTGTAGCTTTCGCATGAGCTCATGCGCTCCGGTATCGCTCAGTGGCGGAAAAAAAGGACACAAAAAAAAAAAAAAAAAGAAAAACATAGAGAGCGAAAGAAAGAAGAAAGAAAAAATTGTCGTTCCGATTTCTCTATAATCTACATTTCGTTACGAATTTATTACCGAATTTTTGAGAGACGATATTCTTACGAGCAGTATATAGTTGGGAATTTATACGCGTTCGCCGTTTTGTCGCAATTCTTCCCGAGAGAGCTCGACGGGTTCATTGGACTTCTATGAGCTGTGGATAGACTCGGCGGTGTTTGGTAGCGGTGGGTTCTAGAAGGCCGAGGACCAGCTGGAGGGGAACCAGACTCTGGGGGTGGCGAACCCCTCTAGAGGACTTATTGGTCTCTCGTCCTCTTCCCCTCTGCCATTCCCCTCGTCTCTCCTTCCTCCCTCTTCCCCTCGACCTCAAACTCCTCGTCCCTCGCCCTTTCCTTTCCCTGCGCCTCCTCCTCTCCCCTGTCGACGACGCCGTTCGTTCCCCGCCGCGCCACCACCACCACCACCATTACCACCACCACTACTATTCTACTACTACCACCACTACCTACACACAACGTCGAGGCAAACACCATTGGTGTATAGGTTCACGCACTGGCACACGATGCACGCAGCTGCTCCCCTGGCATCGAGACCAACGAAGACCACCGGAGACCATCGCGCCAGCCAGCAGTTCCCGCAGAGTTCCGACAGCCCCTCTGTTGGTTGCGCGTTGAGCGTCGTGTCGCGGCGTGGTTTCCTCTGCTTACTTCGTTCGTCGTCCCGCTCCTCCCGCCCTGTCAGCTTACGCTCGGTTCTCTCGCTCTCTCTCTCTCTCGGGCTTCTCTACCCGTCATCTTGGTTCTCGGGAATAAAAGCCCAGTCGCGACGTGCGTCACACAAGAACGGTCGGACGAAGGAGCACTTTGTTTCGAGGCTGGGTTCACCACCGGCACCGGTATAACAGTCGCCGCCGCTGCTGCTGCTGCTGCTGCAGTTGCTGCGTTTGCAGTTAAACCGGCAACCACCGCGCGACCCCAAAAGAATCGTTGAATAAAAAATCTTTGCTAAACTTATACGTCGGACAATGGAAGAAGCGGCCATAATACTTAAACTCTGATTGTTATTGGCAGATGTGCAGTGCAGTGCGGCATGCCATCGTTACGGGAACCACGGGTCACATTGTAACCAAACCATCATCTACGTGTTGTCGGTGTTGTTGTTGTTCTTATACGAACTGAAAAATTACCCAGTGATTTTACTCAGTGATTATATTTATACAATTTTTCACCAGTATTTACGCGTGTATCAGTCCTTGGAGTAACTATATCTGAAACTAAAAGAAACTGTAACGTGCGTTCCTTTATGTTTGTGTATACGTGTTCGGTTCGAAATTCTTTCTCTCTCTCTCTCTCTCTCTCTCTCTCTCTCTCTCTCTCTCTCTCTCTCTCTCTCTCTCTCTCTCTCTCTCTCTCTCTCTCTCTCGGTCTGTATCTCCGTCTCTTTCTCCCCGCTATACTACCGTGAAATACGAGTGTGATTCCCCCGCTAGTTGACGCACCGAGATAGATACCAGCTCACGAGGAGGGTGGACTTTGCCCACGACCAATCCTCAGTTCAATTCAAGCACGCGATAAGAGCTCAGAAGCAACCTTTCCGCGTTTCTCGTTCCTCGTTCCGCGTTTAAACGGTTTATACGAATTCAAATAATATATAGAACATGAATGAATACAACAACATCGGTATCGAGATTTCTCGGCTTTTGTAATCGTTGTTACCACCATGACGACAACGATCTCGAACTTGTTACTTGTAGTGATTAAAACAAAGTATGAGACGTCGGAGGATCGACGCGATAGATAGTGTTGCACAGAGAACACCGAATCGAAGGATCGTAGTATTTACGTACACGTAGAATATAAAAGAGTAAATTGTGCAGTCTAAAAAGATGCCGCAGTGCGCCGTAGCGACATGTCGCAACAGTCACCGTAGGACGCGAGGTCGTCGTATCCGCTACCATCGATTCCCCCAGTTACCGGAAGTCCGTTCCCGTTGGGTCAGCGCCTGCGGTCGTGTACCGTTGTCGAACGGCGATGCCCCATTCAACATACAAACTGCAAGGATATGCTCGCTCCACTTCACCAACGACTCGTACGAGAAGGACGTCGAGCATCTGGTACTCGGTCTTCCTGCACGAAGCAGACTGCGGAGGGGAGCTGTACCGACGATCGGCGTACCCGTATCCGTTCAACCGGTTACCAAAATGCTCGTCGAAGACGCTAAGAGATCGCTACTGAAAGTTGCTCACGCCAATGTCATTAGGAACAACCAAAAATCGGCTGTTAAAGACGGGAAGACTAATTCCCAATTTACTGCCATTAACGCTATGACTGCTATCGCCGAACAGAAAATGGCGGGAATCGACGTCCTTCTGGCCTTAGGCCTCAAACCAGCCCCGCGGTGAGTCAGCGCTCCGCTACCCTCCTCGCCCTTGCGATACTACCCTGACCTCCCTCTCCCCCCATTCCCATTAGCTCCATACTTGCGCATCATCTCCCTTTCTATCCATCTCTCTCTCTCTCTCTCTCTCTCTCTCTCTCTCTCTCTCTCTGACTCAAATTATCTCGGTTAACAACTTCAGAGGGAAGTACGTAGCCATCAAACCCACGTGTGTCTGTCTTTTCTATACTCACGCGACTTATCGCAATTCCTTTTGGAATCGGTCTGTACGACCTGCATTTGATATAAAAGAAGAGTATAGCGAATAATTCGTGACGATGATGAATCTCGAAATAAATGATAGTTTATGACAATTGATCGATGCTTCGAATTTCTTTATTTTTCTGTCCACTTCATTCGCCTCTTTTCTTTATTTACAGCCTGAACAAAATGCACGCGATGGACACGTCAGTTGTAATGAAGGGTACCGAAAAGGGACCTACGGTAGGGGCGAAAAAGGTCGAAAAAGTATTAGAAAGAGACGAAAAGACGGCGGGAGTAAAGATATCTAAGGAATGTAGAGAGGTGGAGTCTGCGGCGCCGGCTCCAACGCGAAATCACCGCGATCGTAGAAATCATCACAACCATTCGAACCACAGACGTAACGGCGGAGGTCAACCTCAGGAAGAAAGTGTGGGATACGGTGTTAAGAAGGAGCCGACTTCCGAACCGGAAACTGACCCGGAACCGGAGCGGGACGCTGTACCGGAACTGAGAAAAAGGACCGGATCGGATAGACCGAAAACCGTTAAGAGAGAAGAAAGGGAAAACAAAAAACGAAGATCTACGGAAGAGATTCAAAATTCTAATGGAAAATCTAAAAGAGCATGTCTTGAACAGAGAGAAGAATTTATATCGTCTCTTGTTGGTGGGGAAAAAGTTACAACCGAAGAATTGACCGTAAGAGCTGAACAGTTACGCGCCGAGTTGCAGGTAATTTCGATTATCCTTGATTCAGGATCAGCAGCTTTTCTCTTTTGTCAAATGTTTTTAATTATTTTATTTATTTATTTAATTTTTTGTTCTTTCAGGCTCTTGACCAGTTAGCCCGTGCTAAGGAAAAGGAATGGAACGAGATTCTAGGCATGAGAAAATTGAAGGAGGAAGCCTACCTCAGAATCGAACGAAGGAGACAAGTTGTTGGTTTTATGGAAGGAAATGGTCAGCTTAACGAATCCGCGGTCATACCGTCGGTCAGTCTTTCTTTGGAACCAGAGTGGGACAATGCTAAGGAAAAGAGCAACTCAACAGAGGCAACATTGAGTGACAAAAGTAATACCAGGCCACAGGTGAGACAGAGACAGAAAAAGAGAAAGAGAGGGAGGGAAAGATACTGTTTATACTCTTGACAGCAAATCTGTATAACAAAACTCATCGGTGAGAGTCTAAACTCCACTTTGATGAACAAAGTAATGAAAATTCTGGATCATTAAGTGAGTTTAGTAGATTGGGATGATCAGTGAATGAGAGAAGAATCGTTCAAATCATTTCTTCATGTAATTTTGTCTTTGTAAAATCATTTCAGAACTCTTTTTCTTAGCTTTTTAATACAAGCTGGGAAATTTTTGTGTATTGTACCTTAATGTTTACTTAACAGTGTATAAAATAACACTAATATGTATATAAATGTAATGAAAAATGATTATAATAACAGGTGACATCAAAGCAGAATGAAAATGGCCAGAAAGAATCATCCGACGCACAGAATTCAGAGACCAGACAAATTGGTGAAGGTCGTCAAGGACCTATGGTCGATGTGCGAACAATCATTGCAGATTACAGACTACGACATCCCGAAACTGTGCCACGAAGGTACGATATTCTGGAAGCAGAGAACGTTTCTAGCCTTTCAATATAGAAAAAACGACAAAAAAACGATATTAATTGTCAAAAATACTAAAAATGCCTCTGATTTTTATTCCTATTGGTTTATTTAGCTCAATAACTTCATTATTGTAGTCTATGGATTGTTAGACTGTAATTTGTTCTGTGCAAAGTCCAAAAAACATTCTAATTCGTTGTTCATTATTTCAGAAGTCGACGAATGAGAAATTCTGTGAATGTTGGTCTTGGTGCGGGAGGTGCGATGGTCGAAACGACCCATGTGGGAGCAGATTCCCGACCTTCGAGCACAGATTCCTGCAAAAGTAGCTCAAACGCAACTGATCCTAGCAATTCAATGAGTTTTAAAGATGTTTTGGTACAGTTTGCGAAACTGAGTCAACAGCAGGGTAAATTCCTGAGTTTAAAACAATCTTTAGAGTTTCTATTTGCTAAATCTATCTACTTGCATGAATTTTTTGCTTATATTAAGGCCGGTTTTCAGGAGAAGCAGTTAAAACGCCGCAGAATTATCCCGATGTAACTCTACATCCGGTATTACCGTCTCCGGCTGCTCCACAGACGACTGCGATACAGCAATCCGGGTCTTTACTTCACGGAATATTGACTAAATCACAATCTCCTAGACCCACAACTTTCTCACCAACATTGGCAAGGCTTTTAACTGCCCCTGAGAGAGAAAGATGCAATCCAATAGCTACGTCAACACCTCAACAAAGCAACGCCACTCAGCATTTACTACAAGCTTATCAGGGGACCAATCCTGTATCTATTAGCGACCTCTTGTCTTCCTCAAAAGTAAATTTTTAATCTAAATTTTATTTGCGAATGAGAAAGTGTTTTCGGTTGTAGAAGTGGAACATATCATTACGAGCCCACTTCCGATATCGAGCGAAAATTATCATCTTAACAGTCTCTAATTAATGATGTGTTATTAATTTCAGGCCAGGACGGAAATAACGATAACTCCTGTCGTTAACACGCCGGCTCCTCAGTCTCATTCAAACAGCCTTATACACGTGGTAAGCATAACTTTCAGGCGTTTATGCATAAACAAAGAGTCTTTATCGGACTTCTTGTTTGAATTATGCAGAAAATTTACCGAAGACGAAGGCCTTAATCCTGTTCTTCTAATTCTTTAGGAAGACGTAGAGGAAGAGACAACAGTGATAGAAGAAAGAGGCCGATCGTCAAACGCCAGAGACGACAGTCCACCCCGTTGTCAAGGGTGTCAAGATCGAGCTGCACAATTTGTTTGCGCTGGTTGTGGGAATCAGTGGTATTGCAGTCGAGAATGCCAGGTGATTGTACAGATTTTAAAGGCCCAGTTTTTTTATTTATTCTTTTTTCAGGTAGTTTTTCTTGTGGAATAAGAGATTGTGATTGCAAAACTGTAATTCGAATTTCGTTTATCTAGGTATCTGCCTGGGATGAACATTCTGAGGTGTGTTCCGGCTAGAAAAATGTCCGTTGACACCTGATTGAATGAGAAAAACAAAAAAAAAATTCGTATTACCAAATGGAACTATGATAAGAAGAGAACAATAAATCGAAAATGAATCTAGTCACGAGAAAAGAACACCAAGATGCAAAATAACAAGAAGAAAAAATAAAATAAAAAATGGACAAACAAATATTATATTTTTTACGAATTTCAATAATTCATTAAAGAATAGCAAAAGAAAAAAAAAGGTAAAAGTAAATTGGAAAAAAAAAATGTGTAGAATCGTTTCTATTTGCAACAGTAATGACTGCCAGATGATACCGTGCTTATAAAATTTGAAAGAACGTTTGTTAAGTCTTAAAAAGTTTGACTAAACTCTAACGAGATTAAGTTTAATTTATTTAAAATTTTTATTTCATTGACTTTTTTTTATCGCTAATAAAAAAAAAAAAAACTATTTTAAAACGTCAAAGAGCTCAAACAATGATGTCGATGTTTACTTGATTCAATGGTAAGGCTCTATTTATTTTTTTGTTTAAGAGGATTGTAAGCTCGTAACTACTAAAGGACCCGGAAGACTGTAATGTGACTAATCTGTTATAACAGATATATGTATATTTCCTATTGTGTCTAATAATGAAACTACGATGACGATTACTCCTCCGCCGCTATAACAAACGTTTTTAAAAAATTTGAATGGTATAGATTTTTCGTCGAGCACTTTTGAATGTCCTAACTTGTGCTACGACGCATCCTTGCAACAGCTAATAGATAAATAATAAGGCTTTGAAACCTTATTGTACAATATTACGTGTAACACGCATACTATTTTATACAATATTTGTTACCATCGTGTAAATTAGAGTTAAAAATGATGAAAAAAGATAACGAAAAAGAAAGAGAACGAAAAAAAAAAACACAAAAACAAATAATAAGAAAACACTTAGGATATAAATATAGAATGTAAGAATGTTTTTGTAATTTAGTTCATATAATTACGTTTTTAATTTCAAGGTTTCGTTACTATTAGGTAGCTCCCAACATATTTTCCCAAAGTCCATTACATACTTACATAATTCGTAATCTGTAGCCTAAATGTTCCTACAGGTTTTACCTATCATTATATTTTAATCATTTCAAAATCAAATGAAATAAAGAAAAATTTCAATTGGAATTTAAAAAATAAAAAAATAAAAAAACTTATAAAACAGTCTACCCCTACATTTCCATCAAATTTTCAATCTATAAAAATACAGTAAAAATTGTAGACAAAAAATCTAGAAAACCGGCTAATTATGTTGTTCATCAATCTCTGCTACGATGTGAATCATCTATTCTTTTTCATTACTGATGAATAGAGACTCATAAAAAGAACTGAAGATTTAAAACTGGTTACAAGAAGTTATGAGTTTATAAGACCACAAATCTCTTTTCCTGAGCCTAGTGAATGATGAATTTAAATCTTATTTTATAGATGGGAGGAGGAAGGAATCGAGACAATAGAAAAAGGTGCAAGAACAGCCTGTGGCTGGCCATTGTTATTATTGATAGTTAATAGGTGATTTAAATCACGTCGATAGCGTTGATTATAATTTGCGTTTTGATTGAGCAAGCTGTAGCAGTGCTTTGAATGTGGGTCTTTGTAAGTATTTTCGTGTCTGACTGAAGCACTTGATGTCCTACACGTGGCTAAGCAAACTTGAAACCGATCGAGTGTACGAAATCGATGTTTCATGGCGTTTGCATCCGCTCCTCCACTATCCTCCGATCTTTTTGTCCTGCGATTTTGATCATGGGCGGATTTAGATTCCGGATCATTAGGAACCCTCTTCCCATCACCCTGCTGACAACATTTAATGCATGAAATAATGTGGAACATTAATTCATTAGGAATTGAAGGAAGATAATTCTGAACAATTAAAGCAGCTGTTTCCCATATTCTAAGTTTTACCTAACTATGTTAAGAAATCCATAAAACTCGGGTGATTAAAAGTTCTTTCGGGACATAACAGCCCTTGAAATATATTTGGCAAAAGCTCTAATACCTTTCCAGGGCGTAAACAGCAAGAAACGCAATATTCATAGACAGCGCAACACCCTTCAGGGTTGCAAGTCTGGCAGCTATATCGTTCTCTTTTAACAGGAGTCTGTGTATGAGTCTCAGATTCATTTGGATTATCTTGAATCGTTCTAATCAAATCTTCTGAACAACAGCCTGAGGGAAGAACCTCGCCCCTTGTGCATACCAGGCCTCGTTCATCCACAATCAGCGCCTTTCCCTGATCAACAATTTTCGTCTTATATTTCGTATATTTGTTAACATGTTTATGGATTTTTGCCTGTAGGGCTAAGAGCCGGAGCTCGGTATTTCAAATAATCCTTAGGATAAGCGTATGGTTTGATTCAATGATATCACAATATCCATCGATAGAAAAAATCATTCTTGTTGTATAAAGAAAAATCTCCACCTGTATAGAATTTCTGCAAGTATTTTTCATAGGATGACTGCTGTTAATAGCCATGTTGTTATCCTCGTCAGTTTCCCCGTCCTCGCTAAGTACTTGCATTTGTTGCCATAGGTACGGTTTACCAGTTGAAAAATATAGCTGGTCGTCGTCAGCATTGTTCGCTATAAGAGCGCTCTTTTTCTGTAAAGGTTAAATAATAATCGCGGAAAAAGTTTGATGATCCGAAGTAATTAATTAATGATCAATCAACCTAACGAATAAAAAACAATAGATAAATATGAACTTTTTTTTCTATAGGGTAAAAGACGAAGAGAGAAAGAGAGAGAGAGAGATTTTAGAGATATTTGTGTGTTTACCTCGTGCTGGAATGAGCTTAATGCACAGTACGTGAGAGATACGGTAAATATAACGCCTAGAACAAGACGTCGTCGTAGGAGTCTGACTATCGCCGTCCAACTCGGCATGGTTTTCGTATAAAGAAAAATTCCTTATAGTATTTGTTTTTTTTACAATTGTATCAGACCTCTGCTTCCGAGGATAACCTCTTATTGTTATGACGTATTTTTTATTTGTTTTTAAACTTCATTAGTAACCTACAAACGTCCTTTCGCGACCCCATGTCAACAATTAAGACTTTAACCACGCTGTTATCTAGACTGAAGAGAGAGTGGACACTCACTGCGAAATTTGCGAGTATGGAGTATGGTAGTCTTCTATCTTGTCGCCTCACGGATTGTCTAACTATTTTTCTCTTCGAACTACCTATCGTCATTTTAACATAATTCTTTACAGCGGGAAAAGGAAAATCCGTCCCATTAAAAAGAACGAGATTGCTTTTCTATTCCTCGCTGTAACGGATTATAGTTTCATTATGAGGTAGTAGATGCCAATATCACGAACTTTATAGGGTTTGAATATTTTTTATTCGATATATACGAAGTTCAAAATCCTTTCAGACGAATAGCAACTCCTGTATCAATCGTTTAGCGAATTTTAGGGGACTCCCCTGACAATGTCGAAGAAAATACATGATTTGCGATTAATGGATCACTAAAATAGGATTCGGCCAATTCATTTTTAATGATTTCCGATTGAAATAAAGTAAAAAAGTATTCGAATTATTTTTAATTCCTTTCAGTTCGATATCAGTAAAAGAATGTAATCCGATAATTCTGATCAATAGTTCATTACGGGATACGTTTTAAAGAAAAATAAGGATTATTAATTGTTACGTTTTGTTTGGTATTTTTATTTATTTTCTTTTGATTATTATTACGGTTTTCATGACTGTATTACGCTTTTTAATACCTGCGCTTATAACATTATGTAATTTATTCATATAATCAAGATAGTGCGACGTGTATATATGCCTATCTACCGCGGCTAAAAGATTGAAATATTAATATACTGATACTTATATGTATATACATAATATAATGAGTTCACTGTATTATGCAGTACTTATAGAGTCTTGAGAAGACTCAAATATCTAGACTATAAATTATACAACTTACGATATGAAAAACGAATTGACTTTCGTGAAAAAAAAAATAAATATAAACGAAGAACATTTTTACGATATGTATACCTATATGTATGTATGTAATCCGTGGGGAGACTAATAATAACAATATTTGATTATTGAATATAATGAGTCGAATAAAGCATTTCAATTAAGCCTTTCCTTTCCTTACACAGAATACATATATACCTATAGGTATAGTATGATAAAAGGCAAAGGAGTTGAAGGCAAAAGCTCTGCAGGGATTCTTATCACCGAATCAAAAGCTCGTTTTACTGTATGGTATATGTAGTAAATATATATTCAGGTACATACATACATACATATATATAAAAGTATATTACATACATATATTTGTGTGCTTTATCCCGTCCGGTCCCGCCGAGGACTTTTTATTGAAGGATGCGCGCGTCTTCGTCGGCGGCACGTGTACCACCGCCTCTACCTACCATACCTACCCCTATACCGTACGTATACGTATGTACATAACGGCGGGTAGAAGCTGTATAACGTGGTTTGCCGCTGCAGATTCCACGAGGACGAGGAGCTGCGAGGCGTTCGGAGGGTGACACGGGGCTCGACGGCGGCGTCCCTTTCTCGGGTAGGAAAAAAATTCAACCAAAAGACCAAAGAACCAAAAATCGAAAGAAAAAAAAAACCGTTAACTTTTTACAAAATGTTTATTATTTACATATCGCTGCACGGGAGTGTCTGTGAATTTCTTTTCGACAAAACCTATTTCTCTTTCGATTTTGTGCTTAAAAAAACGTTATAAAAAAGAGCTTGAGAAAAATTAAGGTGATCGCGTTAATTAGATTTGAAAAAAAAAAAAAAAATAGCCTATACACACCGAAACTAAAAACTTCAAGGGATCAAACATTACACAAGTATACGCGTATATAGGTAATATAGCGAAGTATCACCTTTACGCACATCTGTATATAAACTACTTTTAGGACAAGACAATGTAAGTACGGTCCTTTTATAGACATTGATATCCGCGATTCCTAATCAACTCTGCAGGGAATTCAAAATTGGGTACATATACGTTATATACCTATACATACTCGTAAAGGTATCTATGTATACCTCTAACTCTTGTGAATTTTCACGTATATGTGCGTGTAGAAAAAGTATGAGTTATATATGTTATTACACACCTATAAATACGTACAAAGTGAAAAGTTCAGTCTCCGTGTGTTTATATATATATATATATATATATATATATATATATATATATACGTTTGCTATATCTATAGTATACCTAAATTCGTATACATATACACGCCAATGCATACACAAAAAAAAAACCCCAACGCACACATCCATAAGATATAATTAATGTATGTTATACTCACAATTGGCCAAAGTCTATATACGCTATTATTCAGTAAGTCAATTAACAGAGCATATACGCACAGTTGTTATATTATATCCTGAAGTTATATACCTATAATTTACGTGTACAGGTATACATATATCGTCGGTCAGGGCCTCCGCGCGGCGGTCTTATTAATTAATTCATCCACTTCCACTGTTATAAAATTAGATTCCCAAATACCGCGAATAATATATCAAAAGAAGCGGAGTCCGTGCTATAGCCAAGGGGATATATAAGGGAAATTACTATGTCCCAGTATCTTATTAATTTATACCAATCCTGCATCAATTTTCATATAAATTTATTATTATAAGGATCTACCGGACTTATAAGAGCTTCAAAAATAATCCCAGATATGAAAACTACACGCCCACGTGGTCGGGGTGCCAAACTAATAAACTATATCCACCCGCACTTAGTAGAGGCAGATTGTGTTCGAACCCACGTATCGATATCGCATAGTTATATTGAAAATAAAAAAAAAATCGAATAAACTCGAAAGGCGAAATTTGTTATACTGCATATCAAAAAATTATACGAAAATATATATTTTGGACTCCGAAGAATTCTTAGAGATAGGAATAAACGCGGAGTATTTGCAGAGGAGGCAAAAGCTGTCGACCGACTTGGCCAGACGATCGGGCGTCAGACAATCTCGCGGTTTCTTTTTATCGCGTATATATATACTCCATTCCCGAATTATATATCTATAAGGTATCAAGCTGCAGCAGGGATCCACACGGTCTATATGCACTGACTTAAATTATATATTCTAAACTACGTATGAATGATAATAAATATCCTATATATAGAGAAACGTATATTTATAGTTATTATATATCTGCATCGTATATATTAATTAACCGATATTTATTCATCTCGAACTTGCACCGATTATTATGCTATTTCCGTTCAACGCATACCTATACCTATACACATATATCACACCGTTTGTATAGTCCCGCTGATGAATCCCTGACCCCTGCATCTGCCGGAATCAATTATTCAAATATCGATAGAGCTATTTCTTGACGAAACGGTGATATAGGTATATAAACCTATCTACATAAATCCAGCACATCGTTGAATAAAATTTTTGGAACAAAATAATTGAAATTGATGATCAAATGGATAAAAAATAGGCGAAAGGATCAACAGCTGGTATAAATTTTGATCTAGATAGAAAGAAAAAAAAAAAGAAAAATACTAAAAACGTACAAGGCAGAGAAAAAAAAATTATCCAAATTCGGGACGTGTTATACATATAGGTATAGGTATATGTAGGTGTATGTATATACGTAGAACCTGGGCTACAAAGGTATAAATAAATCATAAGACACGGTATGTATAAGTACGTATATAGTAGTCAGAATGGTTGAAGAGTTTACGATGAAAGTAGGGCATCAGTGGGTATGGTTCGTTCGCGGGGGTCGATTCGTTCAATTCGGTACCGCGAATCAATATATCACACTACCACTGTACGGCAGCAGCAGCAGCAGCAGCAGCAGCAGTAACAGTAACAGTAACTTGACTCGATCGAGGTTCGTCTTCTCCGAATTCGTGATCATGACTTGAAATCGAGAGATCGTTATTGGTAAATGAAAAAGCAGAGCGCGCGGTATATAGGATATAAAGATACAGATAAAGACGTATAGCTGTGCGTCACGGATGGGGTGAGATGAATCTCCGCAAGATAAAGAGAAAAAAAAAAAATTTCTATATAAGGAACACAATACAATACAATACATACATATTTACGTAAGAGATATATGATATAGGTACATAAGTATAATATACTCGATACCGCAGAAACATATTCAAAAATTTTCGTTTTTCAAAAATTATAATTCGAAACCCCGAATTGTATATAATTTAATACGAAATATACGAGGCATAAGATGAGCCACAGACACAAATCTCCACCCTGGAACTCCCTCGATAGACTGGCGGCAGTGTATCCGAGAACGGGAAGACCGGTAATAGCCGCCTATATAACATCGGGGTAAATTGCGATTTCCACCTTCACGTGAAGGAGCTGAGATGCAATGGTGTGCGAGTATTATATACACGTAGCTGGTATGTGCACCGTATGCACCGGTCTGGTTGGACTTATGGATACGCGTGTGTGTATAGGAAATATGTCAACATCAACACCTATGCAATAATACCGTCTCGACGTATATACCTACCTATATAGCGACTGCATATAGTGTCCTCGGGGCCTAATGGAACCGACGAGCGCGGCTCGACTAATCAAGTTAAAAGTTATATCGTAACGCAAACTCTAGTTCGATATTCCCATATTGACAATATATACGACGTAGATATGTATAATAATAATAATAACGATATTGATGGGCGCAGGGGCTCGTCTTACTCTTCTTTATATAATTCCTATATTGTACCCGTACATAGCATATATAAGGGATGAAAAAAAAATTCCTGTATATACAGTTATATACGTTGAACGAGCTACCTGTTGCGAGACTGCACCACCAACGTCGTAAATATAGATAAAGATGTCTGCAGGTGCCGGGGGCTGGTCGTCCCGGTCGGGTGCGGTAAGGTACGGTCCGTATCGTATCGTATCGCATAGTTACACGCGGGATCGAAGGGGTCATTTCTGCATCCGACCTGGAGTGGTTTACGGAATGGGCGGATGGCAGCTGGGGATAATTTCGGCAGTTGGCCTGATACTGAACGCGTATATAGTCCTGGTTGTGATCCTAACTCGACAGGTATACAGAAATCGTCTAACAATTGTCGGACACGATCATATATTATGGGATAATTATGAATTAATCGCATGAAACGATCATCACGCAGACTCGGACTCCGACTAGTGCTGCTACGCCGGCTACCACTGTCCTCCTGGTTCATTTGGGGGCTGTAGAAATCGTTCTCTGCATCGTCGTGCTGATCACATCGTCAACGAACGGGGTACCCTGCGTCCTTCACGGATTTGTACTCGCTCTGCTTCACCCGGTCGCTTTGTGGACCGTAACTGGACTGAACTGCGACAGGTGAATATAATATAAGGCCCCGGTTTTTCCTATAGCTAGATTTTTGTAATAAAAAAACCTTATTACAGATACTGCGCTATCGCCGCTCCGCTCCACTACGCGGGTCTAGTTTCACCGAAAAGGGTAGCCTTAGGTCTTGCAGCGGCTTGGTCGGGCGTTCTTTTACTCTGCCTTCCACCGCTTTGTGGTCTAGCACCGCCATACAGGTCCGCCTTGGCAAGACACCATCAAATTCTATGTGAAACCGCCCTTGTCCCTCTCACTTTCATTCATTCATTCATTCATTCATTCATTCATTCATTCATTCATTCATTAATCGCCACAGATACGACCCAGGGCTTGGATGGTGTGTCCCAGACCTGGGAGCAGTTGGCTGGGAAACGTTGGCTACCTGGTACGGCGCGACATACGCTTCTCTGGGCCTCGCGCTACCAGCCGCTCTAGTGACGGCCTGTAATTTCCGTGTCCTCCGCATAGCCAGGTATCATCGGCACCGTATAGCAAGCGCGATTTACCAGGTGACCCTGAGCGCGCAAGTGACCATAACTCATCAACGTAATCCGTTCTCTTTGATGCCCGCAATTTGGGCGAACGCTGCGGGACCCCCGAGATTTCGGAGTCCGGCGACATGCACGGTTGGTGAACTTCTCTCCTCGCTATGATAACTCGATGTGGTCTTTTATACGACAAGTTTCAAACGCTCTTTGTCCGTCTGGAAAAAAAAATTTTCATCAGGTCGTACAGCTCCTCGGTTCACTTTACGCCGTCTATCTTCCTTACTGCGGTTTGATAGCGTGGAAAATATGCATGGGTTATCAGTCCGCGCCAGAACCGCCACCGGAGGTAGAAGCTCTGGCTGCAACACTGCTCGCCTGTTCCGCGCCAGTGAACGGACTTCTTTACGGTCTCAAGTCCAGATCGCTTCGTCACTCGGTGCGAAATTATTTCAGAAAAAAGGCGACGGAGTCGGAGCTGCACCAGGTACCCGTTCTAAAAAATCTCTCAAGTGTTTCTTTATCTTGTCATTTTTCGCATCTTTCAATACTAACCACAGGAGATCCAGGCTCGAGTACCGAGCGTTGCCGGATCTAGACGACCGTCGATGATGATGGGCAGTGGCCAATTTCCCATGCTACAAACACAGAGATGTCTCAGCGAGGTTTTACTATCGTCGGAAGAACGTAGACCCGGACTAAGGACAGCAGCCTCATGCAATACACTCGGAATACCGATGAGCCCGCGAGCTTTAACGTTCGATAAAACCCGGACTATAAACGAAAGGGACCGTATTTCTATTGAAAGAACAGGTAGCGGAGCTCCTCTCCTGAGGGATCAGGACAGAGACGTTCATTCTACGAATACTAATATTAATTGTAATTCTGAACCAAGGAGTATAACTACTGCAGAGACTTGAAGATATATATACGCTGCGAATATATCTTTCCCATAAAGTAAATAGCATTTTTTTGTTTTTTTTTTTTGTTCATTTCAAAATCATCAACTTTAGACCGCAATTATAATTAAACGACAGAATATTGCTGCGGAATGAATTGGCGAGTATATAGACGATCGCCGTGAGATTATTCTACGCGGTCGTTAGGATATCGGAATCGATATCAAAACTATGTATCTACATCGTTAAAACGACCCGGTTGTGATATAGAATAGAAGTACATATATATTGTTGTTGTTATCATTATTATTATTATTTATTATTACGGTAGAAGTTATATATATATATATATATACATACCTATATGCAATGGTGAATCAATCATATATTTTATATCTAGTGAGATTATTTTTTTATATTATACTTCTTATATAAATTATTGCGCAATCAGTATTATGTACATACATATATACTATAGGTATGGTATGTATAGAGTCTATCAAACTCCCCCATATATTATATGATATAAAGAATTATATATTACGTATAAATGAGAAAAAAAAAAAAATCATAGAAACGTTACAACCGGGAAATAGATGTAGCGTATGATATATTATATATGATATATATATCGTATATGATATATATATATATATATATATATATATATATATATATATATATATATATATATATATATATATATATATATATATATATATATATATATATATATATATATATATATATATATATATATATATATATATATATATATATATATATATATATATATATATATATATATATATATATATATATATATATATATATATATATATATATATATATATTTTTATAGTAGCTCAACATAAATTGAAAAGGCTGGCCCTTAAAACTTAATTGAAACTTCTGCGGCAAAAAAAAAAAAAAAAAAAAAAACAAATAAAGAAGAGATTACAATCATCATGGAGATATATGAATGCGTTATAGGTATAGATATATTATCGTATTTGTTATAGGTATACGCATAGAATTCTATACATAGGTATAATATGAAGTATATTACAGATATAAATAGAGAAGCAGGGATCGTGTTATATAGGTATAATAATATGTAGATATAGTGACTGGGAATTTATTGAATGTACTATATTAATGGTAGATGAATTTTTAGCGAGTTGTACTATACATATATAGAAAAAAAAAAATACAGACGTGCATATTATATGCATGTATTATTTTTTTTTTTTTCTCGTTTTGGGATGTTCAGGGTATACCCGTGCAGTGCAAGTGTTAATTATTATTGAATTCATGTTGTGTGGCCCCGTCTGTAGCCAACCCTTCACCACCCGAAGCCCAGGGTCCGGTTCGACTTCCTGAGGTCGTACCCCCCTCAATAAATTTTTTCTTTCTGTGTTTCGAGCTATCTAAACTTTCCGAATTTTAATATTCCGAACTTCAACGTTTCTATGAAAATTTAATTCGAAATCGTCTTACTTAAACGAATTCGTAATTTTGACGGTTTGGATCGAAAACCGATGTAGGTACAATGTGCGGGGTCCAACGATTTTTTGAATGTATAAAAACGTATATTATATACCTATGATAGTATATAATGATGATGATATATGCATATGACATTCTGAATAAATATAAAACCGTCTAACATATCAATTTTGTGATTGTGTATTACAGGCATATGTGTGTGTGTATATAATACATACTAAATATATATATATATATATATATATATATATATATATATATATATAATATATAAAAGCGGGTAAATATTATGTATATCTATGTGAAATAATAATAATAATAATAAAATATATTAAAGCCTGATGGATATCATCGCAGTGGCTCGATAGTATAGTCACACTATAATAACGAGTATTGACAAGACATTGTTGAAATATGTATGTAATAGGTATATATACAGTGATCGTGAAACTAGGCAGTCCTTATTCCTATTTTCGTAAAATTTTTCTTTCTTTTTTTCTTTCCTTTTTTTTTTTCAGGGTTGAATACAAAGGAGTATATTTTACTACAAGGTCAATGCCATACCATAAATCGACTCCGCGATCTATACGTAGTCTATAAAATCGTTGATATTTCGTTATGTATGTATATAACTGCTATATACATATACATATATATATATAGCGAACGTAACGTTCCCTTTCGGTAGCCCTGGCCCTCGGGAAATCCCGTTCAAAAAAAGCTCGCTTGAGATTCAAGTCGAGTCTCTCGCTCTTCTCGACGTGCGTTGTATAGATACCCGAATGAATGATGATGATCGCTTCTATACTCCCTCGGCATACAGCTACTTGTTAAGAGTAACGCCCTCGAAACAATAGACGTATATAAGAGAGACTTTGATCCTTTAAGTTTTCCGGCTATTTCTCTCGAACCAGCGAATGAAGCGAAGCCCATATATACAACCCTCTCGTATACCTATAATAGTATCATTATACGTATGTAATATAAAGGTGTGTGAAATGGAAAGTTAACGCTGATATGCCACGTTCGCGTTTCTAAAATTTCGACAGATTATCGTCCACAGATAGGAAGAAAGAAAAAATAATCATTTCCTCGTATCCATTTTAGGGATAACTCGAACACATTTCCCAAAAAACGTAACAAGTGGATCGCAGAGATTTATGGATTCGTAACTCGCCTTTTCCGCGAGTTGAAACGTTCTAATGTAAAATCTCTTCGGTGTTTATTAATTTTCTAATTACTCTGAGCTCAATACGCAAAGTGAGTATTCAAAAGCTCTGAGCTCTCGGCGTTTGAGCCACGCGACATAACCGTCCATGTAGCCGGTATATCGATCGCCATACACCAGCCGAGGCTAAGCTGAAGCCTGCGTATCATCGAGTAGCGGAAAACGACCCTACGACGTCGTTCTGCTCCGAAGTCACACCACGTGTATCCGAGGCATATTCATACCATGTTATACACCGAAGGAGATTCGAATCCAGCGTTGGCGATAGAAATAACCTGCATCCATGACGCTGCAGTCATCAGGAGCTCAATTTCGGAGCAGTGGAAGCCGTGACTCGAGATTTCCTCGGAAAAGGCCAAGGCAACGTTCATCGTCGTTCGATCCGAAGGCTAGTTCGAAGCCCCGTGTCTTCCAGCGGCAAAAGTTTCAAGGAATCGTTGGCGACGAGGACGAAGACAAGAATAAGTGAGTATAAAAGACAAATTGTACTGATTATACGGAAAAGTTTGTTAAACTCCTTGACACAGATCTTCTTCGTATTGGTTCAGGGCTCGGTATCTTTCCTTAAAAGTCTCTGTCCTCGTGGGAACGATCACCGTTTTCACATACCTCTCATACATCGCATTGATAGCTCATGTAAACGAGGTGAAAACGGCGCCACTGATTCCCCCGGATCCTGTAAACCTGCAACCACCTTCCTGGAGCAAACTAAGGAACTTTCGTCGTGGCGCTGTCTGTATGGACGGTGATCAATGCGCTCAGATAGGAAGGTATGTACATTATGCTCAGATATCCGTTAACACACAATCCAACAACCAAAATCCCAAGTACAGATCCATGCTAGAAAGAAACGGATCGGCAGTCGACGCTGCGATAGCAGCAATGATCTGCAATGGTCTTATCAACATGCAGAGTATGGGCTTTGGCGGAGGTTTCCTTATGACTGTCTACCAGCGGTCTAGCCAAGAAGCGGTCACCCTTGACGCTCGGGAATGTGCACCTCGCGCTGCTCGCGCCGATATGTACGATGGTCTGCCATCCCTGACTTCGCAGATCGGTAAGTTAGGGTAGGTACAAAATTGGATATATGAAAAATGGACCAACTTACGCACATAACTACGAATAATCACGGTACCCCTAGGTCCCCTGGCCATCGCAGTTCCTGGTGAACTAGCTGGCTACTGGAAGGCACACGAACGTTTCGGCAGAGTCCCCTGGACGGATCTCTTCGAGCCTAGTATCAAAATATGCGAGACTGGCTACAATCTGACCAAATTTCAACACGACTCTCTCGGTATCAGTAGTCAGGCTGTCCGCTCGGATCCTACTTTAAGGTAGGTAGTGGCAGGATCAGAAACTGAGCTTTTGGTTGTTTGAAGAGTGATAAAGGCCGGGAGCCAGTTTGATTTAGTATACTTATGCTATGAAGACTGATTAATATCACAGATCGTGGTTCGTCGATGAACAAACCGGAGATTTTCATCCTCCAGGCACCATAATCCGCCCAGTTAAACTCTGTGAGACATTGCGACTAGTTGCTGGGGGAAACGTAATGGAATTTTACAATGGAAGTCTGGGACGAATCTTTGTCGAAGACCTGAGGAAACGGGGGAGTATCCTGACGCAGGAGGACCTATTAGCGTACAGGTGTGTTCTGCTTTAGAATATATGTGTACATATACCTGCATTACAAAATGTGCTATGAATTTTTCGAACAGAGCAAAATGGGTGAAACCGATCTCAACGAGACTCTCTACCGGAGAGATGCTCCATACGGTAGGGCCACCAGGAAGCGGACCGATCCTTGCCTTCCTTTTGAACATCCTCGACGGTTATGGCTTCGGAAAATCTAGCCTTGCCACTCATAACGAAACTCTGAAAACTTACCAACGTATTGTTGAGGCGTATAAACACGCCTATGCTTTACGCACCGAACTTGCTGACCCTGAATACGTCGATCTATCCGATGTAAGTCTCTGGCTGTAATTCGTGACGGACTGATTTCACATTTGTGTAAATCCTTTTACTCTTCAACCTCGTCTTTAATTTCTTTCAGCTTCTCCGCAACCTGACCTCGAGGTATTTCGCGGATGAGGTGAGACGCAAGATCAAAGACCATCGAACCTCGAACGAGCCTAAACAATACGGTGCCTTTGGTCCAGACGGTACTGGAGATCACGGTACTGCTCATATTTCAATTCTAGCGCCGAACGGGGACGCAGTATCGGCTACGAGCAGCATAAACTTACAGTGAGTATTAGTCCGATCACTTTTTCATGTTCGTATGTATATCATTTGTTGGAGGAAAGTACATTCTATTCCCTCTTCTCATTTCCCGTTTCAGTTTTGGCAGCGGTGTCGTGAGCGAGCGAACGGGAATTCTGACCAACAGTGGTATGGACGATTTCGGTACATCTGATAAACTGAACTACCAAGACCTTCCGGCTAGTCCCAACAATCGAATCGAACCCGGGAAAAGACCGCTCTCGTCAATGACTCCGAGCATAATTGTGGACTCGATAGGCGATGTTAGGATGGTTATAGGGGCCGCTGGGGGCGCAAGAATCACGACTGCAATTGCCTACGTGAGTCCCATTAAGTCTTAACTCGTAATGATGATGATGAAACGATTTTCTTCTTCTAATTATTCTTCATCCGATTGTCACAGGTAATCGTGAGGCACTTATGGATTAAAGAAACGATAAAGGAGGCGGTAGACGCGGCGAGAATCCACCACCAGTTAATACCCATGAGAATTTCGTACGAGTATGGCGTGCCAAAGCAATTGATCGACGGTCTGCGTGCGATTGGACACGACACTTCGCGGTATCGAGACCGTGGAAGTGTTCTAGGCGCAATTGTCAGGGTCAATGGTACGATATATGCAAACGCTGATTACCGTAAGGGTGGTGAGGTGTACGGGCTTGATTGACGATGTGTAATTAAAGAGGAGGATCCTGAATTGAAATTTCTTTTCTCCTTTTTCTTTTTCTATTAATTCTTTTGCGTATAATGAACGGTGCGTGCAAATATACGTCATGTTATATTAGTCACGTATTCTCTACGTACACATGGGTACGATATATTGACACAATTATTGTACCCAGTTTTCACAAGCATTCTCTGTCGAGTCTGGATAAACGATCGCACTTTATAGTATATCAAATGACGCAGGTATATAAACGTTGTTGGAACAAATATATATAGTAATAATATTAGTAAAAAAAAAAAATGTATATACAGGGTGATTAGTTTCAATTTTTCCAAGCCGATAATTTCCAAACCAAGAGCGTTTTGAGAAAATATTTTAGACAAAAGTCGCTGCAGTGTTCAAAGTAGGAAAGAATTTGGCGTTATTGGATTTGTTTGTGGATCCGTCTTTACTGAAAAATCCAATGACGCCAACTTGTTTAATCATCCTTTGAATCCTGCAACTTTTGTCCGAAATATTTTCTCATATCTCTCTCTGGGTTTGGGAAATATCGGTCTGGGAAAATTAAAACCGATCACCCTGTATATATGGATCAGTATTTCGAGTCGAAAGGAAATGTATATAATATAAACATTCACGTACTATGCGTAAATGCCCGATAACATACACCGATAGAATGTTTTTCATCATTATTCAAATATTTTTCGATCGATTGCCAAATATGTGTTCTCTTTGCACCTGATCAACTATACCTACATGTATCATCAATCGTCAGCGTCGTCGTCGTATATTATAGTCGTTATTAGTCCACGGTTCGAATATTTCTTCGTTTCAATTTCAACCTATATGTATAATATAAAAACTATAATATGTAGTCGGACAGTGTTTAAAATTAGTTATATTATTCAGTTAATTATCAGCTGCGATGAGATACAATATATGCTTGTTATAATTAAAAACTCCAAGCTGAATGCGCAATTCTCACATCAGCCTGCAGCTATAAGATAACATTTATAATATATAATGCGATTGCAGCGATTCTTCTAACTGTAACGCATCAGGGATCAAACTTTATCGTATATGTTTATAGTAAAGAAGTATATTTATGTGTCTATAAAATTATATATATCTGTCACTGATTTTATAATCAACACGTAACGATACTCGACAATTTATTATCCAGACGATTTGCGATTATTATATAGGTATATACATCATCTCCAAAAAATATCTCCTGTACAACAGATATCGTGTAAAAATACGTATAAAAGCGTACAAAAAACGTATTCAAAAAAAAAATGATCAGGTTCAACATACAACAGGTTTTCGAATTTGTCAAGTATATGTATATTCGTGTACGATATAGGTATTAAAACAAAATTCTATACCGTATAATCTTTTCAGCGATTATTAAAGTGTATACAGGTATGCCTATACAGATCGTAATCGAAAGAGAACAATTCATCAAAAACGTTATTACTATTATACATTTCTTATACCTATAATATGTGAGAGATAATAATAATGGGTCTGCATGATATACCGATATTTTTGTTCAAAGTCAAATATCATTGGATTCTTATTTCTGCTGACTTTTTTTTCCAACGATCTCGTAACGTGAGAGGCAGACAGAGGACAAGATACCGAAGACATATACATATTTATACCCCCGGTATACATATACGTATAATTTATACTTATATTTCAACTAGGAATGCTGATTCTTGTATATTTCAACGTCATTCGTCGACTTCATACACATATATTGGTATACGTTATTGGTTTCAAAATCTATACGAATTAATATATTATTAAATGTACACACTATGTAGCCATGTGTGTGTATAACGTGTGGATCGAACCATCTTTCTCCTTCATCGAATCAACAACAACAACAACAACAACAAACATCATCATCAAATTAATGAAAACAAATGAGTTATATAGCTGATAAGAAAATATGAGTGGCGCGTGCGTTAGTTATGTTATCGTTCTAATTTTCTACAAACTGAATAACACGAGACTCTGATATACAAATAGAACCAAATCAGGGTTATAAGTATATACAGACGTGTCTCTGATTTTTATCTCACAGGTGAAGATAAGACCATGCTGATCCCTTGCAACATACAGAATTGAGGTGCAATCGCATTACGATAAGTTATTTATTGAATAATTTTTCGTTAACGGTTGAATTTTTCTTAAAAATGTGTACGTGTCGATACTGACAATAACGCATAATATTAGATTACCTAAAATATCTAAATATACGTCGTCGACAGTGAAGCGGAATATACCATAAGTATAGAACCCGCGCGAAGTACGCATGCGCCTATACATCGCAAGCTACGTGCGTACCAAACAAACAATAATGTATCCACAGATTCATTCGAGCTGCCCACGTTAGCCAATAGAAAAGCGAGGTTCTTCGCTCTGGTAGTTGGAGATGCGCGCGTCGATGCGCAGCTATAAAAGGTGAGGTATGGTAGTACCGCGTCGCAGTATCGAGCGGATCGTCCGTTGAACGTGACGATAGAAAAAGCAGACCGACAGTGGAAAAAAAAAAACAAAACTGAATCCTTGAAAAAGAAACAACAAAAACAAAGAAAAACTGAAAGTAAAACTAAAGTTTTAATTTTTGCAATATTTTTGCGATAACTTTTGCGTGTCTCTTCGCAATATTTGAATAAAATAATCGAGCAATGTCCGAGCAGCATTTCGACAAGTACGAGCACTTTAACTACGATCACGACAAGCATATATTTACTGGACACGGTGGAAAACAGAGAAGTAAACGAGAGGTTGCCGACCATACAAACCATTTCGATCCGAGCGGCCATTCCAGAAAGATTCTCACCAAACTCGTAAACACCGAACATAACAAGAGGATCGTTGCTAAACCGGCTACTAAGGCTTAGAGCTTACCTTATTTCTCATACGCGTAAGTTAATTCTTCGAATTATTTTACATTACGTTACGTCGTTATACCTATAAAAAAAAGTTCCCTTTGTTTCACTGATGACCGTGAGAGATACGACGTAGTCGTATAAATATACATACATATAACTATACGATTATGATTCAAACTACAAGTCAGCCATTCCTGGTCTTGGAAATAAAAAAATCTAGAATGTTTCCCTTTTTTAATTGAATGCACACATAAATTATCGTTCAAAGCAAAACAGGATCGCATCAGTGCAGTAGCGGCAAATACCTTCCAGACTTTTATAACATCTGCGATTATCGTTAACTAGGTTTTTTTTTTTTTTCTTTCAATTCCATTTTGATCAGTTGTTTACTTTTCTTTGTATTTTTTTTTTTTTTTTAATTTGGGTTCCAAGCAGTTTCTTCATGGTTTTTTTTTTTTTGTTTTTTCGTTACGTATTTTAGCGACCCGGAGACACATCGAACTGATCAAAATGTTGCCGGCTCGGAAGAACAACGCGACATCCAGCTGCAGCGGATCAATCATCGCGTGCAGTTGACGGTTCCCAAAAAAATAAAGAAAAATAAAAAAAAAAAAACAAAAAAAAAAAATTAACATAATAAAAATTACAAAAAAAAATTAACATTAATTTCGTAATAATATAATCGAATCTGCAAGCAATATTCTATCTACCTATATGAGGAATAGATAAATTATCGTCAGATTATAATATAAATACATATATAGGTATAGAGAAAATTCATTTTCGAGTCGAACTGTGGTTAAACTGGAACGACATGATGATAATATCATCATCGATCTCTTGAAATTTAATTAATAATATGTACAGTATACACATAACAATCTAAATTGTGTATACACTCATTAGATACAACCCTATATATACTTATTATACTATATCTGTTATTATACCTGCAGCATTTCTCACTACTACTACTACTACTACTATTATTATTATTATATCATTTTTTTTTTTATTATAATTATTATTAATATCAATTAGTAACTTACGATTAAATAATAATAATATGCATTCATATATACCATACACATTTTTCGTACCGAAATACATGCAACAATAATAACATTCGAAAAAAAAAAAATACAAAAAAATAAAAGAATAAATAAATACAAACAAAAACTGTCCTTATTTTCGTATTGTATAAATTATAATAGGTGTAGGTTACATAAACTCATATATCGTTCATAACTGTATTATTATACATGATAATAATTGTATCATGTTTGATTTACGGATTCGCGATCTCGATTACTGTGATTAACGGGAACACGGATCCGTAAAGCGAGAATAGAAAAAAAAAACTACACGAGAAAACTTAAAAATCATCTAATAAATGCTGAAAGACAAAAAAAAAATAAAGAACAAAAAAAAATATTAAAAGTATTCTGTAACATCTGTGTGATTTAATTTATTCCACCTAGTTATTTATACCTTATCCATATCCAAATTAGAAAATTTTATGGTGCAGTATCTGAATAAGAAATTATTAACTAAAGACAGTAATTGGATATAAGTTTGTCTCCAGATTAATTCGAATACAGTATACCTATTATTTTGGGTAACTTAAAATAGCTGATGCGGTGGACGAGAGGTAGGTATGTTTCATTTGAAAGGTCGTTTAACCGGTGATGGTACGGTAATAGATCTCTCATGTATTCGTTACGTATACGTATACATACATATATATTATGGATGGCTGTGCCGTGCTGTATATGCATACGTATATCACATATCTTGTGTTTCTTTCTTTATATTTCCCCCCTTAGTCGCGTCTTGAGACTTGAGGGGAGTCGGAACGAAGCGAGCGATCGACTCGCTTCAATGCAAGGATAAAGAAACAAGCTTATTGCGTCGTGGCCTCCGCCGAATCCCCTCCTACCTATTTATCTATGTGTAGTTATACATATACGTATATATGTATGTATACATGTGCCGATAGCCACTCAGCTAACGGCTGTGTATGCACACATGGATGCGGGTCACTGAGAACACCCACACATCTTTAATTATTGTCTTTACTTGAACGTATCCCAAGCATAAGACAGACACCTGGCTGTTTGCAAACAACGCTGCATCACCGAATGGTCGAACCTTGAGCTGTTTAAAAAGCAAATACATAGTTTTGACGTGATACGACGCAAAAATTATTATTAAAACAACCATTGAAAGATTTTTAGTTTCATAAGAAACTCGAAAATTTTTTACTCGTCGTTTTGTGTTACGATGAATAACGAAATTTATTACTATACCATACTGCTATATAATTAATTATACCGGAACAATACGTGCGATATTCGATTTAGAAAATTGTTATGGAATTGTTCAGATCTAACGTTAAAAAATTATTTTCCATTTTCTTTACATAATTAACTGACGATGATTAATAAATTCGAAAGTTCTAGATACCTGATTTATAATAAGAAATTTCGATCTGACTCATGTTAAGTGATTGACATTCTATTTGTTTTTTTCTTTTTTACTTTTTGTAAGTAGTTTGTTTTTTTCATAATACGAAAGCCGAGGCCGTGAGATTCGATCAGTGATTCAGTCATACCTAGTTATCCTGCACCACTTCTTCGTGCAAACGGTACATTATCATCATATACGATCCGTCAGGTGATCGTATCGTATCGTATCGTATCGAAAACTGACATTAGTCTAGATATACAATTAATGTATATGTATAGAGATATTATTGATTACTGTCCTCGACTGCGACGTCTCCGTAAAAGAATATAGAAAGATTTTTCGTTGTACGTATTAGAATACACGTTTGTAACATATTATCGCTTGTGCACCAAATTAGTAAACCAAAATATGTTTACTTCGTAGTTTATCACTCCTATCATAAATTGACGTTACTTACGATCGTTTTGAGATTATATAAATATACATTATATATTTATTAAAAGAATCTTATAATTATCACGATTTTCTAAAAATGATGAAATTTGACGAGAGAATACCAATAGATATTGTCGATAGATATCATTGTCGTTTTTTATTATTTTGAGGGAAAGAACAATAAACGGTGAAAAGAAGAAAATAATTTTCAATTTTTTAACGTCTTTTATTTATGCAATCCACCTTTATTCAAGTAATTCGGATGAAATATACACAATTATATTACGTTGTTCTGTACTTAATAAACTAAACATTATCTATCTTTCTCTTTTAATCATAATATCACTGCCAAAACTCTATTCTTCGTAGCCAGTTGGCAATGCGTTTACCTTTGGGTTGTGAAAGAAGCTCTTGGTTCCATCACCCCATGGGAAACGCTGTAAATGAATAACAAATATTCGATATTAATAATTAAACTCGTAATTAACGTTTGAAAATGCAAAAAACGAGAATATATTAACATAAACTATACCTTATTGCGAATTCGCAAGTGTTCGTAGGGGACGAATTCAGGGCGAGGTTGATGATGTTCCTCCTCGTGTTTAAGGTAGGTGTTTACGGCGCATAATAGGATCGCAGGTACGGCAACAAAGAACGATATATTTTTCCACAATTTAATTGCCTCCGCTTGAATGAATGGAAATAATTATACAGTTATATTTAGTTAAATAGTAAACGATTATGTAATAAATAGGATGAGAATTGAGACTACTTTTTCTACTGCTTAAATAAGGGGAGAATGGGGTTTTGCGTAATAGGAAATACCCTCTGCGCTAAAAAAGAAAAAAAAAAAAAAAAAATAGAAGATACGGACGGATTTATATTCTTCGGAATCACACTTACGTCCGTGTCCAGGTTGTGCGGACCCGCCGATGAAAGCCTGGTTAGAATATTTCCTCGCAAGAGAGGCGATAACCATCCGTGATGACGCCATCTTTGGGTCTTCTGCTATGCGGCTGAAACTGACCAATTTCGATAGATACGCTCATCGATACTCGAACGAGGATCGCAAAAGTCGAGCGCGACCTAAAGCCTGGTTTACAATTAACGATGTATTATAGCATAGATGATGAGAAGAGAGGTGTATTCAACGGGAAATTTGAACTTGGTTTTGAACTCTAATCCAAAATATTCTCAATTAAATAATAAATTTTCGTAGGAAATCGTCAAGTCCCTTCTTTCAAGATAAACCTTGGAATAAATTTTATTCTTCTACATTTGGTTACAGCATTAAAATAGCTAGATTATTCTTCATTGAATAAGTTCAAGCAAGAAAATTTACTTCCAAAAATTCTAAATTTTTTTGTAAGATTTTGAAAAGCCTTTATCACACTATTATAGGTATGAAAAACATTAATCTTGAATATGATTGTATCCCATTCCTTAAAAAATTTTCTCATAAAAAGTTATGAAATATCAAAATTTCTATCGCATTCCCCGTCGTTAATTTTTCAGTATTTCAACAACTCATAGAGTTTTATGTTTTTACAGTAGTTTTTCAAAGTCTTTTGCCCATTATAAATAATTTTAGGACTGAAATAAACAAAAGTATCAATTATAAAGTGGCAATATGATTTATTTATATAAGGGCCATTAGTCTATATACAGGATCAGCACAACGCTCGTTAAAACGGCCAAATAGAGTTAAGATCGCGATGGCTCAGTGCACCAAACAACGAGCGAAATACATAACTAGTGTTTTAATTGCTAAATGCAATATGAGGACAGTTATTCATAGATGTCTTCCCTATCTGCAACGTATCTAACTATATCAGCAGGCTTAGTTAATCTCTCTGCATCTCCATCCGGTATCTCAAACCCAAACTCGTCCTCCATCGCCATTATCACTTCAACGTGATCGAGTGAATCCAGGCCAAGATCCTCTATGAAATGTGAATTCAAATCCAACTGGAAAGGAATTGAAACATCACTCATTAAATAATAATAAAAATCTAAAAACCAGAGATGTTGTTACTTGACTCTCAATCTATAAACAAAAAACTTCGAAAACTGCCCTGGTTTTTTTTTTTTTATTTTTATTTCTAACGCAATTCGGACACCACGAACAAGCAAGGTGCTTGCCAATTCTTACTTTGTTTCGTTACAGTGGCAAACAGGCGGAAAATTTCAAAGGCAATATCATATCTTAATGCTCTTGGGGCGAGAATTATGATTGTGTATGAATTTCAAGTTCTAACGATTTTTTGACTAATAAAGAAGCATGTGCCGAGAAAGTAGGCGCAGTTTATCTCTCTCAATAAACCATGATTCTGAATTGAATTTAGCTGAAATTTTTCCACCAGTCATCGATCATTGCAGCAATGAAATTTCAAACTGTGACCCCTCACACTTTAGATATCCAAAATGTATTATATTCGGTGTAAAAGCTCCGTGCCATGAGAAGTATCAATTAAAAAAGTTTCATTCGAATCTTGAAAACGGTCTTTAGAGATGTGGACACATTTTTCTTTACCTCTAACAAGCAGCAAATTGTATTAAGATATATCGACTCGTTATGAAGTTATTAATCGGATAATGAAGTGCTTGTAAATTTTCCATCTTTTGTTAGGACACTAACATGAATTAATTCCGCCTGTAAACCACCGGGAGATAGATTCTTAAGGTGTGTATACCTTGTTGGTATCAATTTTGTCATATAGTTTCAACACGAGAAGAACACGCTCTGTTATAAGTTGAAGTGTGAGGAGTGGTTTGCCGCTGTAGTGGCGTAGCACCTGGTTTGCACGTGGTTCCGAGATGCTAGGATTCTGTAAAAGAGAATGAAAAAAAAACCCAGATATATCGTTTTATTTAATAATTGAACCTTATCGGCGGAGATTTTGTCGTAAGCGGCAACGACTTTCAACACACGTTCCTCGAGCTGCTTGATAGATATCTTCTCTGAGGTAGTGGAGTAGCGTGACGATTGATTCGACGTATTCACCTGTGGCGTTTAGAAACAAATATTTACGATAAAATTCGTAGATTTAATTCAACGTTTTCCTTGGGTTGTTTAGAGTTACGTAACTCCGTAATATCATCGTGGGTTAAATCGCAAACTGTGTTGCGACTTTCTCACTCCTCGACTCGTCGTCGTCGTCGGCGTAATAATTTCATCTGTTATAAGAATAAAGAGGCGTAAGGAAATTACCTGTGAAGGGTATCCCGTCGATCGGTCTTTAATCAGTAAAAATGAGGCCCGATTATTGACCGAATATGTAACCGCAGTCCTGAGAATAACCGTTTTCGAAACGGACCCGATAACCGGGGCTTTTCTCGTTAAAAGACGGACTAGACCCGTGAGAGACGCCATTGCAGTTCCTTGTGGAATGAAAAATCGCTGAAAACGCGAAGTGCGGGACTGGCGATATTCGATAGTCGAGGTTAAAGCGATGTTTTAACCTTATTGGTGGGATAAGATAGGGCGATTCTCATTGGTCATTGCACAAAAATAATCGATCATTTTAAAAGTAAAGATTTCCTTGTTGCAGACGATAAGAAAAGAGATGAAACTATACAGATGAATGGAAATACAATATTAAAAAAATTCTCGTACACCGTAAAGAACAAAAAATATCTAAAAACGTGACGATAAACTCGCTCGTCAGATATGAAAGAAGATAAAATATATGAGTGCAAAGAATACTCGAAGACTTGAAGCCCGATGTGATCAGAAAATTTACAAAGTTAAAACAGCGAGTGTCTTCTGCTCCTGAGAGAGGATCACGTGTGTATGTGTCGTCTGTTATCATACACGTATGTCCGTAATACTACGACCGAGTTTATCCCCCTTACGAATGACTAACATATTATAAACAACCACTAATTAAAATAATAATAAATGAGGGTATTGTTGGCCGATTATTGATCGTTTGTATAAACAGCCGATGCATTTTTGGATCGCCAAGCCGGCAGGCAGGTTTGGGGGGCGGCGATATCCTACCACCCCGGTGCCAAAAGTTCGTTCTGGTACGAGTTTCTCCATATTTAACCACCTCGTATCTATTTCCACAGTCATGTATGTAGATAGATATTATTTTTATTTTTTTTAAATGCGTCCCCGATATCGAAGTATTGTCAATTTTCAGGTGGCCAGATTCACTGTTTATTACAAATAAACATACACCTATGTCCTCCGCAATAAACATGTCGATTATTGTTATCGTACAGGTAACCGCCGACGTGGCAGGGAGGTAATTAGACCGATGGTGACTCCGGTTCATCGATTTCAAAGTTTAAACAGCGGTAACCACGCACCGGGCCCAAGTAATTCGGGCAATTACGTACCTAGGCACTTGAGACCAGCTTTAAGAAACGTTAACGATATTGGGACGAATAATAATACTGAAAATATATCCCTGCAGCTCGTACAACAATCCAATGACAACGTACCTGAGTACGTAATTAATATGTATAAGTGATTAACAATGAACAAATCTATTCAAATGATCTCTGTTATTTTGTATATTTCTTAAATAATCGGATTTCATTCTGATTTCAAACAATTTTAAGTAATTTTTAAACATATCTCAAGATTTTCAATGATTTTTAACAGTCTTATCATCTTTTTGATCGTTTTTATAAATTCAAAAATTTCTCTACTTGCATATTTACTTAGATAAGAAAAATATCCACATATTTATATTTATATTTAGCGATGGTACCTGCCACGGTACAGAAACGGAGATAAACGGCCAAGTGCATCCAACAGCAGGGGACACAGGGTCGAATCGTGGTTTACTCGACTTCTCTGAGTTTACAGACGCCGAATTAGCTGGCTATAGATTACGCTGTGGAGTCTGGATCACGTTTGTTTTAGCTGCCGGGTTCGTCGTAGCTGCAAAATTCTATTTTGATCACCAAGTAAGGGTCCCATGGAGCTTACACAAGCCTCAAAAGGTCTATCTGATCATAGAAGCTTATTTTCTGAACAATCAGAGACGAAAAACTCAAAAATCAAACCACCAGCAGAAAAAAAAAAAAAAAATCTCAATCATTTCTGTTCTCTTTCTCGCAGGGTACGGGTCTGGAAGTCCTAGTATACTGCGGACTGTTAGTAACTCTATTACTATCGGGTTGTTTCTACTCGATATTGTGTAGACGTACAGAAGACACCACTGCGGTGAGAGACAGTGTTATGCAGGTACAAGACGACCCGATAGCAGCCCTTACCGCAGCTAATACTATAGCCAATGAGAGCATCGGACTTCCCGCGGTAATACCAGTAATCGGACAAAATCCACCCCCACCTCCGCCTCCTTACCACATTGCGATATTAATCCCTCCGTCAAATTCAGTCGAAGAAATACCGCCGCCGTCTTACGACAAGGTGGCCGTACGTTAAATAGGAAAATCGCGGAAGTCTGGGCACATTTATTCATCAAATTTAATCATGCGTCTTCCGCTTGATCATTTGATAAACAGATTATCGTTTGATAATCTTATTGTACATACATACATACGATGAAGAGTGTAAAATTAATTTACGCAGGGTTTGATTAATGGTAAGATTAAAAGTAAGAAGATATTTGGACAAGCAAGATATATGACATTATGAATAGTGATAATTCGTAGTTTATATCGTTTTTACAAAAATCTACCTACTTTTTTGTTAGCTTGATATTAAGGTCGATTGATAATCGCTAATATTATATGATTATATGTATACATGGAATTCATAGTTTGAAGCGATAATCTTAATTGCAACAGGGTGCAGCTTTTGATCGGCTGTTCTCATTTGATTATAATTATCTAATTGAGCGCGTTCCTGCAGGCATATACCTATGATTCCAAAAAGTATTAAAAAAAAAAAAAACTTCCAAATCAATATAAAATAACAGACTGATTTACTACTATAATATGCGATATTTGCATTAAATAGATGAAGAGAAAAAAAAAATTGATACTATCAAAGATCTCCCGTTGATGAACAAAAAAAAGTAAATGAATAAAAGCAGTAAACATAATTTACTATTATTGAAAAAAAAAATAGAAATAAGAAATATTCGCAACTGTGATAACTGCGCGAGAAAATATCCTTCCGTTTCAATATTATTCTATTATATTTAAAAAAAAATATATATATCTATACTATATATAGGTATATAGTATATATATTATAATAATATAGTAAAACGCATCGAAATAATAATTAATTGATTAATTAAATGCATAATATTGTGTCACGCGAACGCGGTAATAATTGCGATTATACTGCAGTATTGATCTCTAAAAAGTCATGAGTATGCACATACATACATACATATATAAATATGTATAATACTATACTAACTATAATATCGATTAGAAAAGAACTGGAGAAAGTATGATGGCAAGCATAATACCTAAATATGCCTGATAACTAATTATCGTTACGCACCTTCGTATCCTATTGTTTCCTCTTTCTTTCATTAAAAACATACATACACGTGAGAATATGTGTATGCTGTTAAAATTATCAAATATAATTAAAAAAAAAAAAAGAAAACTGAGTATATGTATATGTATATTATTACAGCACATGACTTTACATGATTGTTAATTTTTTTTTTTTTTTATATATATATAATTTATAATATATTGTTGTTAATTATATCCTATTAGTATTTAGTACCTATAAATATTCCATTTATGATCGAAACAAAAAAAAAAAAAAAGACGAAAAACCAAACTAAAAAACCATTTTTTATATCGATTTATGATTATAGTTCGTAAAACAACGTCTTATACATACACACATACACACATACATAAATAAATAATTCTATTTATTATTATAATTATTTTATTCTTATTTTATAATTTAATAAATATAATATAATAGATAATATATTATATTTAACTGATGTACACAAAACATTATATAGAAATCATGTAATCAATTTTAGCACTCGAATAAAATATAATTAAAACTATACAATACAATTAAGTTTTAGATCTTTTTATTATTATTATTATTATTATTATTAAAATTATTATTTTTATAACGTAATTTCCTTGACTATATTCTTAAACTCTCTGAATTTCAAAAAGCTTGACGTCCGTGTCGTACCAAATCGGCGGCTCCACATTCCTCAAATAAATAACTCCCCACATATAAGTTCGGAACCAAGCAGTTGTCCCGGCATTAGCTTGATACCGTCTTATCAGAATTGGGTGCGGAACAGGTAGCAATCCGACCAGAGTACCATGTTGTAGGAACTTCAAAATCTCACTTTCATCGGTCAAGCCCCTTTGGAAAATGAAAAAAAAAGACACAAGCATTAAGATTGTAATAATTAATTCCTAATTAGCGACTCCTAAATCGTAATATGCTTACTTATCGATACAAATCTTCTCAACTTGAGGCACCAGGACTTGAAGTAATCTCATTATAGTTTGTAGAGGTAATTTGCTTTTCCATTGATGTACCCAGTCGCCTGAAGGAACCCATTGATTAACGTTTTGAGCAACGTTCGAGGTCTGTTCAGATACTCTGATTCCTCCTTTCTGTAATTAAAAGAAATATCATTATTCTTATCCCTGTTTATTATATGTGATCGAAAAATATTTTCCAGAAAACACATACATGCACGACGGAACTCGATCTCACAGAAGCCAATGAACTCTCTCTTGTATCCTCATCAGTCGTAGTTGTTGTCTCTCTGTGCGTTTTATCGTTTACTACGCTGGCGGAACCTGCGTCGACTGTAACAGACGGGCTCAAGGGATGTGCAGACTCCTTTTCAGTCATATTTTCTATGCCTAAGAAAAGAGAATATGAAATGAAACCAGAATAATTGAAGATACAGTGTAATTAGACCAAATTTGCATTCTTTCAGACTAATTTGTTTATTAAAATCGTTTTTCTGAAACTTCAAATGCTTTCTTTTTAATCAACTACCTGGTGTTTCCAACAAAGAAGCCTTCAGAGTACCAGGTTCAGCAGGGAGAGCTGGCCTAGAACCTTCCATAGCTATTTCGCTAACGTTTTCACTCGAGGTGCTAACGGGAATCGGTCTTCTCTGTCGCCTGTTCAAAGATCTGGCAATAGTGTTGCAATCACTGGGTAAATTAGCCAGTGCATGAAACACTTGACGTTTTCTTATTATAGTGTATACGAGATTACTGTTTCCATCGAACTGGTACTGAAATGATAGAAAAAAAATTATTGTATTCATACAACGAGATATGAACGTTTCATCTAATTCTCAATCGTCTCTCTCTCTCTTCCTACCTGTATAATGTTGTTAAATATCTCGAGTAAAAAGAAGACTAGATGATGGTTTGTCGGGGAAGAGAATAAGAACCAAGGTGTCCCAAATGCCTCAAGTAAATGCAATAGCTTTGTGCTCGCAACCATTGAAAGAGTCTTAAGATATGGTGAAACGTTTACTAATATAGTCAGTAAGCAGTCAAATAAAGGCTGCAGTCTTTGGTGTCCCGTTGTTATTATCTTGTGGAATACTGTGACTAGCAAGTCTGCGTGGGTACCTGTCAATCAATCAAGAGATTATACTGTTTCTTGGATTTAAATATTCATCAAATACTACTTTGTTTTTTATCTTTTCCAGAAACTTTCAGTTTCTTTTCTGCTTTTCTCTTTTATAAAATTAAGAAAACTTGAAATCTTAGACAATGAACCGAAAATTCGATAATAATTAAATAATGACCGGTAAAAACAGGAATGTCCATTGGTATTGTAGCTGTGTAAGGCTTGTTCAGTCTGACGCCAAAGTTTCGCTCCCCGCTAAGCAAGAGGAGAATAAATACGCCGATATGCATGAGTCCGACCCTCGCTGAAAGACCAAAGAACATAATCAATGAGCTGAAATGCTGCAAGGAGGAAAAGTTCAGATATGTACAAAAATACATTAAAATTACATTGGTCGGCTCTCGAATCGTTGAGATGATACAGTATGGGTACGAGTACCTCTAACACGTCTGAACTCTTCAGAACATAGTAAAGGAACTTTTTGTTGTAGTCGCACATTTTCCAAAAGAATACCAATAGCTCTTGATGAAAGTGTACCTTTTTCGTGGAATTTGGTAGATAGGTTTGTAGCAAGGGATTATTCAGCAGTCTTGTTATGCCCTTTAGTACGAACTGAAAATCTTTAAAATAGAATAGTTTTATTAGTTTTTAATAAAACTTAGTTTTTCCATGCCTTTCAGTTTTATTGATTATCTAAGTTCGTACTTCCCAGGAATTAAAATTACCTTCGTCCCTATGAACGCGGCTGAGATAATTGATGAATAAATTATCTCCGGGAACACCCTCTTCGGAAGGACAACCACCGCTAGTGTCATGGTCAAGAGTTACGATCAAAATCTGCAGAGCAACGTCTACCAAAGGCTCTAAAGAATCAGTGAACAATAAATGATTGTATGGAACTCCAAGCCCGACAGGATCGTAGGCACAAACTGTGTTTAATAAAGATGTAAACATTGGGAGAGCGTGCCTGTAAAATAAAATTTGCACTTAAATATTCATTTAAATTCCAATATGGATCTTGAATCGTTGATAGTAAAACAATACGAGATACAAGAGAAAGAAATTCAATTCTTTTCATTATTAGTACCAATTTTTGAGATCTTATGATCAGAAATCGATCCTAATTTTCATTTTACATGATATAAACGATTTCATTTAGTTATTTCATGCGTCCAAGTCATTGATACCTATTCTCAGAGCTAGTGAGATGAGCAATCCATCTATTGGGCGTTACGGAAAGATCCGTAGGCGGATTGTACATGGTTTCGCTGAAGCAGGTAAGTAAAAGCTTCAATAATTCAGTCCTGTTAGAGTCTAAGTACGGATATCTTGGAGGAGAGTGTGCGAATCCTACACCAGCTTCCCATATGTATTCGCAGCTATCTATAGATTGTAATTCTTCGGCTTTATCCTGAAAAATTCGATATTTATAGTCTTGTAAATGAAAAAAAGATCAGTTTTCAGGCTCAAAAGTGTAACTTGAAACTCACTGGTCCGGATTTTCTGTTTGCTGCTACAGTGAAGTCAGGACAAAACAGCAGATCCTGATGAGAGAAGAAAGAGAAATTGTTATCAAAATTATTGAAGTTCTGTAGAATCAAATATTAGAAAGAAGAGAAAAAATAAACTGAAACGAATTGATTTAGGCAACAAAATACCAACAGAAATAGCGTTGAGTAAAGAGTGTGCCAATGGGACGCTTTCCTCATCTTCTTTGCCGGGTAAACTAGACCAAAAGAATCCCTTCCAGTCAGGATCTTCAAAAATATATGGTAGCAGTCTGGTCAATAATCTACAACAGTTTAACACTGTTTGATGTTCCCTCTGAGTTCTACAGCTGCTATCTACAGCCTTGACTAATTTTTCGACAGCTTTATAACATAATGTGGCTAAATTTGACGGGGCCTCTTCTCTAAGGACACGTATCTCTGGGGCAGGTATCAGAGTGAATATATCTTGTACATTGACAACGTTTTCGCACCAAAATTGATCCCAGAATGTATCGTCCGCCGAATCTATTGGCTGAAATTTAATGAACATGAAAAAGATATAAAATTTCTAAGTAAAATTAACAGTATTTCGAAGTATCGAATAGTTCGTGATAATTTGGATTATTTGTTTATTACGATTTACCTGTGTTTTAGATGTCAGTTGAACGACAGCCTTACGAAAATTTAACTTAGTATCTGCATTCCCCATTATTTAACGATTTATTCAAACTGAATAGAAATTTAATCAACGTCTAGTTAGAATTTTGATTAGTGAAACCTTTAACAGATTTTTCTCGTCGAGGACGAGGTATTGATGCAGGCCGTTCGTGTAGTTGGGATAATCATAGCCGTGGCGAAGCCGAGTTAAGGAGTTTGTATGTTTCTACTTTTTCCCATATGATTTAAGATTTAATTCAGGTGATTTTACGCACGAGATAAATATAACTAAGGTACTATACGTGTGTTTGGTAAACCTCTTGATAAATCGACGATAACCGGATTCAAAACTCTGTACGCGTACGTATAGTTTTTAAACAACTGTTTGCGCTAACCTAATAGTAAGATAAACATCAAATGCACTATACTGCGATAAAATGCAGACTGATTGACGCACGTCAGACGTGTACACCTGTACCGCGGAGTGTGCAGTTGTACAGGTTATAGATTAGAACATTCGTCGTTTTGACTAATTAGTTACATACAGAGATTGGTCGCTTTCCAATTCAAGCGACGCAACCGCTGCGCGACGATACGATTTTAATAGATGAGTTTATTATCTATTAGTTTTGGTGGTTAGTTTATGCTTCTCGAAATCCGATTGTTGACCCAGTCTGGCTCTGGCATCGGCGATTATGCCGTTCCGAGTGTGATAACCTCTAAAAATTTGTCACATTTTAAAATCATAGATCCTTCGAAGTTAACGACGATGTTAAGTAGATTAATAGATTCAATAGGTTATAGCGTTCGGTAGAAGTGATTGCGTCTGTTCATTTTCGCCCAAATGGCTTTTTCGCAGTCTAATTCGAGAGGTGAGATAACCTAGCGGACTCCTTTTTGGAAATATGTAAAATACATAAATACTCGTGGATTAAACGAATCATCGAATCATAATATAATGATAACGACAATAATTAAGTTCGTGTTCTTTTTTTTTTGTTCTTATTTATTTCCTTCCTCATCCTCATTCCCTCCCTGCTACCTAGAATTACAGAATAGAAAAATACTAGAAGAAATACAATTAAAGAAGCAGCTATTACTGAAACAAGGCGTTGCACCGACGCTGGGAACTCCTTTGACACCCTTAGCCGTTCCTCCGGCCAGTTCGGCGTCTAATCTGGTAGGTCTTGTTGTAATATTTTGAATTTTAGGTAACGTTTCGTTAGGTTATGTCAGGATGTCTTATCATAGTGCACTTCATACTGGGGAAAATTGCAGCAAAATCAATTTTTTTGGCAGTTTTTTTATTTGTTTTACTTGACGTCGCTAACTATTTTTCCCCGTCTTCTCTTTCTTCGTCCGATTTTATGATCAGAATAATTTATTTTCTTCCCGAGTTGTTCGTTGATTTGTTTGTTTGTTTGTTTACATCACTACTTTGAATATCCTTTAACACATCACTACTTCATTGATAAAAGTATAATGAGCGGAAGCACAAAAAAAAAAATGAATGGAAACATAGTGGTGCATGCAAAGAATGCGGAAATGTTGAACAAAAATTGTATTACTACCACTACTACCCTTTGAATGAATGTGTAGCAGGTGCAGACACGTGATACCTATTTATTACATTCATGAATGCGTTACGTCTGAACCGAATGAAAAAAAGCCGCGTATTTATAATAAAGAGATAATGAATGAACGCACATTCAACTAACCTCTGAATAATTTGAAATAAGGCTATACTATCCTCAGGTTGTTTTTTTTTCTTATATTTCGGATATACGTGTGATTAATACACACATAGCGCGTAAACTAGAAAAAAAAGATATATTTTTATTTAGTTTAAAACGAAAAAAAAAATTTCGTAACTTGAAAATCTATTATAAATATTTATCTTACCCTAAAATAAATTTGCCTCTATTCTTTCCAATCCTCTAGCACGATACATAATCGAAAACTAGTTAACAATGGATTACTTTCCTTTTAACAGAGTCCAACGACAACAGTAGATGGAATTGCACTGAGTGCCTCGCAGCGTGCAGCTCTACATAACGCCCACTCAGCTTCGGCAGGATTCTTTGTAACTCAAGACTCATCCTTTGGCAATCTGATTTTACCAGTTTTGCCTCGTTTTGATGCAAAGTAAAAGAGAGCCTTGATCA
This sequence comes from Macrophya alboannulata, assembly GCA_949628255.1. Taxonomy (NCBI): domain Eukaryota; kingdom Metazoa; phylum Arthropoda; class Insecta; order Hymenoptera; family Tenthredinidae; genus Macrophya; species Macrophya alboannulata. The sequence continues at coordinate 807,899 of OX451212.1, read as the reverse complement.
CTTTGGAATCATAATATATAGATCTTACACAAATCTTAGGAAAAGTAAACAAACTGTGATAATGGCTTGCATGCGTCTCAGAGAGCTGGAGGAATGTCTTCAACAATTAGACGTATTCGAAACTCCAAAAATTCTGCTCGAACAATACGCCACCAGCGCCCACATAGGCGCTCACATACTGCACACCGCACAAACCCACTTTGATGATATTGAAGGAAAAGCTGTTGCAGATTTGGGAGCTGGATGCGGAGTTCTTTCACTCGGCTCTCGGCTACTTGGGGCTGATCATGTGGTTGGGTTTGAAATAGATTCTGACGCGCTTTCGATACTGCGAAGAAACTGCATCGAATTAGAATCTGAAGTTGAGGCTGTTCAGTGCGACTTACTCGGCTTTTTGCCTGGTTCGTTAGAACTCTATATTCACATGTAAATAGGCAATTCCATATCAAGTGATCAAGCCTGTTTGGGTAGATTTTTCTGATTATCACGCCAATAGAGAAAAACGTTGTTTATAACAAGAAGAAAATGTCCCCCCTCAAAGGACTTTTCCTAATATTTCCGAAGTCATTCACATTTTTGGTTTTGGTACATTTTTTTTTAAATAATCCATAACTTTAGCTACGTTATGTGTACAGGGACCAGCTTGGGCTCATTTTCTTCTCGAAAGAATGAAGTTGCAAGAAAAAAATAGTCCACCTCAATTTTAGTTTGCTGAACATAAAATATTCTCAATTTCCTTTTCTCCATTGGCGTGATGAACAGGAAAATTTGCCCAAAAGGCTTGATCACTCGATATGGAATTGCTCAACTGTAAATTGAACTTTTCATCAGAGCTAAAATCGTAGTATCTCACTTTACAGGGAGATTTGAAAAGTACTTTGATACAGTAGTGATGAATCCGCCCTTTGGAACAAAGCGTAACGCCGGAATTGACATGAAGTTCTTAGAAATAGCTGTTAAAATTGCTCAGAACTCAGTCTACACACTCCACAAGACAAGCACCCGCGATCACGTGATGAGAAAAGCAAAAAATCTCGGAACTACGCCAACAGTCGTTGCAGAACTGAGATATGACTTACCCAAGGCTTACAAGTTTCATAAAAATACTTCCGTGGATGTTAGAGTAGATTTTATAAGACTAGAGATAAATTAACTGATACTCATGTACATACATACATACATTACAAAAAACAAAACGATCATGAATTAGTAAATAATAAAATCTTTCTATTCTCCATATAAATCAACTTCTCTTACACTCGTTACGGTTTACTCAAATTTTATCCCTTGAGCTAATGGCAATTCATTTCCGTGGTTTATCGTGATAGTTGAACGTCTCGCGTAATGCTTCCAAGCGTCACTCCCGCTCTCTCGTCCACCACCGGTAGATTTTTCGCCTCCAAAGGCACCTCCGATTTCCGCACCGCTTGTCCCTATATTTACGTTCACTATTCCGCAGTCAGAACCAAGCGGACCGATCCACTGTTGATAAAAATAAACGATTTAAGTTTCGTGGGCTAATTTCTGTGGATGAGGTTTTTTTTTTACCTTGAATATATCTCCAAGGTCTTTTGTGAACAGAGCACTGCTCAGTCCTTGGTCCACGCCATTGTTTACTGCTATAGCTTCCTCCAAAGTGTTTGCTTCGAGGATGTAAACGATCGGGGCAAAAGTCTCGTTCCGAACTAAATCAGAGCTTGTTGGTAAGCCAGATATTATCGTTGGCTCAACGTAGAAGCCTGGTCGGTCGATTACTTTACCACCAAATTCTATCCGCCCACCGGTATTTACTGCCTTTTCTATTGTAGTCTGTAATCAAGTAGAATAATGGTGGATTATGATGACTACTGAACTATTCTATCTCATCATCGAGCTTCTTTTACAACATATTGGTGTGAGATTTCACCTTGTAGGCATCGACTGCTCTAGCTCCATGCAGAGGACCATATAGAGTACCCTCTTGCACAGGATCGCCTATTCTTTCGAGGATTCCTGCGAAAGCCTTTTTCAGTCTCTCTGAAAGTAGCATTTACATTGACACCAGCTGAGATTTCATAAATGCCGAAAATATTCCGGATCAAAGAATGTGAACCATGAATCGTCAATTCTATTTATAGCATAGAAGATTATACCTAAAAATTCAGCCTTTATATCTTTGTGTAAAATCAGCCTCCTTGTTGTGGTGCATCTTTGACCAGCTGTACCAACGCATGAGAAGACTGCGGCTCGAATAGCCATGTTTAAATCTGCGCCTTTAGCAACTGAAATTATGATTGTTATGGCTCTGTTCCAGAATCTAAATTAATCTGCAAACTTATAACTAAATATGATCTGCATAGCTACCGATCAGAGCATTGTTTCCACCCAATTCCAATAACGATTTTCCAAATCTCTCTTGTACTTTTAATGCAACTTGTTTCCCGGCCTCAGTACTTCCAGTAAATGATATGAGCGGGACACTGCAAATAAAACAATCTTCACAGAATGCGTAACATAGTGTGTAAATGGAGCCACTTAACTCATTATCATAGTCATAAAGACACACCGTTTATCGTTAACAAGGACCTCTCCAACATCCTTATCCCCTGTAATCAGGGAAGCAACAGAACCAGGAATTCCATTACGCTCGAGTACCTTGGCGACAATTTTTGTTGTTGCAATTGAAACCAGGGGTGTAGTTGGGGCTCCCTTCCAGACTACGGTGTCTCCACAGACCATAGCTATGGCACTGTTCCATCCGTAAACCTTTACGTATTTGAAGAAAACGACATTTACCATTAACTCAAGTGTATACCGTGATTTCAGTACGTCTCATAGATATGTTATACACTTATAGTATTGGGATTATTACTGCAATGGGAAAGTTGAACGCAGAAATAACTCCAACAACTCCTAACGGGTTCCATTTCTCGATGAGAACGTGATCCTTTCTTTCTGATGGGAGGAGGCTTCCAGGCAGTGTTCTGGAGAGACCAACGGCATAATCACATACATCAATGTATTCCTGTACCTCTCCTATACCCTCGGCTAATATCTTTCCTGATATAAGAAATGACTACTTATACTATACTGCAATATGATATTTGATAAACGACTTGACTCTTTCTCTTCGTTTTCGCTCACCCATTTCTAAAGACACTAATTTTCCTAATGGAGTGAGATTTGTTCTTAGCTCATTTCCTATCTGGCGAACAATTTCTCCTCTTGCTGGAGCAGGCATCGAGGCCCATTGAGGCCAAGCTTCATTTGCCTTTGCTATAACATTTCTGGCTTCGTCTTTCGTCGAGGAGCGAACCGTTGCTATGACATTACCAGTTGCTGGAGAGATGGATTTTATCACCTGAAGAAGATGGTACCATATATGTTTATATTACATATTCATTTCCTCCTCAAATGGACTTACCGGACCCGATCCTCCCCACTGGCCATCGAAAGAGCCTGGATTATCAGGTCCGATTCCTAGCTCTTGAAGAAAAGATAGTTCCGAACTAGAGGATAGGCTCCTGATCAAACAACTCGGCACATTCTTGTATTCTCTATTAAACCGGTACAATTTTCCTAACAACATTCGAGCCATGGTCGCAATGCCAATTACGAAAGTTTACTGACTGAGAGAAAACATTATTATAGATTATACACATAGCAACGTCAGCTAAAGGTCGAAGGGTATCAGACTCGGTCTTATCAACGTTGAATGTTCATACTCTTTCCGTTAACTTGAAAGAACCCATAAACGTAAGAGAAATCATTTAGAAATGAAGAACGCAGTTTAGAAATTTCAATATATTTTATTATTGTAACAATGAAATTTATCTTAGTTTTACTTAAGTACAATAATAATACGGTAATAAAATTCATTTGGCGTACTTAAACTACGTAGGAATATAATATGGCAGTATTTATTCATCGCACCGTCGTGACGAGTGCGAGTTATGTATGAATGATATTACTTTTTATACTTGGAATACTTTATATTATACCTCGATATTAAACTATCGAATCAGATAACACCCTCCTCTCTATTCCATGTAGAATTTTATTACATATACAAATACGTCGGTTCAGCAATTGCTGAATAACAGCTCTTGCTAAACTAGAGACGAGTCCAAAACCGTTTTTACTATTGTCTCTATTTCCTTTTTAACAAATATACAAAAGATCTTACGGCATTCTTTCCGCACACCGATTCGCACGCAATTAAAGTTAATCCAATGATGTTTATCTCAGCTTATAGTCTTCTATTAAACAGTCCTGCAGAATTGATAACACCTGAGATCAGTCACCATACGAAGAACTGATCTTGTCAACGTCGGTTGATCCTGGAAAAAAAGAATAAAAAATAGATTCAACACTTTGTCTTATCTCTTTATCTGTACAATTTAAAGAAATAAAATAAAGCATGAAATATATTAAATATGAATGGATGAATATTATTAAATGCACGAATATTATTAAATGAACCCACCGTCGCTCTGTCGAAGTTATCCAAAAGCGTGCACCTCTGCTCATCATCTAATCCCTCGCAACCAGTCAAAAATTTTGGTAAAAATTCACCAAAGAACCATTCACAATCAACTAAAGCCAAGCTATGGACCGCAGCAGCTATCTCGTCGGCCAACAGATCGTGGGAGCTGAAATTGAAAAAAAAGTTAAAGATTTCTGAACAATTCTATAATAAAAACAAAGAAATGATATCAATATCTTTGCTCTTTCTTACATACCGTTGAAATAAGACGGTGAATAATGCAGCCAAAAATCTTTCCAAAAGATTGCTTTTGAAAATAGATCTTTGATACAAACGGCACCTAGCATTAAGCTGCTCAAGACTCTGAAGACTCTGTCGAAATATGTTAACATCTGGTTGAAGTAAAGCCTGTCCAAAGGCTTCGAGAATAGCGACTAATTCCTCCCTGTGTTCAACGGGCTCGTCTCTGTCTGGATTTCCGAATGTTCGCAGCACGGAAGAATTGTAAAAATACTGCCAATGGTGCATTAGAATACTAAAAGAATTAACAACTAATTTTAGTCTCTCGTGGTGATAAAAAAAAAGTTGTTCCAAATAGCAAATTCGTCGCTTCTCACCTGTGTAACAAACGCAATAATACTATCGTAGTATCTGGATGGTCACTTAGTTCACTTCCAACTACAGGCCACACGTGACCTAAACATAAGTCTGTTATCGAAGGTACAAACGCTTTGAAAGCTCTGCTTGGTGCGGATACAACCAAAATAAGAATCTCCAGAAGCTGATCGAGCGTCGGACCGATCGGTATATTTTCCCTGAAAGAGAATAGAGGAGATTTAATAAGCTGGAGGACAAAGAAATTATAGAAATACGGAAATTAATCACCTAGTGAATATGTGTAGCATAGCTTGCGCAGCATTTTGCGTATATTCAGGCCCCAGTTGTTGCTGAAGTACTTCAAATATGCTGTGAAGGAAGCTCAACAGTGCTTCGCATGTGCTTGGAAATCTAACGAGATGTGGAAGGAGTTCTAACACCCGATTTACAGTAGACTCAAGATTTACGTGTAGTAATTTCTTTATAGCTGTTGATGAAGATCGACAATCTTCTAGCAACTCTTTCAGAGAAAGTACGCAAGATGATACTACCATCTCCGGGGGTACTGGGTGCCCCTGGCCACCCAATGGCTGTGATAAAGACGATACCATCGTTCCTGTATGAATTTAATAGATAATTGTTGTAATATTTATGGAATATGATCAACAGAATCCAAAAATATACCATCCTTGTGTCAAAAAATGTTCTTTACCCATTAGTCTCTGTCTCGCAACGTTATCACCGGGAGGTAAAACGATCCCGTTCACCAGGGCTCTTCTGAGAACCTTGGCAGTGTCTGGATTAAGATGTGGGTGAGAACCGGCGACAACTAAATCTCTGAAAGCGGGTTGATCCCATAGATTTGGTCTGAGAATAGCGACGGTACTTTGCATAAGATGCGCAGCAGAGTGGACAAACTTTGGTGGTAGACTGTGCGGAAATGCGTTTGGAGTTAGAGCCCACATGCAGGACTGTACGCAGCGCTGGCTCAACGTGTCTTTCAGTTTTTCCGGCCTTTCAGATATCCACTGACACCAGGCTTGCAGTGAAGCCAACATTTGGGAATTCCTGAAGAAAGGAGAGACTTTAGATAATCGAATGTTCCATTTAGATCAAGAAACTTGAAAAAATTTACCCACACTTCAATAAGATCCTGAAGTATTTCATTCGGCTGTAAACTCGCTCTGTGGAGTTGATTGTCTTTGGCAAATGCGCAGACTTCCAGAGTTTGAGATACCAGTTCCTCTGCCAAAGAGCAATCTATGCCTGGCTGATCACCTGTGTCAAAAACATACATTCTGTGCTTTTCCTTTCTTTCCTGTTATACTTGGCCCAGATTTATCAATGAATATGGATTCTCAATAAATAACAACTCACCCACGAAGTGAACGTATAAACGAGCCAAGGCCTGAGTTGTAGAAGCTAAATCTCTCAGATGAATCCGAACGTTTGAAGCCTCAGAGTCGTTCAAGAGAACCAAACGGCCGCTTGCTATAGCAGATCCTAGTTCAGCGTACACGGATAGACCCTCTCGCCAGGATTGATACTGTGGAACGTTATGAAGATAGTTTTAACTCTACTATGGCTAAAAACGTTCTTAAAGTATCGAGCTTCGAAAATATCTGTAGAAACTAAGATGTGAGAGTTGAAAATCAAGACTTTTCTTACCAAAAGGGTAAACACGGGTATAGGAGATATGTCCGCGACTTTCGCAAGGCATTCTATATTGCAGCGGAGATAATGCTGCCACTCCGTCTCTTCCTGAAACAAAAGAGGTGATCGAATTTCGATAATACTGGAGAACGAGAAGTCAAAACTGAAATAAAAAACATGGCAAAATAAATTCCTTCCTATATATATTCATTTAAAACAATAGGAGTTATCAAAGACTCACATTTTCGTCCAAAGTATCCGTATCCAGATCCTTAAGAACATGTGCGTTAAATTTGAAGCTAACTTTCTGAAGTACTCTTTCAGCGAGGGCGAGAGCAACAGTCGCGTATCGAGACTGTGTGCTTTCTAATAGAATAGCCCACACCTCAAGGCACCTAGTGTATACGGAGGGCGTAATACAACGTTGAAAAGTGTGATGATAGAGAACTTCCAGCAGTGCATTGACGGGAAACTTTGTACACGATTCAACCTTTTTTAGATGATTTGTAACAAAGAGACGAAGATACTCGGTCATTTTCTCCAAGTAACTAGAAGCAGGAAATAGGATGAGCTCAATCTCAGGTATTGTAAGTTTTGGTGTATGTAATTGCACAATAGTTACCGACGGCAACTTTCCAGAATTTTTTTTCTTTACAACGATCTGGATTGCGGAAGTCGTCGTAACTTGTAAATCGTAATCACCTTTCATCAACGGACTCTAGATGCTCCATCGATTGGAATAAGTCGATGCTGCGTTGAAATATCTGCAGCAGTAGGTTCTCAGTTGCACTCGGTGAACACGGACGGTACAACAATTCGTTTATCGTCGTCAGAGCTTGCACTGCAGTTTCTATCTGTCTTCCATTCTGGTTATTCAAACGTTTGAAAAAGAAGAAAAAGACTATTCAATATGAAATACAGTTAAAAATTAATCTTTGTTTACAAGATTTGCACTAAGAGGCAGTTTTCCTACACTCAAGGGAAAAATTCCCATCTTCAGCATGCTATAACTCGATGAAAAAAACTTGAATAAAATCATTTCAAAAAGAATTTCAAAGGTTGAAATTTCATCTTCAAGATGGTTTGTTTCAATTTTTTTTTACGATCATTTCTGATCTCATAGCGCAGATTTTTTTTCATCGAGTTGCAGCATTTTGAAGATGCGAATTTCTTCGGGGAATACCGAGTACGCCGTTAATTTTGCCTTTGAGTGTATATTTCATTACCATTGAATCGTGGTACTTGGCACAGTTGAATATAGCGTTCAACAAATTGGTTGAAAAGTGATCAGTCAAAGTAATCCACGTGAATAAATGGGCCAGGACTTCTAAGGTGATAATACAGATCTCTCCATTGCCTGCCGCTAGGCCTTCAACATCAAGAACAGTTCTTCCTTGAGGCGGAGCACTTTGACCTCCAGTTGGAGAAGGCGGTGGAGTTATTGTGCCAGATCTGTTCTGCTGTTTAGTTGTTTCAACGAGAAGTTCTGTGGCGAGAAAAGGTTCATTTAGTTAACTTAATATCTTCTTTTTTTCTCCTCCAAAGATACAAGTTTTTTTTTTTTTTTTTTTTTAATTAATTACGTGCCTGTGAGAACATCCAAGGCTGTCGGAACCAGACTATTGAACAATTTGAGGAGTTCCGTTTTACGATGAAGAGGTAAGTCCTCTCTGGGTGTGGCTAATTCTTCAGAAGCTGTTTTGAGGTAAACTAAACCCAGTAATCTCGTGTGTTTATGACCTAGTAGCTGAAAATAAAGCAGGTTTTATTTGTTTACCTAAATCAGTTCTGTTTCTATGTTTTTAATAGTATTTGATAATTTGCTGTCGATATTATCGAACTTTTTGAACAATTATCACAAGGTTTGAGAAGCTTGAATCAAGCAAGTTCGAAATTTCAAGTGAACATTAAGCCCAGAATATCATCCTTTAGATTGAAACCGAGCTGAGTGAATCAAAATCACTAATAATTTGAAAAGAAACGAATTGAAAACCAGAATTCAGTTTTCTTGATCATTTTATAACAAGAATTATAGACTATTGGAAAAGATTAATGAATTATATTCATGCTTAAGCCGATTTAAGGGTTTGAAACAAAGAACTGTGCAATATACAATACCTGTAAAATATTTGAGAAAAAGTCTGGGTAAAAATGGGGCCAGTCATGTCTGGCAATATCGACAACAAGCTTGACAACTTTGTTTCTAACAAACGGTGTCACTCCTCGTTCCAATGAAAGAGTGTAGAGAGTTGATCGCACAAGAGCTCTATCTTCCCATCCCAGAACAGGCCATCTACGTGCGATTGCAGTCTGTTGATAGATTGAAGATAAAATTAATAATATATACGGTAATTAAGCTTCTGGAAAGTGAAGGAGTCTTGTGAAGTTTATAAACTCGCCTCTAACGTAGTCAAAGCGAACATGCTGACGTATCTGTTGTTAGTAGAAGATAAAAAGTGGAGACAAGGTCTCCATGAGTTAATTTGCGATGCAAATTCATGTAGACTATGTTCGATGGATCTTTTTTGTTCGTTTGTAGTTTGCGGTGAAAAAAACTCAGTCATAAGCTGCTCGAGCCTTCTTAAGACGGCCACGTCGTCGTCCTGAAAATGATAAAAGCTTGTAAAAGAAATCTCGCATAAAGAACTGTGTGAAACTCTGTAATAAAAGGAAAAAGGTGGGGCGAAAAACTAGGCTAAGTATAAATCCTGTTAAAATCGTGAATGCGATAAAAATTTCGATTTTTGTTTTGGTGAATGTTCCGCGCTTTAATAACCTCCGTAATTACTAATGTGAAAAAACGTAACGATAAGGATATCGAGGAATCGGATATTGAACTAGTTTCTCGGGACCGCTGCGAGCCGTGCTATGTGTTATGTGTACGGCTGTCGAGATAGCAGTCGCCGATTCGGGTAAAATTTGAGATTAAATTACTTGCCATGTTTGAAGATTATGGATCTATATGATCGACGACAATTCGTCGTTCAAATAAGCCAGTTTATATTCATGTAGGGTGTAGTAATAACGCCTAAACGAACCACGATAATCACATAAACTGTTAATAAGTTGTATTATGCTATGTGCATGTATCTTGTCGGAGGTAAAATCGCGGAGCATAGAATTAAAGGGACTCAGGTCCACGGGTTGAACGATTATAATCGATTACATCGGAATATCGATTGTTTACAGAAATTGAATCGACCTAAATGTCAGATTTTCAAGATGACGGGAAATGCGCGGTAATGGCAGAAGAAATTTGAAAAAATGGTTGAATTGAAGCCATTGTTCCCGCTTCAAGGTGTTGAAAATGATCTGTGCAGTTGGTAATCCAACGGATATAAAATTTAAGGTAAAATAAACGTGATTTTATTGAATTTAGAGTATAATTTCGACGATTTTTATACCTATGTAATATTATTGTTATTCAGGTTCGCGGATCAAAAATCACAAACTATTCTTAACCATGTAGAAGAGAAACTCGAATATTTTAATGAATCCAGGATATCCGAAATTGGACAAATGATTAGAAACTGACAAATCAGAACTGTCGATGCATATTTTCAGGGTATTTGAATATGACTATTGGCAGTGATTTTACTGTTTCACATATTACCTAGTTGGCGATCTGTAGTTTAGAGTAGTCTACTTCCGAGTTCACAGTTTCCCGCAGCACCTGTCACAATTTTCGAAGGTTACCTTTCGGAAAAAGGAATAAATAAATAAAGAAAGACAGATAGATAGGGGGGGACAAAAAAAAAGAAGAAAAATGTCTCCTCTCGCGTGTTATTTCCACCGATTTTGACGCTATGTCAAATTCAAATTCCCCCGAAACAAAGACAGGTAGTCCAAGTCTGTTGGAAAATTTAAGAAAATTTCGATTCCAGAAGAAGACATTGAAAAATATGAACACGTGTAAGGAAATTCTATCTACTAATTCTGTAATAACACAAAATCGACTTAACGCGATCTAATATCATCGTTGCCGAAATTTTCTCGATTCTTTATAACTTATTCGCCGCATTCGACTTTCTCTCCGTCTTTCCGAGTCTTGGCTCTTCAAACGACAACAACTACTCTGCTTTTTTTTTATTTATTTTTTATTTTATTTGAAATATCAAAAAGTACAAATAAAAATTTTGTGTACTAACATCGATATCGAATTTTGTTTCCTTTTTTCCATTATAGCGGACGAGGACAGTAACCTCGTGAGTCCTGCAGGTCCAATTGCCCGTCGCAAGCCAGTTAACAGAATCGAAGATAGTGACAGCGACGTTGGGAGTCCTGGAAAACTCCAGAGTCCAAAATCTCCAAAAGTTGATAATGGGCCAGAAACCAAAGACAGAGAGTCAAAATTAAAGTACCTGACCACATTGTATCCTCGCGTCGATGCTCTGGTTAGTATTAAATGATTTTGGGTAATAACTGAGCCATTGAACACATATTTATCTTAATAAACCAATAACCTTATGCATTACTTCTAGTCAGTAATTTTTTTAAGATGGCCCACTCAAAAACTTGGTCTTTATGATCAGATAATGAGCCTCCCAAAAACTCAGCTCTTGATATTATTATTTAGAGGTCGCACATCGCTATTCTTTATTTTCCTTTTAAATAACATGGTTAATGTTTTTGTGGCACTTTTCGATTTTTATATCTCAAGAAGTAATCTACTTAGAAAGATTCTGCATTGCTGCTTTTATTCGATATTGAACGCTTTAGAAAAAAGGTCTCTTGGTCTTTTTCAATAACTCTATCTGTTTCCAAGTTATTTTCAAAGTTATTCATAACTTTAACCTTGAATAACTTGGGAACACTTAGATTCATCGAAAAAGACCAATAGACCTTTTTTGTAGATCGTTCAATTTTGAACAAAAGTAGCTATGCAGAATCTTTATAAGTAGATTAGTATTCGAGATATAAAAATCAAAAAATGCTACAAGAACATTTCCCATGTTACTTAAATGGAAAATAAAGAATAGCGATGAGGGACCTCTACATATTAATATTAAGAGCTGATTTCTTTTCAAGGCTCGTTATTTGATCATAAAGAACAATTTGCTGAAAGAGGGCTTTTTGAAAAACAAAAAATAGTTGGTTCATTTGGTCCATCCTAGTCAACCTAATGACCCCAAAAAATTTTACAGCGAATTCAAGAGGCTTTAATCAGTTCCGACTGGCAGCTTGAAAAGGCAGAAATCCGACTTAACACACACAGAAAAAGATCCAACGATAAGCCCTTGTCTAACAAAAAGAAGCGTAGAAAAGTCGACCATGATGAAGAAGTCGATGTGGATTCAGACGAGAAGGACTACAAGAATAAAGTATTCGATAGGTGGGTTGTGAAAAGCGGGAATAATGATGATTGACGATTGTTTTGTGAAAAGGAATTCACAGATTTTCTTTTAAAAATTGTTCCTGGTTTTTAGTGACGATGATTCCGACGCGGAAGTATCCAACGACTTAACAGGAGACAAAAAAGGCGTTCTAGAATTCATGCAGACAGCAAATACCACTGAATTGCTACTGATGTCTCAGTGCACGCAGAAAAGAGCGAACGCTATTGTTAAAGCTCGTCCATTCGCGGGATGGAGAGATCTCGTACAAAAGTTCCAAAGTTATAGATATTTAGATACTGAACTTTTAAACTCTGCTCAGGTCTGTTGTTAATCTTCTCTACACATCTAGTTAAGAAATCTATTTAATTATAGTCAAAAAATTCTGTCTTATTTAATTTATCTGATTGTTTTTATCGTATATCAATGTCTATCTCTGACTAACGTACTTGGGAAAGAATAAAAATAAACTCTTCCTCCTGGAAAAGAAATCTGCACATAATTATGCGATTATTTAATAACTTCGAAAAATTTTTATGATGGATACGGAATGTCTCCTAAAAAAGACAAAAAGTTCGAATGAAAAAGAATTTGTGAATAACTAAACAAACAAGGAATGGTATGTGCGTTCAAGGTCCTGTTGGCGACGCGGCAGGTAATTGGAGCGCTGATGAAGAAGTGCCTTCGACTTTCGTCAAACATGGAAAGAGCAGTGGCAGCTGGAGCCACAAACGTGAGAAACCAACCCGCGGGAATATCCGCGGGATTAAATTTAGCCCCTTACCAAATGCTCGGCCTAAATTGGCTCGCTGTACTCCACGCCCAGAAAGTTAACGGCATTTTAGCAGATGAAATGGGACTTGGAAAGACTGTACAAGTCATTGCATTCCTTACTTATCTTAAAGAAGCTGGGTTGTCCGTCGATGGGGCAGGACCTCATCTCATTGTTGTACCCAGTTCAACAATGGGTGAGAATATTTAGCTATAAATTCATTACCTAAAATGATTAGGCTTATTTTCTAACAGAAACGGGTAAATTTGATCATTTTGCTCTCTTTGATTGATAAACAGCAAACTGGGCAAACGAGCTGGAGCGTTGGTCTCCTGAGTTGAACGTGGTCAGATACTACGGATCCCAAGAAGAGCGAAAAGAAATGCGCATGGGTTGGCGTAGTGGCGATTTGGAAGACGTTGATATTATTATTACAACTTATAAATTGGTCAGTAGCACCCCTGAGGAGCGAAGACTTTTCAGAGTTATGCCAATGCAGTATGTGGTCTTTGACGAAGCACACATGCTCAAGAATATGGCTACGATTAGATACGAAACTCTCTTCAGAATCAATGTGAGCATACTTCCTTTTCAGAGATTCCGTGGATTGAAATTATCTGGAATTAAAACTACTGTATGAATTCGTTTACAGGCAAAACACAGAATCCTTCTTACCGGTACCCCGTTGCAGAATAATTTGCTAGAATTGATGTCTCTGTTGATATTTGTAATGCCGTCTATATTTGCCGGCAAACACGCAGAGCTAAAGAGTCTGTTTTCAAAGAACACCGTAAGCATGTGATGAAAATGATATGAATTAAAAGAAACCAAATAATTAAATGCAAATTATAATGAAAACTTGAATTATAATAATCGCAGAAATTAGCAGCAGACAAAAACGGCATGGAACAGCCAGCTTTTGAACAAGAACAAGTTTCCAATGCTAAACAAATCATGAAGCCGTTTATCCTGCGCCGTCTTAAGTCCGAAGTACTCAGGGATTTGCCGATAAAGACAGAAGAGGTGATTAGATGTCCTCTGGAAGATTCACAACATAAAATGTATCAGAATTTAGTTGCGGAGTTTACCGCAGAAGCTGACGCAAACAAGGAAGTGAATGGGATGGGCATGATGATGCAGTTGAGGAAGCTGGCTAATCATCCGCTGCTTATCAGAGACTTCTATGACGAACAAAAACTAAAGGTTTTGACGCGTTTTCTCCTTTCTCGTTCTTCGGTTTCACTTTTCTTATTGGTGATTCCTCGAAACTTAAATTTATGATTATTTTTTAAGATTATGTCGAAGAAATTGGCCAACGATCCTACTTACAAACAAAAAAATCCTGACTATGTGCTCGAGGATTTAATGTGGATGTCTGATTATCAAATAAACCAGCTTACAAGATCCCATAAATGTTTAGCTGGCCAGGAACTTCCTAAAGAATTAATACCAAAATCTGGAAAATTACAAAAATTTGATGAAATTCTACCAGCTCTTCAAGCGGGGGGTCACAGGGTTCTTATATTCAGCCAGTTTACAATGGTGCTGGATATTTTAGAGGATTATGTAGGCATTAGAGGCTACAAGTTCTTTAGGTGAGTGAAATCTACAATTTAGTAACAAAATTGTTACCCTCTTGACCTATGTGTGTATTTCTTCTAAAGTAACGTTCCGCATTGTTCATATTGTCGAATCCTTTATGGTGTATTATCTCCAGGCTAGACGGTCAGACTCCGGTAACAGAAAGGCAGTTTTTGATAGACGAATTTACTCGAGATCCTAGCATATTTATATTTCTATTATCAACAAAGGCTGGAGGACTAGGAATAAACTTAACGGCAGCAGATACGGTGATAATTCACGATCTTGATTTCAATCCGTATAATGATAAACAGGCGGAAGATCGATGTCACAGAGTAGGTCAAATAAGGTGAGCAGAAAAAAGAATAAAAAACGTAATTTATACTATACTAATAATTAATGTAACATAAAATTCGCTTTCGTTTTAACTAACGTTTTTATTTACAGACCAGTATCTATAATTCGATTAATAGCTCAGGATACAATAGAGGAAGGTATGTACGAGATGGCACAAGGAAAACTTAACTTGGAACAACAAATTACAAATACTGAAGGTGTGTTTGAGACAAAGATAAATCTTTAATCAAGTAAAATGTACTATGTGTGTACAAGGTTTGGGGGGGGGGGGGGGGGGGGAAACAGGAATGAAGAAGATAGGAAACGGTCTTTTCTGTGCTGTGTTTATTTTTATTACTTATTTCCGTTAATATTCTTCAAAATAGAAAATTGCAGAGGACGAAAAGTGTTCAATGAATCGTTTTTAACTTCTTTCTTTCCTTTTTCTTTCCAGAGAGTGAAAATCCGGACAAGAAAAGTGTTCTGAAGTTACTAAAAGTGGCATTGGGACTGGATCCCTTGAGCAAATCTTTAACACACTCGCCTACGAAAGTGGCTAATGGAACAGTACAGCGATTAAGTATAGGCGAATAACGATTAACAATAATAATAATTTTAATATTTAATGATTTGTCCACGATGATAATGATAATAATTTTAAACAAGAAAGAATTTTAATGAAATGGAAATGTAATTTTACCCTGCTTTCTTTCTTGGTATGGAAGTTTTTCCTTTTTTCTTACAATATTAAATAAAACGAAAAGATATTTGCATTCGAATTTTGTTTATTTTATTTATTTCATTACTCTCACTTAGCTTTTAAAAATAATTCGTCCTACATTCTAAATGCAAAAATTTAGCTATAGTTCAGCTCCAGCTTGTCTATTTGAACAAAGATGAGATAATTGAGTTAAAAATTCATTTATATTCCACGAAATCCCGCAAAAAGATATAAAAAAGAAAAAAGAAAAGTGGGGGTCGATTTTATCTGAGAATATTAAAATATTTCCAGGTAGAAGAAACTCGATGCACACGATATGACACGTGTTTGCCGAGTGGGGGGGGGGGGGGGGGGGGGGGGGAATAAACGTGCGCAATCGCAATCGTAACGGCGCGGACATCAGCTGATAATTGTCATATCTTGTAGAGTAGGGGGACACATGGAAGTATGATTCACGTATTTGACAGTTAAATAAAACCACAGTCAGCGTGCGCGCGGTTTCGAGTTCGTGACTGTCTCTCTCTGTCTGTATAATACCATTAAAAATATCCTTTGTTCGCCATTGTTATAATTTTCTATGAGTTTGCTAATACATCAGAGTGATTGTGTCACGCTTGCGATAATAAGTGACCGACGGAATAACCATTCTAATCTCCTTATACTTACGTCAGTCCTATACACTATTGTATGCCAGGATGTAACTGTATTGCTTCATTGTCAGCAATAACCTCTCTCTACATATTTTTATCGGCGCAACCTAGACAATTATTTCATTGAATCGATCGAGCAATCAACAGCTGTGTTTATCTAATAATCCTGCACATGTATGCATATCACTATAATCAACGATTCTGAATATACATATTACTAAATTAATTAATAAAAATAATGGAGGTACTGGACCCGACTTTGTCCAGGGATAATCAACCTTTAGTCATAAATGACGAACGGAATGGAAAAGGTGAGTGTAAAATAATCTGATAATATAGTAGTGCATGTATCAGTACTTTTTGACTATTTTTTTTTTTTTTTATTTAATATTACAATGTTTCAAATTTATTATTACAAATCGTTTTTCTTTGAGGGTCGCTTTGTCTCATATATTCCGCCAATTCGCCTATTAGATCTTAATCATCAGCGACATCTCGACTTTGACCTGATAAAATAGTAAAATAATAATAATAACAAATCAGAAATATCGCACTGTTATGAAATATCACATCATTACGAAAACAATATATTTATATTGGTGGGCGTAATTTTCCCCCACAGCTGGTTAAATGATATATTGTTATATGCTAGATCATTCGCATGCAGTTTTTAATTCTTGTTTTATCAGTAGAAAACTTCCGCTGCACAGTATCTATAATATGCGTCATAATACATACATATACTACAACCGATAAAAAATATTGTGAATCTGTTGAAGATATGATTTAAATTACAAAAACAAAGAAATCATATCGCGAGTTCCTTAGAGGTTTTTCATCTTTGTGGTAAATACCTTTGCAAACGATAAGAAAGATTTAAAATAACCGATTTGATTATACGCCGCGGCGGTTCCCGGATCCACGCGTTATTCCGCGATATGGTAATATATGTATGTATACGTAAACACAACATGCACTATACAAATGTTGCTAAATAACGCGTCTCGTCCTTTTTTTACGTTTAAGTTACCCATAATCAAACGCCGGCAGTTACCGAAGATGTTAGATCCTGTATCAAGGCACGATACTCTTTCGGTTTCATGGGATTTCTCGGTTTCGCATTGGTCTATGCAATGCGAGTTAATCTTTCGATCGCTATCGTCTCTATGGTGAATCAAACCCAAACGAACGACAATAATGGAACGACAGATAACAACACTGACGTTTGTCCTCCGATACCAGATCAAAAGAACGCGACCTTCCCACCAGTAAGTGTAAACATTATTAATTATTTAAGTAATTAATCAACTTCTCTGTAGAAAAAAAAATGAAAAAATTATGCGTGGCCAGACTTCGCGCCGCAGAAATGAAACTTCAATTCGATCTGGGTATATTGCAATTTTTTTTTTTATCATTGGCAAGGAACGCCCCATATATTGACCAACAACAATTTGAAACAGTCAATTTCATCCCAATTCAATCTGGGCATATTTAAAAAAAAATCTTTGTCATTGGCAAGGAATGCCCAATACTTTTTTGTTATTGGCAAGGAATGCCCTATATATTGTATGTTCATTTTCGTTAGATTCGCGTTGCATTTTACGCCTACCGTGCGATATGAAGATTGACTTCAAAAACATAATCAATTTCCTAATTCATAATGCAATTTCATAATTAATGTCTGTATCTTTACTGACATTTGTTATCCATTACAGAGCGCAGGAGAATTCAACTGGGATGAAAAAACCCAGGGTATAATATTGGGCGCATTTTTTTTCGGCTATGTTACCACAAATGTACCCGGCGGTCGTATGGCCGAAAGATTTGGTGGAAAGTTGATTTACGGATTAGGAATTTTTCTGACTGGTGTATTGACCATCATCAGTCCTTTCGCTGCTTATTGGGGACTTATTCCATTCATCGCTGTTCGAGTTGCTGAAGGTTTTACGGAGGTAGGAACTAATTTATAAATTATTTATAATATCTCTACGCCCAAAAGCCGTGGAGTTTTTAGTTTTTTTTTTCCCTGCTAATACCTCAAAAGGTTTCATTTTGCGAGTAAAACATCCCACGAAGGCTTCAGTCTATTTGATTAACAAGATTATGTATTTAGTAACATTAAAAACAACGTTTTTGTCCAAATTTCAACTAATTCTTCAAACTTTCGCCCACAATTTTCATCACAGACCATGATTTTGTGCTTGGACACTTCAGAAAATCTCTTTCATCAGATAACGCCACAATTACAATTTCCAATTGCTCAAAGTAACACTATTCAGTCAAACTGTATCACAAACAAGTTGAAAACTGATTTAAAATAGTCAAATTTTAGTAAGCGGAAGAAATTTTTAGGCATTCTTTGATGTGGTTTAACTTTTACCCAGTTTTTGGCTGCTTATCAGACACTGGGCTCCATAAATCAAGAAAGTATATTCTCAGATGTACAAAACTAATCCCTAATTTTATTACAGGGAGTAACATTCCCCGCCATGCACAGTATGCTGGCTCATTGGGTCCCCCCGTTGGAAAGGAGTAAATTTGCTGCTGCAGTTTACGCAGGTAATACACACAGTAGATCAATTTGCTTGATATCTAATGCACTTTATGTTATTTCTGGCTTTTTCATTTTTAAATAACTGAAAATAATGATGGATTTATATTTTTTTATAGGAGCGAACTTTGGAACTGTGATATCGCTACCGGTTAGTGGATGGCTATGTTCCTTAGAACTTTGGGGAGGCTGGCCTCTAGCATTTTATTTATTTGGAGGATTAGGGGTAATATGGTATGTCTTCTGGTTGATATTCGTTTTCGATACACCGGCGCAACACACCAGAATTGACCCCCAAGAAAGAGCATATATCGAAGCATCGGTGGAACCAAAAGATGAAGTAAATAAATCGACCTTTTCACTTTTTTGCATCTTTGTCATTGTTTTATTTATCGATATTTGATCGTTTTTTCAAAGGGAATAGACCCGGGAGTTCCTTGGGCATCTGTATTCACTTCTTTGCCGATGTGGGCAATCACCATCACCCAATGTGGACAGTCCTGGGCTTTTTATACTCTACTTACCGAACTCCCGTCTTATATGGGACGGATTCTACATTATAACGTGGAACAGGTATACAGAGATGCGTAATTCATACCGAGAATGATTCGCAGCATGATCCATCGCACAAAAATTAAATGAAAATTTGTAAAATATATAAAAGAACATCTCAAAGCGTTCTTGTTCACTGAAAACTCTGATTAAAATCGAAACTATTAATTCTAAAACCATCCAAAAAACACAACGAATAATGAAATCCAACTAAAATTAAAATACGCTATGAAATCTGATTGCAGGACGCAGTTTTATCCATGTTGCCATATCTGAGTGCGTGGATAGTTGGTATAGGAGTATCTATATTGGCTGACGCTCTTCTTGCGCGAAACGTGATGTCTCCACTTAATTCTTTCAAATTCTGGAATACTGTTGGCTCCGTTGGACCGAGCTTGAGTTTCCTTGGTGCAATTTGGGCCGGTTGTGACGGAAATATTGTTCTGGTAATGTTGACTGTTCTGGGATCTTTGCAGGGAGCAGTTTACGCAGGGAATCAGATGAACCACATCGCACTTGCTCCTCGTTATGCTGGTACATTGTACGGTATAACAAACGCGGCAGCAAATACTTGTGGATTTTTAGCCCCTTACGTGGTGGGCATAATTGTTCAGGGACACGTGAGTATTCATATTGCAGAATCGCATTAATGATCGAATATAGAAGTCAAATTTTATAATATTCTTGATTCGTGTGTTTCAGGAAACCTTGGCTCGTTGGCATACCGTCTTTTGGCTAGCAGCAGGAATCAACATTGGAGCGAATTTCTTTTATCTAATTTTCGCCTCCGCTAGTGAACAGCCTTGGAGTAAAGGCCGTAGTTAATTAGAAAGTAGTTAATTCAGGGAGAAATAATTTACGTTTGTCCGGTGCACAATTAGCAGTTTAAAGTTCAGTTCCCACCTTTATACAGGTACTCAAAAACTGGATAATATTATGTATATACTGCAAGTATTAGGATGATCTCCCGGTGTAGTAAAGTTAGATAATTTCTCATATATTTGAACTGCGCCAAACATAGTATGATTATCAATTAATGTATTGTATAATAGTGATTAGAGCTGACGCGCGACAAAGCGGATAGAAGAATTTTTACGTACAAATGATATTATTGCTCCGTGATACCAGATTTAATTTTTTTTTATTATTATTTCAAATAACTGCGCTAGTCACGTGTCGGCATAAATTTGTACAGATGGATGATCTCTGAGGATCGATGAATAAGCTGTAATTATGATTTAGATCTGCAATGTGGTCGATTTTTGCTATTACTTGGATCGGTGCTACAAGATATTCGTTTTTTGTTTCCTTTTTTTGTCCCAATATTCTTATGGGTTTTGAAAAATATACATGACAATACAACATTCCAATTACTGTAAATGAAACGGTCTTTCCTTACTATTCCCCTTGCTTCATAGTTGCGAAAAGGGCGATTTCGAATTAGATTCGTATTGCGATTTAACATTAAATATATTTTTATTGCATTTAACAAGCTAGTACATATAAATTAGATGTAAACAGTATAGTCAAGTCGTACATACAAGAGTAAATAAATTAAAAAATATTGTTTGCTGTAAATGCTTCGCTTTTTCTGTCAGAGAAAGGAATGTCTCATAGCCCTGATGCGGTACGTTAACAACAATAATACAGAGTATTTTACGTAATGAAATATTTCATCATTGGCTAGCTTACATTTAAATCCTCTTTCTTTTTCGCCGTCAATTCAAATATCATATCTCTTATTCGACTCAGTTCGGAAATTTCTTCTTTCAACTTAGCGACGGACCCGTCTCTTTCGAGCAGGGCTTTATCCCGGATTCGACATTGTTCTGCTTGCTCTTGTATTTCTTGTTTCAAAGCCAGTATATCATTTTGGTTGGAAGCTATCTCCTTATTTTTCTCTTCGAGTTGCTAGAAATAAAAAAAGATTTTTTACAGTTAGTTATAATGCGTTTCAATGAATAGATTCGTAAGTTTTTCACCTGTTTTTGTCTGTTAGATCCTTCCTCCATTTTACGTATAAGTCTGCTCAGTTCATTAGTCTTTGATATAAGTTCCTTGGCTTTGTTTTCGCTAGCTCTACCCTCGTTCATCAAATCGTCAACCCTTTTTCTCAGTGTATCAACCTTGGCTTCGCTTGTCTTAAGCTCAGCTGTGAGCTTGGCTACCATAGTATTCAACTGCTCAATGGTAGCTGATTTTTCTGTAACAATTTTTCTCAGTCCTTGGATTTCCTGCGAAAGAAAAAAGGGCATATTTGCATTATTCTGTTCGATAAATAACAATTTATTAATTGAAATTTCTTTCAGTAATTACTTTTTTCAAGACTTTCTCCTGTTTACCTGAACTTGGGCACTATGTGCCCGGCTAGCTTTAGTCTCAAAGTCTCTCAGCTTTGTCGCCAAAGCCAGTTTCTCGGATTGGCTTCCTTCCAGGCATTGTTGTGTATAAAATAACAGCTGACGAAGTCTGCTGGACTCAGCTACCACCTGTGCTAATCTATGCTGTAAACTGGTTGAGTGATTATTGGCAGCTTCGAGGCTTGCTTGCGTGGCTCTCTCGGCATGTCTCATGGTTGCCAGCTATTGATATCGAAAAAAGGAGAAGAAAATTGTTAGAAAATTGGAGAAAATGTGGTTTGTTGTGTCTCTAAATTATTGAGAAAATACTGCATGCCTTGTATTCGTAAAGTTCCATAACAGCGGAAGTCGTGATGTCCTGTATTTGGTTGTTATCAAAAGCTTGTTCAAGTTTCGTGATGAATACATCTAGACGCCCCTCTTGGGCCAAGGAGAACAGTGGAGCCAGCATTTCACTCGAATAACCATGGCTGAGGGTAGTTCGATCCCTCGAAGACGGATTGTATCCGGTTCCACTCTGGACCAATACTAGTGGTTCCAGTTCACTCATAGATCGAGCTACGGCGGATACACTGTAATATGTCATCGTAAAAAGAGTTAAAAACATTGAAAACATTGATTGAATCAACTAATGGGTACAAGTTATGGCGAAGGAGATATTTACCAGTCCTGAGGAAACCCAACCGACGAAGTCAACTGCAAAACTCTTTGTTTTATCTCTACATCCCCGGAGTATAGTGCGTGGGCCATAACCATCTGAATCTGCCTTTTCCTGAGCAATTCAGAGTAGAGAGTAAGCCAGTTGGAATCATGGGCCGCGAGGTCGGCCGTCAGAGAGAGAGCGTGAATATTCAAAGTAGTTGCTGGGTCCTGGCAATGAATAGATTCAACATCTTTACCGTTTTGAATCTCTCTAAACTATTGATAAAACATCAGCTTCTTATTTCTTACTTGGAACATATTTCCTGGCCCAGTCTCGCATGTAGATGTATCTCCTTGCTCGAGAACAGGTCCAAGGATTTGTCGCATGGCATGGTCAGTGAAGGTTTGCATAACTTTAGGCCTGAGTTGACCAATTCTTACCAGTTCTTGCAATAGTTGTAAAAACTCAGTTAGTTTAGCTTGCGATTCGACGCTTTGAGAGTTATTACCCTCATCCATTTTAGAATCAGAGTCTAAGACGAGCATTAAAACCGAAAAATCAAGCTCGTTTAGTATCTCAACAGAGCCTTTTATCCGCCTTATATCTGTAACCACGGTCCTAATCAAACTCAGGGCCTTTGAGCATACCTGAAAAGGTCAATTCGATAGTTAATTACTTTTCTATTTAGGGAAGATCATCTTATGGATGAGAACAAATCGAATTATACTTGTTCAACAGGAACCCAAGTCATGGCGACCTTCACACAACTCGAATATAAAGGCGCTAGTGATGGGATCTGAAGTCTGACCAAGGAAACAAGGAATTCCATCATGAGTGCTACGCATTCTGGGTCTGAGTCTGCTTCTAATGAAGCTAGTATATTTTCAACACTTTCTGCATAGCTGAAATTAACGGAATACAATTATTGCATGGATTCATGGAGTGAATCTTAGCTTGTTTATAGAAGAGAACTAGCCTACCTAGGATATGTTGTGAGTACAGCTCTAGAATGATCATTTTGCCTGACATCGTCAAAGAAATCAACGGTATGTCTCAATAGCGGTACGTCTCTTTCTTTCAAAGCTGTTACAAGACTGGTGAAAGTAACTTCAGCAAAATCTAGGATATCTTTATCAGATATTTCTCTGTTAACATGCTCGAGTATTATCAGTAGTTTACAGCACTGTACTCTAGTGTTAATATTGTAGCTTTGTACTTTGAGTAAAGTTCTGATAAATGCTTTCGTGTCTACGGCACGCATCAGAGTGTAAATAGCATGGAGATTCTTGTAGCATAAATTAACTAGCACGCCCAGTGACAATGCTACTACGTCTTCTTCCAATGAATTAGAGACCCATTGAGTAAGCGTCGAGATAAGATATGGCAAATGAGCTTCTTGCCAGGATATTCTTACTCCGTAGGTCAACTCTTGGAGCAGCTGTAACACTCGGATTCTTTTCTCTGCAGTCAGATTTGCCTGTATATTAATTATCGTTTATTAATCAATGGCTCTAGGTGAAAGAAAAGTATTTTAAATTGTTAAAGATGGGGCTGGCAGCAGTCAATCTCGCTTGTAAAATAAAAAAGGCACTCTTTTAGGCAAAAAAGGGTCTGAAAATGAACACGAGTTCATGTTTGGTGTGAAAAAGTATCCAGAAAATATGAGAAATGAGTACCGCTTATAATAACTGATTAATAATCAAGCCACCAGTCCCCAACAGTTGTATCATATCTGTACAAACCTCCAACAGTCTATTTAAAATAGGAGTAAACTTGTAAGTATGTATGAGAGCATTTCTCGCAGCAGTATTCTTGCAAGCATGTTGAAGAACGGCTAGAGCGTTCCAAATAAGAGTAGACCTTGAAGCTAGAGAGTTCATCAACTCGTGTAAACTAACATAGAATTCTGCAGCTATGCTTGATCCAGGATCAAACAGACTCAAGTCCAAGGATGCGCCTATAGTCTGTATGCAACAAGGTATTACATTATAATGTAGTAAATTTACACAATTTACGTTTCTAGGTGAATTAATGACTGAATCTATTAATGACCGATATTGTATGTTTGTTATACATATTATAATTAAATATCATGACTTACCCCAAGATTTCTCTGCAAAATAGACGCTGTTGTTTCGCTGGGATGTTTAGAGTATTCTAGAGCTGCCGCGATGAATGATTTCATAGCTCGGTGTTTTTCCATATTGAATAAAAGTTACAACGTGATGTCGGTGTTAATTTTTGTGTTGAGTATTGATAATAGTTTATTTCGATTTGAAGTCACTGTGAAGACCCATCCGTTCGGTTATAGACGCATGAATGAATAATCAAGGTGTAAAAAGAGGTTGAGATTCGCTTGAATCGCACATTAAAACTATCTCGAAGATACTGCCAATAAATATCTAATAAAAATGGTATAAAAAATAATTTTTTTAAGCCCTAAAATATCGCTCGAAATAATCTGGCAAACAACAACAGCTAGGGACTAACTTCCATTTTTAAAACAGATTTCAAACGTTTGTAAACCGTCGTGTTCACGCGTGCGCTGAGGCTGTCGCACTGATTGGTGTCGCTATCTATAAGGAGCTGTAAGTACTACACATCAGTCGTGACCAATCTTTTGGTCCAAGTAGATGTTCAACCGGGAATCCCCTGTTGCGAGAAATTATAGAATCTAGAATCTGGAATTTGGAGACTATACAATAAAAACACTCAAAATATTGGAAAGGAGGTATAGTTTATTCGATTTAATTGTCCATTGAATAATTAAGCGTATTCATTGAGTAACATAATGAAAGTAATTTGCCAAATCTGCTGTATTATTACAATTACGATTATTTTACATCAGCGTATCGTTGTTTCTTTTTTCTAATTGACTTCTTAACGAAGATTTAGAATTCTCGAGCTATTTTTAGAATTTTCGATGTTTGTCAGGAATTAGAACAAAGTTTATAAGTAACTAATTTCGTGGTAGGATGTTCACAGTCCGGCGAATTAATAGTTAACTAACGTGTGCGGTCAAGACGCCTTTTGACATCGTTGACACTAAGTATAACGCAAGCTCCTAATGTGAATTTCATCGCAGTTCCACACGCTACTGTATTTGTAACATTACCCCAATACACTATCATTCTGCGGCCGGAATAGGGATTTTAATCAAAGCCAAGGGGCATACGCTTTGAGGAACTTCATTGCGAATTCGAGACCAAGAAAGCACGCTGCGTTAGCAGGAAATGCGCGTAGCATTACGGGTATAACGCCGCGGTACAGAGCGAGGAATCCCTCGTCGCGGAGGAGGACAGGGAGCACCGATCTCACACCATGGGGATAGGTCCCATCCGGAGCAGTTTGAAGTCGTGATTTAATTACGTCTGCTGGCATGCCCACTGACCAGTTAGCAATTCCAGCAGCGCCTCCGGCCACCAGAGATTGCCACATCGCATCCTATGAATATTGATTTTTCAGTTTTCACCCTTATTTCAGCATATTAATGCGTACCTCTGATCCAGAAAGGCTTTTAAATTTCCGCATTAGCACCTCGTAGGTACAGAAGTACATTCCAGCGGCTGGAACGTCGCGTAAAAGGGTTGCGCATGTGCCAACATATATATTGCGAATTCCTCCCTCTTTCCACAGTTTGAACCCGCAATCAAGAAACCCCTTATACTTTTTGTTGCCTTCGGTCTTAATGTTTATGAAAGCATTATACGTATATCCGAATCGGCTGTTTTTCCTTCTCGTTATTCCGTCCGAACATGATTATCAAATATACCTGCATTTGAAGCAAACACTTGATTCTCTCCCCTGGAGCCATAACGAAAGCCGTACACATGCCGCTGAATGCACCAGCGAGAAACTGCTGCATGTCGGTTAGTTTATCCTGCCCAGGTTTTGCCACAAGTTTCTTCCCAAGACCGAAGCCAAAGAAACTGATAGCAAATATCGGCGTGATAGCTACTAGCGGTGCTGTAACACCCTGTGAAAATTTTCGATTACCGAACTATGCCGCAATCGATGCTAATTGATATATCTTTTACTTTATATAAACCGAGCGGTCCTTCTCTGGTTACAATTTTTTTCAACGCATCCCACGTCCCCGAATATGTGTCAGGCATTGTTTGAAGACGAACTTTAATCGTGTCTAACGGATGACCGGTAATCACTGTACATATCCCTCCAAATCCACCGGCTGGAAACATATTATACCTATATAGCTGTATATTCTAGAAACGGGCATGAAATGGTCGAAAATTCGTGGAATATGTAATAAATTTTGGACAGTTGTAGCTCATAAATAACATTCCAAATTCATTAAATCACCCCGCTCCTCAGAAGCATGATGTAACCGTGGGTCCAGAAATATAAACAATCCCACGTGCCTCAGCTGTACTACTGACATACTAACAAAGGAAGCATTCAGCGAGCTTTCGAGCTCACAATCAGTTGCAGTTATATTGATAAATAATAAGTATAATAATCCAATGAACTAGAACTAGTCAACAAATAATCATGACGTCCTAATGTAACACGTGCAAAACCTAAATTTGAGAACGCGAATCACATATTCGTATGTGAGCATTGCGTAAATCATTATACTGAAGCAGTTACCCAGCAGATATTTGAGGGGGCTCTGCTCCTGCGACATGCCAATCCTTTTTAATCTTCGGAAAGCTGCATATTATTAATATATATTTTGTATACTATTTTTTGCGACATTTCTTCGTTGTATAGGTTGTATATTTATGAAAAAAAATTCTTTATAATAGTAGCGATTATACAAAGAAATGAAATTCATATGTAAGAAATCTATCATTACTATGTTCAGCATATATCGGTTAAACAGTGTGGCCATGAATACAGAGTATTCATACTTTGTATCTCCTGTTCCTATAAACAATGCATTTCCGCATATATTCGTTGTAGTGAACGATGTTCTGTTAACGGAGTGACTCTAAAGTAACGGAATTTTGTATTGGCAGTAGAATAATTAGATGAAACAAAATGATATAAGCACTGAGTGTTGACGACCGGGCGAACGTGATCCCTCGTATGATCACCGTCGTATCGTCGTTCCAAGGGCCGAGGTCCCGACTACATCCTGACGAGTGACGAGTAGATGAAAACCGAACAAACCCGAGACGGACCGAAGGAAACCGATTCGAATAAATATAAGATGCGACTTGCAAAACTCCGCCCCTAAGTTAGTTGCCTCGTGCAACACGAGCTTTTCGGTAACATGTGTCGTGAAGTGTGAAAGTTCAGACGAACTCCGCGTGTCAGCGTTTAATATTCGGTGTTTCTGATAACAGCGATAACGTTCACTTACAATTAATACATAATCGTACCGGATTTGAGATGCGATTTCAAGGAAGAGGGAATAATTATATTGAACTATTATGAAGTTAGTGATTGAATGAAATATCTAAGTAATGAAACTTGGTAAAATGGAGAAGTAAACAGTTTAGCAGAAAGCCGGTCGACTCACGACTACACGCGAGGATGCAAGGTCGCGTTGGATACAGAAAACAATTGGCGCCGGAAGATAACAACCACAAGGGAAATCGGTCGCGTCTGCAGGTTAAAATAATCTCATAACTCGTTGCAGCGTGTCAGTTCATCCAATCTCTGAGGAGGTAGTAGTGGTCTCAAGCAGTGCAGAGTGTAATAATCGCGGATGAGGATAAACTACTGCGGTATACAATCTGCGAAATGAAAAAAAGCTCAAAGCCGAAGTTTGACAACATTCTTTTGAAGCGATGGCTCCTCAAGGTCGGACCAGTACGTCGTAAAACCCTACTTACAAAGGTCTGTGTTGCGATTTAACTAAACTCATGACGTTATTACGTGTAAAATGTATTATATCTACAGATTTTTCAACGCGCTACAGGTATAGAATGCAATCCGGGTAGAAAATGCAAACAGAATAATCTCGAAGAAAATGCGGCGTGGTATCCGATCCAGAGAATAACTCATAAAAAATCACTTTTCAAACTTATCCCCGCCCCTCCGTCAGAACGCGTTAAATTTTTCACCAAGAGTTTTCGAGCTCAGAGTCGGTCGAGAGCTGCGAGCTGCATTCTACACCCCGCAACCACTTGTCGAGTCCCTAACCCGAGAGCGTCACACAGGTTGTGTATAGTGTGCGTAATACATACACACGTATTTTAGGCTCGTAAAGTTTTACGGAAAGGATTTCTGTCATTGCGTAAGGAGTTTGCTATCGTTCTGTCTCCCTCCAACTTGCTTTCGTGGAAATGATTCCATCCCTCTTATTATAACCTATCGTAAGATATTATGACGGATGGCCGCAGAAGAAGTTTGCCAAGAAGTCTAACATTAATTAAATAAATAACGAAAAGAAGCAAACGCGAAACCGCATTGATACAAAAATTCTGAAGTAGTATAGTAGTAGAATACACGCATATACGTCCAAGTTCACCGGATATCACGACAGAATTACTGCTGATAGCGCGAAACATGAGACGAGTAGTTTAACGTATAGTTGCTGAATATTTCTTTGAAACTGTTTTCGACGCTTGTTTTCACATAGGACATTGCAACAGTGAACCTAGAACTCCTCCAATACAATACATATTGGTTCACAGTCAACTGCGAAGTATTATTTTGAGTCTGTGAATGAGTACCCTTGAGTTGTATATTATTCTTTAGTTTAGGGCGGATCTCGTGCGGTTGGGTCTTTCCAAGTTCGCGTGGCGGGAGGGGCTTCTACAGTTGTCCTCGCGGCCGATCGTCCGGTTAATTCGAGAACAGAGTCGAGGGTCTACGACGCAGGTATGTTACTGAAAATAATATAGTATAAATATGTTTTGTTCTGTGCTCAGCTGATTATATTTCATATTCGTCTAATTATACTTCGTAAAAAATTGTGTCTATTATAATGAATAATGATTTTACGGTAAGAATATTATATAAAAATATCATTTGTGAAACTATTCATATATCGAATGAACTCGATTCATCTAACAGACCTCAGATCACGGGTGAGATTATTTTCCTTAACAACCGAACGGAAATGTGGTTTCCTGAATGTCGCGGTTAGTTATATGAAACATTATCATATATATATACAGGGTGGTCCATTTTAATCGCCCCAGGCGAATATCTAAAAAACTAAAAGAGATACAGGAAAAAGTTTCATACAAAACTTGAAGGGTTTTGAAGGGGAAAGATGATGTTGGTATGTGTTGACTTGTGGAGTTTGCCACTACCGAGATTTTGCAAGTAACTTTGGATTTTAGATAGGGAACACATATTTTGAATATAACGGGCTGATAGCGAGATCAAAGACCAATTCAAATACGAAAAAAAAATTCAAAAATTCAAATAAAAGAGAAAAATTTCTTAATTAATCAATTAAAATTTTTTTTTTTCGTATTTGAATTAGTCTTTTATCTTGCTATCAACTCCTTATATTCAAAATATGTGTTCCCTATCTAAAATCCAAAGTTACTTGCAAAATCTCGGAAGTGGCAAAATTCACA
The DNA here is from genome assembly GCA_949628255.1 of Macrophya alboannulata. Taxonomy (NCBI): domain Eukaryota; kingdom Metazoa; phylum Arthropoda; class Insecta; order Hymenoptera; family Tenthredinidae; genus Macrophya; species Macrophya alboannulata. Next base: position 778,183 of record OX451212.1, on the reverse strand, counting down.
AGTCAACACATACCAACATTATCTTTCCCCCTCAAAACCCTTCAAGTTTTGTATGAAACTTTTTCTTGTATCTCTTTTAGTTTTTGAGATATTCGCCTGGGGCGATTAAAATGGACCACCCTGTACATATATGCATATATAACGCGATGAGATAATCGTTTAAAATAAAAAAAGATGCGTAATTAGATCGTGCGCTAAGATATGTAAATAAAACTGCGATTTGTGTTTCGTCATCGAATTATAGCCTAGTACTAAAATCAAGATTCAAACCTCAACCTAATTGCCCTAATATTAAAAAATTTCGATTTCTGAATCATGAGTTTGAAATTGGGCCTCTAATATCACAAATAATGATTACAGATGACTCGAAATCATCATTTAAAGGATCTGAAATCAAGAATTAAAGAAACCCAAGCAACACGCGACAACAACAACAACAATAATAACAGCAGCAACAATAGGAACAGGAAGAATCTCATAAAACAAGAATTTAGCCATGTCACAAGCTCATCGAGTAAGCAAAAGCACCGCAAAAATGAGAGACGAGATATTAGTATAGTAGATCTCACAGAAGAGCCAGAGTGCAGTACATCTGGTGTCTCGTCTGATAATCTGAAGAAATTAATAAAGACAGAAAAATCAGACAAAATTTCTACAGGATCACGAAGGATTAAATCCGAAAATCGCTCGAAAAGAAAAAGGAAACATTGGGCAAAAATGCAGGGGGAAAACCCAAATGGAATCACTTGGCGGTTGATTCCATTTGAGATGGATAATCCCTTAAAATCACCTGGTCCAAGGGCTATGCAGCTGAGAGCGGCAGATAAAATGAAAAAGAAAGACAGACTTTATGCTAAGTTGATAGAGATATTTGGAGAAGATATTGATCCCCCTGAACCTGATGTTTCTCTTCCGAATACCAAAACCCATGAGACGTCCAAGACGCCGATACCAAAGAAGACAATAACATGTGATGAAAAGATGGAAATTCAAGAAACGATAGAAGCATTGAACCGAAAGTCACCGACCTTCTCCAATCGAGGTAAAAAAAGAAGGAGAGAAAGTCGTGCTGTTAGCAGTGAAAAGAAATTAAAGACTGCGAATGATGTTATCAGGAGAGACTCTGTCACCTCTAATAATACTTCTACTGGAACCGGAGAAGAAGAGATAAACCCTCTGCAACATGATAGTTTGATTACAAACTCAGTTGAATCTACTGTTCCACTTGTTGGGGATCAGATGGCAGTCCATTCCCAGAATCTAGCAATTGAGGAATTTAATGCTGATAGTCGTACCCAGAATAGCTCCATTACTGATAACACAGATTCTGAGAAGGTAGAAGATTCTGGCTTGGTAAACAACTGCAAAAAAGGAGAACGGACTGGAAAAGACACGGGGAACTTAGGGTACGTAGATAATATGTATTTTTTTTTTGTTCTTGGATTCTTTTTGGTGAAATACAATTTGATAAAGATTAATAACAATGTTTTGTTAAATTGAATTAATTTTTTCCTCCTTAGATTGACCTTGGAGAATGATAATCATTCAGATACTGCGTTCCGACAACAGAGCGTGATAGTAAAGTTGGATAAAGATTGTAGTCAGTCATCAGATACAAAATTCAAATTAGAATCAGTAATTAATCAACAACAAGCAGACTTTACCCCCCAAGCAGAAATCTCAAGTGCACCTGACGATAATACCTCGACTAGTGAAGTTTCTGTAGATAATACGCAATCGCAGCTCAAGGATTTACCAAAAATTCAAACTTCATCTAGTAATAGAAACCTGAAAAATGAACTAGTTGATCAATTTCATCCTCTTGCATCGTCACCGCAAGCATTTGAATGGGTTAAACCTCCTACCACAGATAAACAGGATCTCGAAGTTAGCTCAAACAGTTGTTTGCCTGATGTGCTTGAGAATGACCCAAACCCATCGTCCACAACAGACACAGAATTGAATAGTATATCTGGATCTGGAATGTCGTGTATCAGCGATAGGCTCCTGGGAGCTTTGGACAATATATACCTGGCCTTACACTGTAGACGTAGAGTTTGCGAGCGAGAACAGACTGCAAGTAAGCTTGCCATAATGCGAAACCGTCAAGAAGAAGTATTGAAAGCAAAGCACGAGTACGAATCTAAGTTGATAATTTTTCGCGACGAGCTTTGCTACTTGTTTAGTAGATTAGACACGTGGGATCGAGTACTGCGGTTTATAGATCAAGGTCTGGACCATCGTACCCCAGCTGGCATCACACCTTTTAGTACAGCTGAGGTTGAATCAGCGATGCGTGAAGCAGAGGTAAAAATTCCGATAGATCAAAGTGAGAATGAATCTTCGGCAGCACCACCAAACTCGCGATCAGTTGGCCAGGTGCTTTGCACCATTGATTTGACTGGCGATGATTACAATAACTTGACGACAGACCCCTGTGATAGCAGCACAGATCCACCTTGGTCCCAAAACCATTTAAACATTAATTCAAAGTCTGAACCTATTGTTGATGCAGTTGACGGTTCATGGGGGCAGGACCTCAACGCTAACGAAATTCGAGACGATTTACCCAGCATTGAAGAAGTGAAGACTATTTCTTCTCAACAGTTCGAAAAGATTGGAGAAAAGCTAGATTCTTCTTCAATGAAGGATGATGACCCATGCTATTTGTGCTCTCGTGCTAGCCTTGTAGCTTGTGGTCAGTGTACAAAGGCCACTTATTGCTCAAAGGTATGCCAAGAAATACATTGGGAACAGTCGCATCATGCTACTTGTGTACCACTACAAGGGGTCATACGTCGAAATCAATGAATTTATATGCATATGGTACGGTATACAGTGGTAGTATGTGTATATATGGGGTAGTCCAGAAATTTTCGAACGGTCGCGAACTCTCACCCCTTTTAATTTTGAAATAATTTTTTTTTTATGATGGAAAAAAATAGATTCCAAAATTATATGGAGAGAGGGCTCGCGACTGCTCAAAAATTCCTGGACTACCCCATATACATTTGTTTAGAGGGAAAGAAGACCCTTTGTTTCGTTAGGGGAATAGCGCAAGTATTATATGGCGGATAAGTACTTTAGGATTAGTTTATTCTTTTGAGTTCGTGAAAAGAAATAACATTTGATATTATATATCAGTATCTTGATTTATATATTATTTATACATATCATAGTTAGATAGGTAGATATGTGTTTGTATATCTATACCAAAGATGGTAGATAGAGGCACAATAATATTTAGATCTATATCAGTTTAAACTTGAGTGATTAAACAGTGTATGACCATGTTCGTACACATTCATTGAGCGATATCATATTATGTTTCCTTATAGTTATTAAACTATCGTTAAGTTCAGATAAAGGTAAATGTATGTATGGAAATGTGATCTATGTTAGAGAAAGAATGAATGAATAAATAAGGTGCCTAAAATATAATGATTAGATTGGAAGAAGAAGAAAGAGGAGGAGATTAAAAGATTATAAGATATTAGAGTTGATGATATTCTACGATTTGTTACAGAATTCTTATCTTGAATTCTTGAGATGGAACAAAGTAGTATATTACTATATGTATAATAATTATAAAATCATAATTGTTCGGTATTATCATAAATGTTGTTGAAAGAATATTTTTTTTATAATTAATACTTTTTCAGATGAATAAAACAAACAAATCTACGATATAGTATAACAATAAATAACAATACAACCATGCGGTATATGTTATAATCTTATTTTATGTTATTCTATTCCTACGACAAAATTGAAAATCAATTATTTTTTTTTGTTTAATCATATTGACGAGTATTTATTATGATATTGATTTATGGTCATCTAAATATTCGAAATTTCGAATAAGATAACGTCAATTTTCAAATATGAAAAAAAAAAAATTAAATAATAGTCTCTATTGACTATCTATGTATATCGAAGAAAATGTGTTGAGTCCTCTGTCTCTTAATAAGTTCATAAGTCTATGCAATGCGAATCTGACGTAATATGGTTAGTACGCGCTTGATGATCTCAATGTGTCAAAATAACCTGTCAGAATCGTTGTTCTATGCATCGAAAAATTTCTTTAAAACTGAGTGTAGATTCGGATGGGCAATTGTAACAATAAAACAAATAAATACACGGCAAAGAACGAGAAGGAGGAACGGCAGGTTGCCTATGCGAGTGACGTGAGTTACAACATCGCATAACATAACCTCTCTAACCTATAAATAATACAATATATTCATTTGCATTTGAAAAACTAAATCGTGTATACTTCGGAATGCCAATTCAAATTTTAAATAATGAAAAACAATATAACGTAATTAAAAACAATATAATTGAGGGCAAACTTGAACGGTGATCTTACTATCTAACATAACCTAACATAACAACCATAATTTAATAATATCTGTTCTTGCTTTTTACGGATGATAATTGCATTTATTTTTTGACATAGTCGAGCCTCGATAACGTCGCATCCAATCGAACCGCCAGATTTGTTATATTCGGAGGTAGTGGGGTGTTGAGTTCGATAGCATCCACCCGCATCGAGACATCCCAACGCTCCCGCGTTTCCCGAAAATCGTAAGTATACTGTCCTACATACCATAAATTGTTTTTATCTATCTGTATTTTTTGTCTCCTGTTATACAGGGTGGTCTATTTTAATCAAAAAAAAGTTTCCTACTGTAGATTATGAATCTGTACTAAAAACTAAGGGTTTCCGTTTAAAAAACAAAAGTTACCTCGTAAAAACCCCATAAAACTTTATAGAAGTTCAAAACCCATAGCATAATCAAATGTCCCCCTTGCAATCATACAACTTTTGTCTGAAGAATTTTTCTGTATCTTGCTTAGTTCCGAAAATATTAGCCTGGTTTGATTAAAATGGGCCACCCTGTATAAGATATGAATAATAATTTTTATTATTATTGATTGAAGATTTGAGTAGATGTTATATTCCCAAAAAAAATGATTTAATTTCTCATCTCATTATTTTCGAATAATGCAATTTAAATTATTACTTCAGAATACACAGTTTAAAACTAGAATGCTTAAAAAATTGAACTCAACAGAAAAACAAATATTTCAGGGGAAATCAAGGCCTGTCCAATGATCAGCTATCTTTTTCAAAGACCAAATGGCCCATGCCACAATTTGAGGCAGCCTTTTTACCCGAGTTTAAAATCAAAGGCCCAGCTTCTGAGTCAGAGTTTGATTTTGTGGACGTGATATCAAAGGGAGCCTATGGCCAAGTTTATAAGGTCAGAAGCCGTAGTGGTGGGCAAATATTCGCCCTGAAAGTGCTGAGAAAGGCTCAGATCATTGCTGAGGATGCTGTGGAGCGCGTTAAAGACGAGGTTTCTCCCCTTTTCTTATTTTTCTTGTTTTGTTTTTGTTTTATCATTTGGAAACATTAATGCCTTAGTTTATTATATTCATTTGAAATATGTCTATTCCGATTCAGGTTCGAATACAACAAGTTGTTGGACATCATCCGTTCATTGTGAATGCCTCGTGCCACTGGCAGGACAAGAGGAGACTCTACGTCGGTAGGGCGAAGGCGTAAGATCATATTTGCCCTTAGGCACGAGATAGATGAGAGATGCATTCGTGGGCATTTAGAAAATAGGAAAAGCGGAATCAGACACAAGACTTTTATCATTGAACAATCAAAATAAAACTTCAAGCTGCTCAAAGAAGTTTTAACTATGTATTGCCATTCTTAGCTTCTTCTTAAAAAGAAAAAAAAATGATTCAAACTCGAAACAGTCAGGAAGTTTGATTGCAATTGCTTAATTATTATGATAAAAGTACTTTTATTCCACGTCAGACTTTAGTTATGTTTTAATTCACGGCTGATTTCATATTTTACTGTAATTTAAATTCAGGATATAAAAATTATTACCTATTTTATGATGTTCAGTAGACTGAATTGAATGGTATAAAGTTTTTAGCTGTTTGCCGATAATAAACGTTCTTAAAACCGTACAAAAAAGTTAAATTTATGGATTGAAAGATCCTGAAAGGTCAGATATTGTCACAAGTCACGAATATCAGTTAAAGAAATAAAAACGACACGCATTACTCAGTTTATCTCGTACCTGGGAATTTCGCGAGATGTGTAGTTTTTCAAATCTCTTTAGAATCAACACTATAAGAAAGATTTATCAATATATCGTCTACACGAATTCAAGCTCTCTATTCTTCTCGAAAAATCAAGAGCAGATGATTAAAGCAGAAAAAAAAAAAAACTGCACAAACGCTACTTACCAATCTTGTTCAGTCCTCATTTTCTGACCCAATATTCTCTATTTAGGTAGCGACTATGTTTCTGGAGGTGAATTATTTACCCTGGTAGAAGAATATGGATGTCTGCCCGAAGATGCAGTCAGAATTCTTGTGGCTGAGGTTGCTCTGGCGATAGGTACTCGTTAAGATGAATAAAAATTATTTCAGGATCATTATTTTCGGAGATATGATTAGTTTTCTTTTCTTCTCGAATCTAACCGTACGTTTCATGGCCGTAAAACATTTTGAGATAGATATGTAACTATAAATATGCGCATATTTTTTTTTTCAAGATTTTCTCCACAACGCTGGCGTCATTCATCGCGACGTCAAGGCATCGAACATTCTTCTTGACGATGAAGGTCACGCTCAGTTAATAGACTTCGGTTTCGCCAAATGGTTGAAACACGGACAAAAAACATCAACTCTTTGCGGAACGCCCCGATATATCGGTGAGCACTCAGGGTCTATGATTTTTGGACGAAAAATTTTTTAAATCGACTAAAAGTAATTCAAATAAATATAAATCTTGTACCCGATGATTGTTACAGCGCCAGAAATCCTTCGAAGAGAACCTTACGGTCATTCTGTTGACTGGTGGTCCCTCGGAGTGCTCATGTTCTTCCTACTCACAACAGAGGTGAGTTTAAATGAAATTCATTATACAAAATTTGAACGATGATCGAGACTTTGATTCGCCAAGCGTATTTTGTGATTTGAAACCGATTTATAGAACGAATTTTCAACCTGTCGAAAAGATGATGATGATAATATATAAAAATCGAACGAATGAGCTTTTTCAATTTTTAGTTTATTTCAAGCAAGTATATGAGGGGAGTACATTTAGGGGCTTAGAGCCCACGGCCCTATTCAGGCAAGGGTGAAAAAACTGCTGGTTGTATGCTAATATAGCCAGGTGTTATTTTCATCCAGTCAGACATTGCGTGCAATCATACCGCGTATAGATACATATAATATGAAGGATAGCTTAACACTAGTATTCATAATAAAAATAATAATAATAATAATATTAATAATAATAATAATAATGATAATAATAATGGGCGCTAAACGCGTGTACCGCAAAGGCGAGTAAATAAACGTAATGATATAATAATACCAGTAGATATTAATAGGTTGAGAAAGTGGTCACAATAATCAAGATGCTATTTACTTTGAAGCCGTTCGCCAATAACTATAATACTATAATATAAATGACGTTGACTACTACTATGACGGCTGTTATAATAGTAAAAATAGTAGAATAGGGTGGTGATGGTTTTTTTTTTCTTATAACGACTACACTCTCAATTAAGGGTAAAAGAGAGCAAAGACGGAATAAAAGTAAGTAACGGACAACTGGGGCAGTTCTAAAGGCCAATCTTTATGTGGTACACCTACTGCAGATTTCATTTTCGTTTTTTTTTCTTTTTTTTGGAAGATGAAGAAGAAGAAGTAATTCGAGTCTAATCGGATTTCCCTTTTTCTTTATCTTCGTCAGTTTTTCCAAACTCTTTCTCTCTCCGTTGCTCTGTCTATGACGTAGGAATAATAAATCCAATGTTCTATTCTATTATGTATTCTATTCTTTCTTTATTCTTTTTTTATTTTTCCCTTGCTTTCTTTCACTCACTCTATCTCTCTCTCTCTTTCTCTCTCTCACACACATTTACTCGCTTTTTCTCCCTCGCCCGTTGTTTTTAAAAACAAAATTTTTTTTGTCATTTATTTATTTATTTATTTATTTTTATTTTTTTTTTTTCTTGTTTCCCCCTTTTCATAGATGGAATAATATTATCACTCGCTAACAATCAATCCGTCAATATCATAAATCATTTTACGAGATCTTTTTCTCAGACACATCTTCGTCGCTCTGTTCGGGACTAGAGTTGTCTTCGTTTTTTACCGCGTTTTTATCCTTCTCTTGACTTCGTACGCCATCCTCCTCGCTCGACTCTTCGCTAGATTCCTTTGAGTCATTAAGCAATTGGATCTCTGACTGTTCTGTAAGCTTTTGTGCCTCGGGAAGTTCTTCGGATTTGATCGGTTTCGCCGGCTCCTCCAACGGTTCTTCTTTCTTCACAACTTCCAATTCCTTCTTGTCTTCGACAGCCTTAAGAATCTCCTCATCCTCGACCTTCTCTTTCTCTAGTTCCTTTTCCTTCTCCTCCTTCTTCTCCTCTTGGGCCTCTACTACCGACTCGCTTCCGGACTTCGACCTCTCCTCGCTTTCCTTTGGAGCCTCAGAAATCTCAGCTGCTTTTGGTTTATCGGCAGGGTTCACCTCCTCCTTCTTGATAATTTCGTCAGCAGGTTTGATCTCCTCATCTCCAAGTCGCGGGCTCGATTCCTGTGGTTCTGGGATGATTTTTTCTTCCTTAATTTCGGGATCGGGAATAACGGCGATTTCCTCCTTGGCAATTGGAGCTTCCTCGATCTTCAGTTCCTTCGGTTCCTCCTTGCTAAGTGCGGGCTCTGCTTTCGCTGGTTCGGCAATTTCAGCTGCAGCCTCAGGAATAGCAGAGATTATCGCCTTAGCGGAATCCTCAGCAGCGATCGGTTTCTCTGCCTCGACAATCGGCGCTGCTTGAACAGCCTGTTTAAAATGAAAATAATTATCGTTAGAGAAATGAAAGAGGCCCAGCTACCTCTTCGCTACTAACTTTGAATCACAAAATTCAACCAACCTCGTCCACTTTCGGTGCTACTTCTGGTTCTACGGAACGTGCAACGGTCTCTGGCTCCTCCTTAACCAACGCGCTTTCCGCGGCTACCTCGGCGATCACCTCCTTCGCTTCCTCAGCCCCTGATCGAACGCTGTTAACTGGTTCTTCGATTGTCTTGATCTCCGGTTCCACCGATTTAGGCTCTTTAAGTTTCTCTTCTGGTTCAGGTACCTTACTCTCTTCGAGTTTAGGTTCCGCCTTTACTTCGGCGATATCGGAAACCGGGAGTTCCTGAACGAGGGGTTTTTCCTCCAGGGGTATAACGGATTGGGCATCTTCGGGTGACGATGATCCCAACGGTAGGGATTGGGACATGCTGATAATGGCTAGTAGCACCATCGCCGTTGCTGTGATTGCCGTCTTCATTTTGGTGCTGATTTTTTTCTCTGTTCTCTCAGCTGTAAGGAAATATAGAAAAAGAAAAATTTGAGGGGGAGGTTGACCAAGAAATATCAATGCACCGAGGCCTTAGCCAGTTCCATTCAACCCGTACGTAGAATGACTCGACTGTGTAGCCTTCAACGAGTCGCTACGATACGGAGAATTGTAATTACAGGATGCGCTTACACATGCGTGTGTACTATGTGCATTGTGCGGGGGGGTGGTCGACTAGCACATTCGCATACACGCGCACGCACACGCACACGCACACGCACACGCACATATCGTCAAACACAAACACACCCGTACCAACACGGTGTTCTATCTTTAAATATCCCTTTCATTGAATCACACCGAAGAAGAATAACAACCGTTAGAAGATAATACGGTTTAAGATACCGCGCTAGTCCCATTATACAATTTATTTGTTCGCGGGGAGTCAAGGCCCCCCCAATGGGAGAATCAATCCGATAAATGATCCGGCCAATTGTCCGATTATTAACGTTAAAATATAGCTTAGCTAGCGCACTGTGGTATATGCATTATACATGGATACGTATGTACATCGGTGCGAAACTCCCCAACGATGCTGTTCAAAAAGTACAATTTTTCACAGCTCATTTATCTCAAAAAACGTGAATATAACATGTACCCCGTTATGCGGAAAGGAAACGACACCGAAAGACGGTGGTTTGCGCGGTAGGAGGGAAGAAAATGAGACCATTACCTCATCAAGACTGTTAAAGAAGTAATAGCGGTAGGTGCAAGCTTGTGTTTTCTACATACACATACCGGTGTGAGCGGGATTGACACCGCGTGAGCAAAGGGTGGTATATAACAAAAATAGCAAAAACCGTAACGGGTTGGACGAGAATCGAGAAAATAAAAAAATAAATTAACTATTCAGTCATAACCGTTACGTATTTCGGATACTACGAGTACCGTAGTTGAAGTTTCGGTTTTATTTTTATTTTTGGCGGTTTCGACTTTTTGTTTTTTGTTTTTTTATCAAATCTGACTCGAGTGAGTCGAGAAGTACTGGGTTTATGTCTTGGATAGACATGCGGTGATATATGCTGCATTTATGATGAAGAAATAACTCACCCGCAACGTAGATAGCGACGTAGTGTAGTGTCTTTCTGTTTCTTCCTTTATCTGGCTGCTTCCTAATCTCCTGGATCTGGATATACGCGGTTTGTATTTTTGACGATTAGACAAAAAACGAAATCCTTTTCAGGTTCAGGTAATGTTATGTCGCGATTTATTTGAACCGCGAGTCGTCGATATGCTAGTACGACACGTTCTAAAAGACTCGGTGAATGAGGGCTGAGCCGGCCAGGCCCCGTTTATATACCTACCGGGGCCCCGAACAGATCACTTCCCACCATAACCGCCCGGTTCCACCACCACCACCACCACCACCACCATCATCATCATCATCGTGTACCAGCAAACACAAGCACCCCGCCACTCTACCTCGCTACCGTAACGCAAACGTGCAACTGATATGCAGCCAGATACAGAGGGTAGAGATCACTAACTAGGCACGTATGGTCAGCTCCAGGTATTGTTCACGGTTATAGCTACACGCGGATATACATATACGTATATTATAATAAAATGTAAATACATGTACCTTTGTCCTTTGCGAGAATATACTATACGCGTATGACCTTACACCATCGGCTCCGGAAACCGAGAGGAATGGATCAAGGCGCCGGAAGTTGGTGGTTTTCTCGACGTTTAATAACCATAATCGTGTATTCTATTCACGCGTGTCGTCTCTTCTGAAAATATCTTCATCTGCATATACCTGAAACCTCGGTTCTTGAATCTATCCATAACCACCCTACTTCCAGAGGACTTTTTTCCTCCGTCTCTATGCAAAGGCTGGCCTCTACTCGACTCATACTCCTTCGCACATTACTCGCTGTCATTCGACACCGTGTATCGTATATAGAAACTCATAATATTCAGACATGAACACGTTGATCATTTCGCTTGTGACCCACTGCAATATAAACGAAGACGATTCGCCTCCGTGTCTCTCGATGGTCAAACCCTGATAATTTCGGGTTTCCATTGGGGGAAGAGAAAAAGGTGCATCAAGAGTACACAGTCTTCGTTAAAAGCGGTCAGACTGGTTATCAGCTGTCCCAAGCACGCTTTATTCTCTAACATTGTGTTATCGGTATACGTTTGTTATCTGGACAACTCGCTCAGGAATCTGAATTTATATTAGTTTTTCAAGTTTAAACTGCATACAATAATCTTCGAGGATCAGGGACTAACAACACTGTATCTAGGATCTCGGGGTACCACGGAGGAATATGAGTTTCCCGACAAATTGAAGACAGTTATTAGCAGTGTCGCGTTAGCGTTAGCGTTGGCGTTAGGCGCGTATATACGAGTGCAGGTATATAAAACTGGAGAGCGGTATAATCGTATTGATGCAATATACGTCGTGCCGGAGAGATTATAATACGTATTATAACGCAAATCTAGGCATAATATCATCATCGTCATCATCATCATCATGATCATCATCTTGCAAGGAGTCCAAGGTCTTCTGGAGTGGCGACGGTGGTCGTCGTCCTACTCCTTCTCCTTGTCCTCATCCTAAGAACCAAAGGCACCGGGTGGCACCAACAAAACCCGCGTCCACGTACCCGTCTACAATATACGTACGTATGTATACGTACATATCTAAACGACGCGAGACCGGAGTGAGCTGTCAGCAAATTAAGTCAATTACTCTGAGCGTTAATAATCCCCTCAAATTTTCAACAATCATTATACGTATGTATCATCGTTTGTTGTAGTACGGATTATAGGTATATACGTGTTGCAGAGGTCATTCAAATTGTTTCTTACGGTATATATTCTATACTCTCTGTAACTATGAAACTTTTAGACGCGCCGCGAATACGGGGGAGAAGAAGAAAGAAAGAAGATAAAGAGACCGATAATTGCGAGGTGCAAGGTTTTATCAAAACGTTAAACGCCACTTATACGCATGTATGTGTACGGGGCACGTATATGCCCGTCCATTTATCCACGTGTGTCGTGTATAATACCGAGATAGAGAAGGTAGCCCCCTCGGTCTTTGTTCCCGTGCTCTTCGTTTCATCGTTTTTATGTAGAGATGCGCGGTACGTGTTGAGGCGGCGGTTGGTAGCACGCAATAAGCGGGGTGAAGGGCGACTACGACGAGGGAGTGAAGGAGGGCGGGAGGGCGGGAGGGAGGGAGAGGAGGTTTCTCGGACCGGCTAGGAGAGTCGAAGAATACCTCGCGTAGCATCAACAGGACTCGGGGGGCCAAACAAGCATTGAGAAACTGTTCAAGAGAATATATACACGCTTAGGTTATAGGTACTGGTTTGCTCCTTTACGGTCTCTCCTCTTTCCCGCAGATCAGAATTATTGATACTCGCCGAGACAGGTCGTGGCAGTCTTAGTCTAACGGCGGCGGGGAGGGAAGCGGAGGAGGTATAAGGTTGTAGAGACGAGGGTAGAAGATACACACCGCGTATGATATACCCATGTATGTATAAAGGGGGGTATATATACACACACATATACATCCGATGCTATTTTGAGCGTGATCGTCGTCGCTTCATCTCACTGCGGAACGCGAGTTTCTTATCCTTTTGCGAACAGAACCCCCGCGGGGCGAGACTAGAAGGGGGGAAATACGGGGGGGAGGATGGGAGGACGGCTTCCAGAGATCCTGCGGAACGGGTTGCCGGCCAGGTTTTGCTCCGAGGGATCGTTAAGATAATCACGGCTATTTCACGTTGAGCTATCTTCGTACCTATATACTCGTCCTCGAACGACCTCACCGCGTGGATGAAAATCACGCGAGATATTATGGCTCTTATAGGTGTGCCCGATCTGTATATATCTATCAATATTAACTCACATACATATATAATAAATTTAATATACATGAATCGATATATACGCTATTCATCCTAGAGCCGTTATAAAATATATACCTATTATATATAGCGTATATGTTAAGGACGTGGGGTCAATTACTCTACTGCTGTTGTTGCTTCTACCTATACCTCTACTCTTGCAAAGAATCGAAATTCTTAATCGAAACACATACCTACACACACACGCACACACACGCACACACACGTTTCATTGTCATGTGTATAATAAACCGATCACTGATTGGTCAACGATTGGTAACAGTTTCGTAGCCGCGCGCGGCGCTATATAATAACTAACGAGCGGTTGTTGAAACCATAATATTTCGTTTTCGTTTTTATTTATTTATTTTTTTCTTTCTTTCTAGGACGATCATCGTAGTTATTTTGTAATATTATATTAATCAATGATCGGAAAAACATCAATAAAATATAAAATTTGTTAACTAACGTTATTATGGAACCGATGCGAGAGCTGGTTGTTTTTTTTTTTTTTTTTTTCAAAAGTTCAAACAGGTTGCTGAAACAGCATAATCACGGGTTATGTCATATCGTACGTATATCTTGAACTCTAAGTCGGATAGTTGGAAAATTCAGTAATATCTGAGATTTCGATTTTTTCTTATTCATGTCATACCGAAAATTTTTCTCACGCATCGCACACTCGTTTTTATCTATTTGCGTTATAATCGTTGAACGCTGCAGTGTGTTTCATCAGAAATACAGTATACCTATATCTACCATATAATGAATTAACATTTTTTTTAAATATGTTAGAAAGATGGAGGGGGAAGGGACTGGTAATCAGGTTTATTTTATTTTATTATGTTTTTTAACCGTGGCGCCATTCGAAAGATTTTCGACGATCATCATCGTCATGCGATCGCAATCGCGATATATAGCGTCATCGTAATATACCGAGGAGATCAGACACCGGAATAAGGCAGTTAATGAATAGTCTGATCGCGTACGGTACCTATACCCAGAGCTGTGTAACGGTACGAGGACAAGTCCTCTAATCGACAATTCATAGTCGAATCGTGCAGACTGATCAGTCGAGGACGCTGCAGACACCGAACAATTGTAGTAGATTGTACGTGGTGCGTGGCGAGAAGCGTGCCATGGTACACGATCCCTTCCGGGAGTACGAAAAAAATAAAATAATAATAATAATAAATGAATAAATAAAAATTGTAAAACGCCTTCAGGGAGCCCCAATTTCGTACGAAATTCATCAATCGAGAATAACTGTAAGAAGAAAAGAATGGAGTTAAGAGATTTGGGAGGCAAATTTTTCATCTTCGATACCTCCTTCGTCATCTTTTTTATATTTATTTTTTGAAAGGGGTTCCGACTAACCAACCTTCTAAAACAGATATAAAATAACTAAAGTTATTATACGTACGTATACCTATATGTATAAATATTTTGACGATTATTACAGCGATAAGCAAAGAACAAAGTGGGTAAGGCGCAAACCCATTAACGTGCACAAATTGGCATTTCAAATTTTTGTTTTCTTTATTCTTGAAATTCGGCTATCAAAAGTTTATGCAAGGTTGTCACGCACACGCGCGGGTTTTGAAAACCAACACGCGCTGCTGGGCAACGTGTTACAGCTGACGCAGGCTTTACCGTGCGTAGGTATAGGTATACACCATTGAGTATAAAGTCGCAAGCGACGTCTTGTCGGTAGCCGCAGCGCGGGGGTGAGGTGAGGATAAGGCAAGGCAACCCACGGAGAGTAAAGGTATACATTATAGTACCTGAAAGGTATTACATGTAGAATTGCATATTATATATGCCGCGACGCAATTAGCTGGTTGTACCCGCGTGAAAATATCGTATAATGCTCATCGTAAGCTATAAGGAGAACGAGCTGTGCGGTGCGGTGCGGTGCGGTGCGGGGTGGGGTGGGGTGCGCGGCGCGACGCGACGCGACGCCCGGTTCTCGCGGTATCATGGTCTATACGGCGGGTCAAGGTAGCCTAATCCTAATTCCGAATCGAATTATGTCTTAAGGATGCATAAATCAGGACATACGAAAATAGCTGTATCGCGTTATTATAACGACGAAGACCCGTAAATATATGTAAGCCGCGTTCGGTCAAAGTGCCGAATAAATTCCACCTCCACTCCAACATCAGACTTATAACCGCCCCCCGCTCGGTCCGTTCGGAACGCCAAAAGAAAGTTTCCCATCTGCAATTTCTCAATGGCCAGTTTCGTATATTGGATTCAATTGAATAATCGCGTATCCCATGGCATCTAGCGTTGTTCTCTCGTCTCACGCGCGGTCCCGAAAGTCTTTGCCTTATTCCCCCTGTCCAGCTCCGTGCGCCTCATCGCGCCTCGCTTCTCAATAGTCATTGAAATCTGGCCCTAGTATCACCCTCGAAATTAGTCGGATCCGGGCGTATGAAGCGTAGGTATAGGTATGTGGCCTGTACACGTATTCCCTTATGTCAAACGATCGAATATACGCGTATGTGTGTAAATTAGATACGCGTGTTTAAATATATATATACGGTATATACGATGTGTATTATAGTCACTTTTACCATAGACCCCCTCTAGTGTTATCCGATCCGATCCGATCCGATCCGAGACGAATGATACGGGTATAGGTATGTGGTATAACGTCGAAGAGCGAGAGATGCACAATTGAGTATCCCGACAGTGTAATCCAACTACGATGAACAACGCGTCTTGTAATATATTTATTCGATTATAGAATCTCCGCACAAACCGTTCTTTTTCTCTTCTTTTTCTTTTCTTCTTCTTCTTCTTCTTCTTCTTCTTCTTCTTCTTCTTCTTCTTCTTCTTCTTCTTCTTCTTCTTCTTCTTCAATGATTCGTGTATAGATGTATGGGTAATCGTCCACCGTCGTCGCCTTCTCTATAATACATTATACCTATCTCTTCGGCACTTGGTATGTGGCATATCTCTCTGCTGTGCTGCAGAGGAGAGTTGCAACCGTGAGGTAGGGCTATACCCTCGATGGGTTCCGGTCTTTCACCGCTGCAGTACGGGGCAGATCTTTAGCTACCAAGCTGAAGGCTATACTAGGTGCACGGGGAGGCCAGTGCCCGATCATCCACCTGCAACGCACGTGTCAAACGTGTGGTTGTGTTAGTTCGTTCGTTGTGGGGGCCTTGCGCTTATAGCTGTATATATGAGGACGACTATGCCATGAATGCATGGAAAACCTGGAGGGATACACTCGCTAACGTGTATAATGTGGATAGACACACACAGACACGCGCATACGTTCAGTGTATATATCTGTTGCCATCCCCGGTTTTCTATAAATAGAAAATACACCGGCATTATACCTATATATGTATAATGATGATTGCGCGGGTGCGTGAACCGCGCGGTGGTGTATAATACACACCTGTAGACGGTCATCGTGGTATCTGTGCGCCTCTTCGAATCGCGATTTATACTGCAAACGGTATAGAGATACTCGCTCAGGGCCCTGGATACAGGTACCGACTATGGCAGGGGGCGAGAATACATATATAATAATAGAGGAAAAACATCGACCGTTTGCGTCCTGGGATGTAGATAATTATAGCCGAACGCCTCGGGGTATATTTTATATTAATAGCAAAACGAGGAGCACAAAAAAGGAAAACTTCCCTTCGCATATCATTCAACCAGATCTGCATTTTCGAAGATTCCCTATATTTATCGCAAATTGGCGATAAGTTGGCAAATTTTTTGTTTCATAGAAACACATACGTGCACATAGATAGTCCGATAATTATTTACGGTGACTATTACGGTCGCGAAGAGAACCGATATTTCGGTGAAATTATTGACCGGTTAGAAAGAAGCGATGAGAGTCCGGTGGCTCAAGGCTCTTGAAGGTCGTTGGTCTCGCGTCCGACGCCGCGTTCCTTTCGCGGTTAGTCCGCTCGTTTGCATAAATAAAAAATTAGTTGAATTTATTCAAATAAAACTAATCTATACACCGAAATATCGTTTTATGGAATATATAACTGCGCAACTGTAAAATATAAATTCAATTTATTTCAGTACCCGTTACCGCCCGAGTCTGCAGACGTTTCACCTACAAACAGCCTCGGGGCAACACTCGACTCGTCATCTTCTTGTTCATCCCCCAATCACACCGCTTTGTCGGTAGCGGCGAGGGATCTGATCAAGAGACTCCTCGACCCGGAGCCTGTGTCGAGACTTCGAAGCATCATCGGTCTTCAACGTGTTGCGTTTTACAAAAATTCCGATTTCAGGGGATACACCTGCCGAAACGTAAGTACGACGCGAATTATACTGCAGCTAGACGAGGGATGAATTTTATTCGAATTATATGTATAGGGAAATCTACTGATATTTCTTCATTCCAGGTGTCACCGTTTCAATTCATCCCTATCACGAAGAGGCGATCAGCGACAACTATCCAAGGAGGTGGTTCCGAAGTGGGACACGACAATATGTTTCCTGGTTTTTGAGGCTGTCCTGTATATTTCCGAAGAGTATCTAATTATCGCGCTCTGTCAGTTTCCTTTATTATGATGTCTAATGTGAAAAATATACCGTTAAAATTTTAGTTGTTTATCCTGTATACGTTTCCACGATGTTATTTTAATCTTATCTATTTCCGATGCACTCAGCAAGAGGTATTTCGCGTTCTAAATTGTATATCTGTAGATACAGATAATACTTATACAGTCATACTAAACATTATCTCGCTTATAGGGATTTAAAAGATAATAATCGACGGTAAGGAAAAATTTAAGGACTGATGACAAAAGTGACCCTGATGACTGTAACCATGACGCATATTGTGGAAAAATGAATATAAATAAATAGGTACAGACAAGAGGTGTGAGAATGTTAGTTCTAGGTATGAGGTATACATATTTAGTTTTGGGCCTGTCCGGATAATGAAAGATGTTTAATAATTGAGGAACGCTCGCGGCGATAATTTGTTTACGCGATGATAGAGCATAGCTCGACGATGTTGTAAGGGTACGGGTTTAATAACGATAAAAAGAAGTGAAAAAAGAAAAAAAAAAAAAAAAAAAAGGAAAAACAACAATAAACCTGTTTCAAATTATTGTTGTTCTGTTATATTTTATCTTTCAGTACAGTAAAACATTTTATTTTCAATGTATATTATAAGTGTACAATATATTCGTACAAATTTATAACTATATAATGTATATATTTTTTTTTTTTTTATACAATATAATAAAAACGATTAGAATACGGAGGACACATAAAATTATTATGGAATCTTTGATTGATAAAAACGTTTGGGATTTTTTAGTTTATTTTTTTTCTTAAATCCAAAACATATACAAACATATCCGCTAAGCCCAGAGACAGCCTAATCAATCTCTAATTTATGTTCTTCGAAATTAAGCTCGTGCCTTAATATCCCAGTCAGTATAAATTCCACCGAAAGAAGGCGCACCGATTTGGGGGCTTTTGTTAAAAATTTCTTTGCATTTTTCACGTCCTCTTGCCTCGATATTATCAACGATTTTTCGGGCCATCTAGTCGGGGGCCGAGCCAGAGCCTTTCCTCCGCAAGCCTGAATGATACCTGAAATTATAAATTTTCCACATGGCTGGTATTAATATATAAATATGTGACGGTTGGTGGATTTAATATTTGACGTCCAATCTTGCTTTTATTATTTACCCTTCATTTCGGCGATGGGTGGTGGTGCCGTGTTGGGAGTTAGGACGACGGTGTATCCTTCCAGGAGTTTGTCGTCTGTCGCCATGACGAGACTACGTCGAAGATTGAATCCGAATTTAGCCTCCTCAGCTGGATCTTTCAGAACAAAGTCCCCCGTGTCTAGGAACCGGGATTTATTGTCGCTTTCTTTGAGCCAGTCGACAGAAACGATTGGTACGGCCATCGCCATACAGCATAAAAATTTATACGTACGTCGTACCTTGTCAGTAACCAACGCTGTGCAGTCATTCGGCTTTTCCGTAACCGTACCACCTGTATTGTAGTATACATTTGAAATGAATACGCGTACAGATTATAAATTCGAATATTAATAAGGATGCGACTGTTTAAGTGTGTGTAATGCGTATTGTACTAGGAAATTTACGTCATCGTTTATAATTGTGCTACGTGAATTTTATTTTACTCGAGGTCAATCCCCCCCCCCCCTCGTCGTCGTATTACCGTCTCTACACGCGTGATAAAACAATCATAATTCATTAATGGAAACAAAATTTTTATCCTCCTTACCCAAATTATTTACGATCGATACCAGCCGAGGATCATTCAGGCCTGTGAATAATATCTTATGCTTTATCCTCGGCGATGATGTAGCCGCAGATTTTGGCGTGGACAATGAACTTCTTCCCCTTCTTAGCGGGGACGAAGACACCGAGGCTTTGTCATCGTCGGTGTTTTGCTTTACTTCGGCTACTGTTTTTCTTCCTCTTTTTGGCGAGGCTTCTTCAACCAAGTTTTCCTTTCCCGGCTGATCTACCACTCTTCGTGAAACAGTTCTCTTGTTACGAACGGGCATAGTGGCTCTCTTTTTCGGCGTGGTTTCTTCAACGGCGATTACGGAAGGCGTTGGATCTTTGGCCTTCGCCGTTTCCGCGACAATTTTCTCCTTCTTAGCCGGTTTGCTGTGTGACTTTACATTTGATGATTCCACGGATCCAGTCGCTACAATAACACCGGAAGTCTCAGGTTTTAGCGAATTATCTTTATTGACGACGTCTGCGTTCTTATTTCTCCTCGGATTAGTACGTTTTCTACTTGTCTCTGCGATATCTTCGTCGTCATCGTCGAGCTGAGGCCGAAATATCGGTCGTTTCTTTCGCTCGGGTCTACCAACGGGTTTTTCAAATCCGTTATCGCCGTCTTTCTCCGACATTTCGGCCTTCGAGAATCCCATGAAACCCTTTTCACGATCTTCTTCAACTCTTATAAAATCATTGCCCGTCATATGACTCGGAAAAACTCTCATATCTTTACGGTAACGCGATGCCCCCCTTCCTCGGGCCTTTTCGTCTTCCTGATCCACTACACCTAGTATGGCCTGTATCTCCTGAGATTCCAAGCTCGGTTGGTGCGATAAATTGTCAATATTTTCCACCGCCAGTGACGAATTCCGGCTACTATCGTTGGACGATGTATTTGCCGCAGGTCGTACCCTGCGGCTCCGTGTCGGGAGGCTTTCATTTTGATTAATTTCAAGATCAGAGGACTCTGGAATATTCGGTTTCGCGATCTTTCCTCTTTCTCTCCGAGCCGCAGGCCTCGGCCGGTCAGTTACATTCGTGGGCAAAACGGTAGCCGACATCCTGGCTCTTTTAACAGGAGTAACTTCTTCGTTACTTATAGCTGCAGCTGACGTGTCCAACGGTTTTTTTCGCAGTATTCGCGAACTTCCACGCGGGCTAGATATCGGTTGAGGTTCGCGTTCCGTTTTCAAAATCGTATCACCGCTCGACGAAGCATCTTCGGCCTTTCTAGACCTCGTATTCTTTTTGTAACGACTTAACGGTTCATCTTTGACCGGCGAAACCGTCGTCGATGATTCTGGCTTCTCGGAATTCACCTTAATCGGCGAATTCGAAGTTTGACGTTTCGGCTCTTGGACTTTCGGAGTATCAACAGCCGATTTCTTACCCGTTTCCGCAGATATTTTCATATTTGATCTCGTCCCTATCCTCACAGTAGTAACGACGACTTTGGCTACAGTTTTCTGCGGCGTTGAAGGACTGGAAGGGATCGAAGAGCCGCGTTTTTTCAACGGCAATCCCTTCCTACTTTCCGCTTTGATCGCCTCGTCTACTTCCGGACTCGTTTTTTCAAGATTGGCGGCAGGCGAAACTTCGTCGTTCTGTATTCTAGATTTTTTACGCCCACGAGCTTTGGAAGGTGTCTGAATTTCCTTGACGGGCGTAACTCTCGACTCTGCTTCCTTAGATTCGGCGTTTTTCATACTTTCAGAACGTTTTGAGTCGACGGATTCGACGCTTTCCCTTGACCCGGCCCGCTTCGAACCGTTAGAAAAATTTCTAACGTTAATCCGATTGGATTTTTTCGACCGCGGACTGTCCGACACATCCGATGATGGAGAAATCTTAATCCTCCCTCTACTCGAGCCTGTCGACGGTGTTCCGAATATATTAATAGCCGGTAAATCGCTGAAAAGTTCTTGTGTACTGAGAAGTTTGGGGACTCGTATCACCGCATTAAACGACTTCTTTGGGGCGATTTTCACCGGCTGGTTTGTCTCCTCGTCATCCGATTTCGCGATATTATCATCATTAGCTTCACCGGCAGCTCCGTCGCGATTAGCCAACGTAGAAGGCTGAAGATCGACGTTATCAGTGCTCGCAATTTCCTCTCCACGTTGTCGAACTCCGGGTCCATCGACCGGGGCGGATTCGAGTATATTTTCAAGTTGCTGGGTCAACATTTGCGTCGGTTCTTCAAGGACTGATCTATTCACTTCGTCAAACATGTGGTTTAACTTGCTTTCGATACTGTCGTTCTGCGCGGCTCGCTTTTCCTCATTTACCTGCAACTCTGTGTGACTTTCAACTTCAACTGGAGTCTGAACGTGTTCCTCAGCGCTCACACTGACAGCTGTCACCTCCCGGTTACTTTCCTCATTTTCCTCAGGCTTCGTATCGGGATCTTCTGTCTTTTCTTCTTCCTTGGATACCGCTGTGACATTTTCTACCTGAACTTCGCACGGAGATTTTCTCTCCACGTAAGGCGGCCTGATCAACTGAGTCGGGGCATCGAACATGTCAACGACTCCGTCGTCACTGTTTTCAAATATGCCCTCCTCGTCGGTCTCGGAATCTTCAACATCCTTATTGAGAGCATCGAATTTTTGAGTTTCCACATCGTTTATCGACTCTATTTTATCGGCGATGAAATTCCGCGTATCCAGATCGTTTATGGTATCAGAACGGGGCTCAATTTCGTCTACAGTAGGACGTGAGCCATGGGAAACATCGTTGAGGGTAAACTTCTGCGTTTCAAGATCGTTTATCGATTCTGAACGAGCAGTTACCTTCGAATTATCGTTTGAGAACTGCTGGGTTTCCAGATCCTCTATGGTACCCGAACTCGTTGCTATTCCATCCGGGGAATATCGCGAGGGCTCAACCGTCTGGATATTTCCTGTCGAAAATCTCTGGGTTTCATCATCGTGAATATCCGTCTTTTGAGTCGCCATATCGAATATATTTTCCTCGTCGGAATCTTCGACGGTAAAATTCCTCTGCGTTTCTAAGTCTGAAATGTCAACAGGACCGCTCGTACCCGGAGCATCATCTCCGCTTCCTAAATCGAGATTTTTACCACGAACGGATCCTCTCTGTGATATAGGCTCGCGACAAAGACGCGGTGACGATCTGTCAACGGTATTTCCGACTTCTTGGGTACCCGAAATCACGGATAAATCGCTGCTGCGATTTCCATCCGTCAACGATCTATCCTGCGAGATACAGTAACCGTGGAACAAAGGAAAAATGTTTCTCTCATCGATATCGAGAGGGTTTAGTTATTTTTACTTACGAATGATAGATCAGGAGTGCCTGGAATCACCGGGTGTACCTTTTTCGCTACTGACACCGGGGTTTCCGGAATTACAAACTCATTGCCATTCCTCGATAGCACTGAGTTTTTACCTTTGAGTTTTTCCACGTTGAAAACTGCTTTTACCGAACCGAAACGAACGACATCGCCGTCTTGAAGTTGGTACAATCTCCCAGGCCTGAGTATTGCCTAAGAGAATTATTTTTAGAGATTTAAGTTCACGTCTACGTGTACGTCAGTTGGCGTATAGGTATAAACGAAATTTTTCATCATCTTGTAATACGAATATTAAAAGAATTAAACAGCTATAAGAATCCTATCGTATGACGATAACAAATTATTTACTTCGTTAAGTTTAGTCTTATTCAGTGACCCCAAGTCCGAGATAAACGTTGACTTTGAACCCACACCGGCCTCGATCTCGGCATGTTCTTTCGATATGGTCTGAAACGCAAAACGCCAAGAATGACGCGGTTATAAAAATACATATGCAAATGTTAGAAATTTTCGAGTAAGAATTCATGTTATAACTAAATGCATATCAGCTATGCAAGATTGTATTTATCATTGTTAGTGTACTTATGCATTGTCCCATTAAAAGTCGACCTGCTAATCTCATCACAGATACCTACAGATCTACCTGTGGCTCGAGCTCGTAATATTAAGTGTTCACAAAGTGAATACTAACGAGAACGTCCGTGAATCATATACGCAAATGATGACGATCTTGGAAAGTACCTACTGAATAATTGCAGTCCTAGAGTGAGATGGGATCTTTTATTCATTATTACGCGTAAAGATGGATCGAATTCCGTGTTCATTTTACTGATCGCGAATAATCATAAATTGATTTCTTTCATTCTATCACTGCACATCTAGACGTCGCAGAGAATAAACGACAACGAGCCGTTGTACGAGATTGCTATTTACCGACAACTTTATGAAGAAGTTGCGCATTGTTTGCACGATTATCTTAATGGAATAACGTACGATTAACGTAGGGCAGATAACGACGTCGTTTGCGAGCTGCAGGATTTTCGTTTTCGATAAGAATCCGCAATTATTTATTTATATTATTGAATAATAGGAGAAAAAATGGATCAGATAATGTAGCGTGCCAGATCGACAGTCTAGACGTAATGATATTCCATATCTTTTAAAAGAAGAATATCTCTGGAAATTCGAAAACTGATTACTCTGTCAGATTTCGTTATACTTTGATTTTTTTGTCTTCACTTTCAGCTGATCTTGTAACGGAATATTCTGAGATACATGACGAGCGTTACACAACTGAGTACATATAAAAACCTGTTTTTTTTTTTTTTTTGTTTATCTACATTCAGTAAAAGATAATGCATGAATAATACGAGTCGTATATAAGTCTGTGGAGCTATATGGCTCGTTTAAGTTTTTCTTGGGCCTTCGAACAGGAGTTATAATCGCCTCGGCCGTTCCTTGGTTTCTATAAATAGTACTAGGATATAGGTATATAGCTTTTTTCAAAACGGTGCACATTCGTCACAATAGACCACGACTCAAACTTCACGATGAAATACATCGCATCGATCATTGTTGTGGCATTTTTATTCGGGTGTGATCTCTGTCGCTCGGAGAATGAAGACGAATCATTCCCGAGAGTGGTTACGCCTCTTGGAACCATTGAAGGATATTACAAAATCTCAAACAGTGGTCGAAGGTTTGAAGCCTACCAGGGGATACCCTACGCTCACTCGCCAACCGGAAAATTAAGATTTGAGGTAAGATTTTAATTCCATTTTTGTGATTCTTATATTTTCGCGAGCTCATTCTGCAGATCTCTTCTTTCGACAATTTCTCAGGTTGCTAAACAACGAACATCGCCATGGCCGGGAATTTTGATAGCGAAACAATTCGGCCCACCATGCATGCAGTACAATCATTTCCCTCTCAATCCTGCCGAGAAGGTAGAAGGCTCGGAGGACTGCCTTTACATGAACGTTTACAGCGCAGACAGTAAGCGCAAAGGAAATGGGGTAGAATCGAATTTGCTACCGGTTATATTTTACATCCATGGAGGCGCTTTTCAATTCGGAACCGGGATGCTATACGGACCGAAGTACTTATTGGATAAAGATGTGATACTAGTCACGATTAATTATAGACTGGGACCACTGGGTGAGTCTCATTGTTAGCTGATTAAATTCATGTCACGAAGGAACACGCGTATAACTCTACGTATACGTTCAGGTTTCCTAAGTACAGAGGATGAAATAGTGCCCGGAAACATGGGTCTCAAGGATCAAGCAATAGCGCTTCGTTGGGTCAAGGATAACATTAGATACTTTGGTGGAGACCCGTCGAGAGTTACGATTTTCGGACAAAGCGCAGGCGGTGCCAGTGTGCATTATCATTACTTGTCAAAGCTCAGCAGAGGCCTGTTTCAAAGTGAGTTGAATTTTCGTACAACACGAAAATGATATAGAAACATATTATGCAATAATCTGTGACGAAATTAAAAAGGGGGTTGGTCATTGAGCGGAACTGCGCTGGATTGCTGGACCCAGACTGAAAATCCTCTAGAGAAAGCTAAAAAAGTTGCCACAATCGTAGGATGTCCATCCCTCGATAGCCAAAGCATGGTGGATTGCTTGAGAAGCCGACCAGCTCATCAGATCGTCCAAACCGTTGGGGAGTTTATGGTAAAAATGCAAAGTGATTCGTCAATGCTAAAAGCGATATTACTCTTTACCAAACATAACATTGCACGTCAAAGCACACCATCATTCTTCCAGCCATGGTTGTACAATCCCTACTCGCCGTTTGGGCCAGTGGTTGAGAAGGGTGGTAGTGAATTCACGTTCATCGACCGAACCCCCATCGAAATAATTTCGTCCGGAGAAGCTCAAGACCTACCATGGATAACAGGAATCACTAGCGAGGAGGGCCTCTACCCAGCGGCCGGTAAGACAAAGATCAATGTTGCATTGTGACTGATTATTTATTTGCGAATTTATAATTTTTTCAGATTTTGTGGCTAGTGAAAAACTGCTCAAAGAGTTGAACGATAACTGGGAAACGATCGCGCCTCATCTGCTCGATTTCAATTACACTATTCCTAAGCGCGATCATCCAAAAATTGCAAGGTTGATAAAGGAGCATTACCTGGGATCAAGACCAATCGATAAATCTACCGTTAATGAAATTGTGCAAATGGTTGGCGATCGATTATTCGTTTACGATGGGGAAGCGGCTGCGAGGCTACAGGCAAAAGTCAACCAAAGCCCGGTCAGATTTTATTATTTTGAATACAGAGGGGCTCACAGTTTAACCGAAATGATGACTGGCGGTAGCGAAAACTTTGGTGAGTTTCAAATATCATACCATTTCGTAAGGATATAAAATATGCTCAGATTGTTACTTGCTAATTCCGTTCTTCAGGCGTCAGTCATGCAGATGACCTAATGTACACGTTCGAAGCGATTGGCGACTCATCAACAACGCAAAAAGACCGAGACATGCAAAAGATGCTGACTAATCTCTGGGTATCGTTTGCTACAGATGGGTAAATATTATTTTGTCATATATTGCACTATAAGATTAATAGACCACAGCTTATTCTGTTCCAAGAACGGAACGATCTTTATTTACAGTTAAAATCCATTGGAAAATATCAATTTTATATGCAAATGATTAATTATTTTCCAGCACACCAGACACGCCTATCGAATGGCCTACCCTGAATGAATCCACGGATGATTTACCCCATCTAAACATTGGAGGAGCGAGAAAACTCACAGTTAAGAACACCCTGAACATAGGAGAAAAGAAGTTTTGGAATTCTATAAAATTTAACGAGAATATTATAGGATCAAGTATCTACGGCGATAAAAGGAAAGTTGAACTCTAGACAGACATATCCATAATCTTCATCTATACATTTGTAATTGTTTAAAGGAAAGGTGATATTAGTTGCATGTTTAATAGCACCAATGTATTGTCTGTGAAACATATTATGGCTACTTGTATGTAGTACCAGAGTCGTCGTTAACACAGCGATGTACGAATTTCAACGATTCCACCCCCTGATTTATTAGAAAATAAATAAATAAAAATTTTGAGCTAAGTTTGGACCCTCTATCTCAATCAGAAGGGGTCCTTATAGAGACCAAGACCTTATCATTTAAATAATATTGGATTCGTCGACTTTTCCATTGATAATTCGTATATCGATGCAGTCAGTAAAATCAAAACATTGCCCATAACGCATCGTCTGTTCCCATCGATCACACAACGGGAAGTAACATGAGATGAACTAAGAACGATGCGGATGAATTAACAATAAATTTTTATCGCACAGTTGTCTTGTGTCTTTGTAAAAAAAAAAAAAAACGAAACAAAAAATCCCCTCCTTTGGCAGAATTTTCATTCGATTTATTGTAACGCGTAGCGAAAATATTATTTGGTAGAAACTCACGTTATGATCGATGATTATGCTGCATGAATCGTGTCTGCCAACTCTGTTGAGGCCTTTATGAACAGGATAAGTGGCTGAATCAACAACGAGTATTCCCACCTGAAATTAATATAGAAATTAGTTAGTTTTATGGGAAAATAGCGAAAGGTTTGAGGTTATGTTATACAAGGTGTATAGGCTACGATTCTGCGTATACCTTGAGATTTTCCTCAGATCTCAATGGTGTCCCGGCGTCTTCGTCTCCGTCTGTTTCTTCTTCATCGTCGTCGTCGTCATTGACGAATCTTTGAGTGGCCGGATATTCCATAATTATTTAGAGTAATGACGAGCGTAATTATCGCGAGTTCTAACCTGTTTGTTAACGTAACGCAAACCGGCGTCGGTTTATGCGCTTTAACCTTGAGACGAAAACAAATAAACGTGTTGCATTGCTTAATCGTGAAGTTTGAGCGATTAAAGATACGCGTGTAAATATACATGTGTATTCGTAAAAAGGCAGATGTGTTGCATTATTTGTTTGAATTTAACCACAAAAAAACACCGCGACGGCGTTTAAACCATAGTCGGATTTATACATGCGATGCGTGTTCGATACTCTAAAACGCAGGAGCCAATCAACGCTCCGCTTTGGTACGGGGAACTAGGTTTTGTCCAGATGAGAAACGTTGAATGGTCGACGAGCGGCGACAAACTTTCCTTGAAGCCTTGAAGCGAGTCACTTTAAATACTCGAACTCGAGTAATCGAGGCGCTAGTTGTATTCAAATTCAAATTTGCTAGGTTTCTGATTGTATGAATTGAAGGATGAAAGAACAGAGAAGAAGATGAATGATTTTCACCTTCCAGCTGAATAAATTTCCAGAGCTCTTCATTATTCGTTTTCTATCTACCACCTTTTCAAAAAAAAAAATAAAAATATATGAACACGCTAATATTTCTCAACTCTGCAGAATTCCGACAATAAACTGTAGAACTTATCATGAGCGCAAAAGCAAAAATTTAACGAAAACCACCTCTCTGTACAAAATTCATTACAGCTCCAGGATTTTATGCATAAATATACATGGCGATACATTTTCGACTATAATCAGCTACTTAGATAAATCCGTGTATATTTCGTTCGCGAATGACGTTCGAAAGAAAAGGACGTAAGCGAAACTTGGGCTATACATTCGCCGATAGCTAAAATATTCGGGCTGTTATCAAACAAGGCGCATGTGTAATAACATACGAATTTTATACATGCTAGTCTGAGTATATGTATGTATATGTATGTATACATATGCCTATAAATAGTCGTTTCACATCTGAAAAATTATGCAAGTAAAGTAGACACGTTTCATAAATGTCCATATATCTGCTGACGATTCGCTCGCTAAACGCACTTACAAATTCGTCGGGTGTACATACATACCTACGATAAACATATTCGTGTACCGCGCCACAGCTGTACTATGAAACTTGGAATTTTATTGCTCTTCTTATTGGGATGTGGTCTCTGTCTCTCAAAAAAAGTCGAGAGATCATCCCCGCGGGTCATCACACCGCTGGGAACGGTCGAAGGTTATTATAAAAACTCGAGCAGCGGTCGACGATACGAAGCCTACGAAGGTGTACCATATGCCCAGCCCCCGATCGGAAATTCAAGATTTCGGGTGAGGGTTCAGCTATATCTTTTGGCACTCGCCCTGCAGATAGCAAAAAAAAATTTTTTCAATATCGGAAATATGTTAGAAATATATATAATTGTATAGCTAGTGAATATATCCAGTGCTCGATATGTTATTACGATCTTTAAAATAATACCCATAACTATGAAAACTGGCCATAGGGTAGACGCAACATTTGTGGCCACTCTGATCACATTTTTTTTACTTATTTAGGGTACTTCAGTTCCCCTTGATTGCTGAATCGATTACAAAAGTATCTAATAATTTTATTATATGATATTATGATTCATTATATTCAATTGCATGGAAAATTATTTTTGGCTCTACGGTTCATGGCCACAATAGGGCCTAATGTATATATATATACGTCTACTCTATAAGATATATAGTTTTATAAATATCGGAATTTTCTATGAATCGTCTATGAGGAATGTGATATTTGAACGGTTAAAAAAAAAAATGATACAATTTGCATACGCGTTCAATGATAACACAATATTGTTCGGAGTATATTGCGAAAAAAAAAAAAAAAAAAATAGTTTTCACAAGGTCGATCGCACATAGGTATAAGAATATTTCGAAAGTTTTCACAAAACATATAGTTATAGATAGTAAGTATATACATATAGGTATATAATTATATACCTATACTGTGCCTTATATGAACAGTGATAAAGCCTTGTTCGTTATTGTGCATATAATAATATAGTTATACGTATCGACGATAAGAGAGGAACTTCTTTAATAAAATTTTGAAACATAATTAGGAAGCGCGAAAGAGGCTCACGCGCCAGTTATTATACTTCATTATGTGATAGATCATTATTGCACCGTACAAGGATTGCAGTAATTTCGCAGGTCGCCAGAAGAGTTCTGCCATGGACCGGTGTTTTGATGGCGAAACAGCACGGTTCGTCATGTATGCAATATGCTCCCAACCCTGGGCAAGAACCTCCCGGACATGTTACCGGTTCCGAGGACTGTCTTTACATGAACATTTACACCGCGATTGTAGACGATGGTTGCAGTGCTTCTCGTCGCGAGAGATCAGCGAGACGAACTAATTTGCTACCGGTCATATTTTACATCCATGGAGGCGCGTTTCAATTTGGTAGCGGGAATGAACACGGACCTAAGTACTTACTTGATAGGAATATAACGCTGGTCACGATTAATTACAGACTAGGACCGCTGGGTAAGCCTACATAAAGCATCGAACTACCTACGTATCGGAATTCCAGGAGATATAATGCTAAAATGCAATTATATCGATACTTTTATAATCTACGTATACGTTGATCAGGTTTCCTGAGTACGGAGGACGAGATCGTACCCGGAAATATGGGACTGAAGGATCAAGTAATGGCAATGCGTTGGGTCAAGCAGAACATTAAATTCTTCGGCGGAGATCCGTCCAGGGTTACAATTATTGGCCAGAGCGCAGGGGGTGCGAGCGTACAGTATCATCTCCTGTCGAATCTCAGCACGGGCTTGTTTCAAAGTCAGTATAATCAAGGCTGCTGTAGAGAATATATTGAATAGTCAGAGAAATAGCAACATGCTCATATCATACAAAAATATCATCAGGGGGAATGTCGGTGAGTGGAACTGCGCTGGACTGCTGGGCCCAGACCGAAGCTTCTCTCGAGAAGGCTAAGAAACTTGCAACGATACTGGGATGTCCATCTAACGATATCCGAAGCATGGTCGACTGTTTGAGAATCCGACCCGCGGATCAGATCACGCGAGCGATTGGGGACTTTATGGTAATTGCGATAGCGGGAAATTAACTGATCACCAAAAACCGGTGCAACGTATAGATAAACGAATATAATTTGTGCCTTTCAGCCGTTTTTGTACAACCCCTTCACCCCGTTCGGACCAGTTGTTGAAAAGCGTGGTGGAAGATCTGCATTCATCGATAAGCCACCCATTGAAATCTTGACTTCTGGTAAAGTGCCGCAAGATGTACCATGGATCACGACAGTCGTCAGTGAGGAGGGTCTCTACACGGCGGCCGGTGAGATATCATCATCATCATCATCATCGCCATACAAACCGGCATTCCTAAGATATTTTTCAATTTTTTAAACCTCGTTCTCTGCTCAGAATTCGTGGCCAGGGAGAATCTCCTCAAAAAATTGGACGAAAATTGGGAGACGATTGCACCCAACTTGCTCGATTTCAATTACACAATACCGAAGAAGGATCAACCTACAGTTGCCAGGCGGATAAGGCAGCATTACTTGGGATCAAGTCCGATCGACACGTCGACCACTAATCAAACTGTACAAATGGTCGGCGATCGATGGTTCGTATACAATGCTGAAAAAGCTGCAAGGCTCCAGGCACGAGCTATCCGAAGTCCAGTCCGATTTTATTATTTCTCGTACAGAGGAGCCCACAGCTTGAGCGAGTCGTTCAGTGGGTCTACGAAAAACTTTGGTAAGTTAACGACATCAAGCAGCCGGTCCGTTAATATTTTTTGCGACTGCCAATTGTACGCAAATACGAAAGATGAATGTAGAATGAATTGAATCGATTGAATCGCTTGCATTGTGTAGGGGTCAGTCACGTTGACGATGAAGCGTACGTATTGGATCAGATTTTCGACCCAACGACGACGGAAACGGATCGGGAAATACAGCAAGTTCTGATCAATATCTGGGTGTCGTTTGCCACCGATGGGTGAGTGTAGTTGGGCCGAATATCCTACCGAGAACCGTGAACGATAATTTTCATTATTTCAGTACTCCTGACGTGGGTGTCGAGTGGTCCAGGTTGAGTAGATCCTACACGGACGAGTTCAGCTATCTGCACATCGCGGGACCACAAGAAATCGGCATGGAAACCTCATCGAACTTTGGGGATAAGAATTTTTGGAGCACTATAGATTTTCAAGAAAATATTCTGTGAACCTGAAATCTATTCTCTGCTGTTTCCTACCGAGATGAAAACTAATTTCCTCTTGCAAATTTTTCCCTGTAAATGATATATGTTTCCACGAAACAAAAATAAATCTATATGATGGTTAAATAAAACGAATCTTTCGTGAAAAAATTTGCAATTCAAAGATAATATCAAAATTCCTTATTCATTTGACAATTGTTATACAGCGCATTGAACTGCTTAGCAGCGTGTACGTCCACAAACCGAAAGATAAAGGAGCTATACAAATCCGAATTCTGGTTACAGTAGCAACTAATAATCAAATTTATACTTATAGTAATAATTTTTCAATGCGACATGGTATAAGTATCATTTATAAAATGGGTCAGGATAGTAACGAGGCCGTTGAAATTTAACGAGAGTTGATCAAAGACACTTTTCTATCGAATATGAATAACAATTACAGCAATGGTACAGAAGGAGAATACATACCGCGACACATTTTTATGACTATACATCGCTTTCTAGATCAAGGCTTAAGGAGAGAAGAGAACAGGACAATTGATCTGTACAGCGAATTATAGACAGGATGTATGTAGATTCATACTACACATATAACTGTTGTAGCTGTTTGGCAAACAGAAAATCAGGGGCAAAGCTAACGCAATCCATTGACTATCATACTATAAATATATCCCAAGAAGAATCATCGGGAACGTTCATATGCTGACAATCCGCCCATCCGAGTGGTACAGTACATTTATAAGTATACCGCGGTGCAAATTTTATCATGAAATTCGTAATTGCTGCTTCTTTCTTATTGGGATGTGGTCTCTGTCTCGCAAAGAAAGTCAACGAATCACCTCCACGAGTCATCACACCGCTGGGAACGGTCGAAGGCTATCATAAGTACTCAAGCAGTGGTCGACGATACGAAGCCTACGAAGGTATACCGTACGCCGAGCCGCCGATCGGAAATTCAAGATTTCGGGTAAGACGTTTTGGTAATCGGTGAAAATATGCTCCATATAATGTGTGGAATATTATTTCACCATGAAGACTAATTCCGCTGCAGATTGCCAGGAGCATATCGCCATGGACGGGCGTTCTGATGGCAAAAAAATTCGGCTCACCGTGTGTCCAATACAATCGTAATCCTGGGCAAGAACCTCCCAGCATAGTTACCGGCTCCGAGGACTGTCTTTACCTGAACATTTATACCGCGATTCCCGATAATCGCAATGCTTATTGTCCCGAGGGAATCGGGACACCAAAAAATTTACTACCGGTTATATTCTTCATTCCCGGAGGGTTCTTTCAATTCGGAGCTGGTAGTCTCTATGGACCTAAATATCTACTTGATAAAGATGTAGTGCTGATCACTTTTAATTACAGACTGGGACCAATGGGTGAGCTGTTCGCTGTACCTACGCTTGACTATAGACACCTTTGGCTAATGTATATAATACACCTTTGTAAATATATAATTTACATAATCTTATACGTCTCGTCAGGTTTTCTTAGTACAGAAGATGCAGTCGTGCCTGGGAACATGGGCTTGAAAGATCAAGTTATTGCGCTTCGTTGGGTCAAATATAACATTCAATACTTTGGCGGAGATCCGTCGAGGGTTACAATTGTTGGACATAGCGCTGGGGGTGCGAGCGTTCATTATCATCTCTTGTCGAATCTCAGCTCAGGCTTGTTTCAAAGTTAGTAGAATGAAAACCAATAGCCAGAGAAATCACAATATGCCCATGATAGACACGGAGCATTCATACACAGACCCATATCCACGAAAATATTTTCAGGGGGTATATCTCTGAGTGGAACCGCGCTGAACTGCTGGGTCCAAACCGAAGGTTCTCTCGAAAAGGCCAAGAAACTTGCAACGATCGTAGGATGTCCATCCAACGATATCAAAAGCATGGTCGACTGTTTGAGAATTCGACCTGCTGATCAGATCACACGAGCAACTGGAGAGTTTATGGTAATTGTGAAGCGGGGAATTGATTTCCAAT
The DNA here is from genome assembly GCA_949628255.1 of Macrophya alboannulata. Lineage (NCBI taxonomy): Eukaryota > Metazoa > Arthropoda > Insecta > Hymenoptera > Tenthredinidae > Macrophya > Macrophya alboannulata. The sequence continues at coordinate 744,239 of OX451212.1, read as the reverse complement.
TTTCTCACAGTCGAACGATCATGTAATCTGCTATTCATGTCGTGGTTCATTCATGATTGCGTTTTTTTCAGCCGTTTTTGTACAATCCTTACACGCCGTTCGGCCCGGTAGTTGAGAAGGGTGGTGGTCATTTTACGTTCATCGATCGGCCACCTATCGAAATTATAATTTCTGGTGAAACACGGCAGGACGTACCTTGGATAACGAGTATCGTTAGCGCTGAGGGTCTCGCTACGACGGGCGGTATACCCATATATTAATTATCAATTATTTCCTGACTTCAATCCATAAATTCGAACGTTATATCCATAATATCACGAGTAAAGAATGTTTATGTCGTGTCTTTTCATCAGAATTCATCGCTAGGCCGAGACTCCTCGATAAATTGGATAGAAATTGGGCGACAATTGCTCCCTATTTACTCGACTTCAATTACACGATACCGAAGAAGGATCACGCCGCAGTTTCCGGGCTGATAAGGCGGCATTATCTGGGATCAAGTCCGATCGATACCACGACCGTTAATCAAATCATACAAATGGTCGGTGACCGAATGTTCGTCTACAATGCTGAAGAGGCTGCGAGGCTCCAGGCACGAGCTAACCGAAGCCCCGTTCGATTTTACTATTTCTCGTACAGAGGGGCCCACAGTTTCAGCGAAGTTTTGAGCGGGTCTGACGAAAACTTTGGCAAGTATTAAAAGACTCAAATGTCTATTATTCATTGCTGAATCAAGTGAATCGCTATAATGCAGTTTTACTTATCTGCAATGCCTAGGAGTCAGTCATGCGGACGATCTCTCGTACGTATTGGATGCTTTTTTCGACCCGACTACGACGGCGAGAGATCGGGAAATACAAAGGGTATTGATTAATCTCTGGGTATCGTTTGCCACCGATGGGTAAGTGCAGTATTAAGTTCAGCCGAGAATATTCTACCGGAAATCGCTGGAATACTAATAAAAAAACATATATTTTCTTCAGTACGCCTGATCTGGGTGTAAAATGGCCTAGATTAGGCCAATCCTTGCACACGGACGAGTTCCGCTATCTGCACATTGCGGGACCGAAAAAAATCGGCGTGGAAAAGACCTCGAACTTTGGGAATAAGAATTTTTGGCGGACTATTGGATTTCAAGAAAATATTGTATGAACTGCGAAACCTTGTATATATTTTCCGCTGTTCTCTTCTGAGATGAAAAAAAAAAAAATCCCTCTGGCAAATTTCCCTGAAATCGGCCTTTACCGAACCGAAACGAACGACATCGCCGTCTTGCAGTTGGTACAATCTCCCAGGCCGGAGTATTGCCCAAGAGAATTATTTTTAGAGCTTTAAGTTCACGTTTACGTATTCATATGTCAATTGGCATAGGTATGGAATTTTTATAATCTTATCATACGAGATAGTAATAGGTCAACGATACCAAAAATTAAAAAAACTAATCAAACAGCGATTAAAATCCCATCGTATGAGGCTAACATATATTATTCACTTATCGTTGAGTTTTATAGTCTTATCCAGTGACCCCAAGTCCAAAATAAACGTCGACTTTAAACCCACATTGCAGCCTCGATCTCAGCATATGTAGATATGTGTTCTTTCGATATGATCCGAAGAACAAAATGACAAGGATGACACGGTTGGAGGTCATCCAGAAACTACGTAGTCCTATAACTCCACTTTTTGCCCTAAACATTGGCGAAATTATCATGTTGGCTAAGTAGCTGAAGAACGTGGGAGAATTTGCCATGTTCGCATATTTAAACAAAAAATGGGTGAGATAATACAACGTACTTGATCGACAGTTTAGACGTAACGATTCCACAACGTTTATAAATATTCATAAATATCTATGAAAAAATCGAAAAGTGATTACTCTGTCAGATTTTGTTATACTTCGATTCTTTGTCTATATCTTCGGCTTATCTCGTGACGGAATATTGTGGGATATACATATGCGAGCGTTACACGACTTAGTGCATACAAAAACCTATTTGTTTGTTTATCTAGAGTCAGTATAAGTAAGATTATGTCTGAATAACACCAGTCGTCTATATGTATATAAGCCCGAGGAGCTATATGGCTCGTTTAAGTTTTTCGTAGGCACTCGAAACGGAGTTACAATCTCCTCGGTCGTTAATTGACCTCTATAAATAGTACTATAATATACCTATATAGTTTTTTTCAAAACGGTGCATATTCGTCGCAATAGACCACGACTCAAACCTCACGATGAAATACATCGCATCGATTATTGTTGTGGCATTTTTATTCGGGTGTGATCTCTGTCGCTCGGAGAAAATAGACGAATCATTCCCGAGAGTGGTTACGCCTCTTGGAACTATTGAAGGATATTACAAAATCTCAAACAGTGGTCGAAGGTTTGAAGCCTACCAGGGGATACCCTACGCTCACTCGCCAACCGGAAAATTAAGATTTGAGGTAAGATTTTAATTCCATTTTTGTGATTCTTATATTTTCGCGAGTTCATTCTGCAGATCTCTTCTTTCGCCAATTTCTCAGGTTGCTAAACAACGAACCTCGCCATGGCTGGGAATTTTGATGGCAAAACAATTCGGCCCACACTGCATGCAGTACACTTACTCCCCGATCAATCCTCCCGCGAAAGTAGATGGCTCGGAGGATTGCCTTTACATGAACGTATACAGCGCAGAGAGTAAGCGCGAAGGAAATGAGACAAAAACGAATTTGCTACCGGTTATATTTTGGATCCATGGAGGCGCTTTTCAATACGGATCCGGGATGCATTACGGACCAAAGTACTTATTGGATAATGATGTGATACTAGTCACGATTAATTATAGACTGGGACCACTGGGTGAGTCTCATTGTTAGCTGATTAAATTCATGTCACGAAGAAACACGCGTATAACTCTACGTATACGTTCAGGTTTCCTAAGTACGGAGGATGGAATAGTGCCCGGAAACATGGGTCTCAAGGATCAAGCAATAGCACTTCGTTGGGTCAAGGATAACATTAGATACTTTGGTGGAGACCCGTCGAGAGTTACGATTTTCGGACAAAGCGCAGGCGGTGCCAGTGTGCATTATCATTACTTGTCAAAGCTCAGCAGAGGCCTGTTTCAAAGTGAGTGAAATTTTCGTACATTACGAAAATCATATAGAAACATACTATGTATTAATCTGTGACAAAATTAAAAAGGGGGTTGGTCGATGAGCGGAACTGCCCTGGATTGCTGGACCCAGACTGAAAATCCTCTAGAGAAAGCTAAAAAAGTTGCCACAATCGTAGGATGTCCATCCCTCGACAGCCAAAGCATGGTGGATTGCTTGAGAACCCGGCCAGCTCATCAGATCGTCCAAACCGTTGGGGAGTTTATGGTAAAAATGCAAAGTGATTTGTCAATGCTAAAAGCGATAGTACTCTTTACCAAACATAACATTGCACGTCAAAGCACACCATCCTTTTTCCAGCCATGGTTGTACAATCCCTATTCGCCGTTTGGGCCAGTGGTTGAGAAGGGTGGTAGTGAATTCACGTTCATCGACCGAACCCCCATCGAAATAATTTCGTCTGGAGAAGCTCAAGACCTACCATGGATAACAGGAATCACTAGCGAGGAGGGCCTCTACCCAGCGGCCGGTGAGACAAAGATTAATGTTGCATTGTGACTAATTATTTATTTGCGAATTTATCATTTTTTCAGATTTTGTGGCTAGTGAAAAACTGCTCAAAGAATTGAACGATAACTGGGAAACGATCGCGCCTCATCTGCTCGATTTTAATTACACTATTCCTCAGCGCGATCATCCAAAAGTTGCAAGATTGATAAAGCAGTATTACCTGGGATTAAGTCCAATCGATAAATGCACCGTTAATCCAATCGTGCAAATGGTTGGCGATCGATTATTTGTCTACGATGGGGAAGCAGCTGCGAGGCTACAGGCAAAAATCAACCGAAGCCCGGTCAGATTTTATTATTTTGAATACAGGGGGGCTCACAGTTTAACCGAAATGATGACCGGCGGTAGCGAAAACTTTGGTGAGTTTCAAATATCAAATCATTTCATATATAAGAACATAAAATACGCTCAACGTGTCACTTGCTCCAATATTTCTTCAGGAGTCAGTCACGCAGATGACCTAATGTACACGTTCGAAGTGATTGGCGACTCATCAACAACGCAAGAAGACCGAGACATGCAAAAGGTGCTGACTAATCTCTGGGTATCGTTTGCTACGAATGGGTAAATCTTATTTCGTCATATATTCCACCATAAGATTGATAGACCACAGCTTATTCTGTTCCAAGAACTAAATGATCTCTAGTTACAGTTAAAATCTATTGAAAGATTTTGATCTTGAATTCAAATGATCAATTTTTTCCAGCACACCAGACACGGCTATCGAATGGCCTACCCTGAAGAATGAATCCACGGACGATTTGCCCCATCTACACATTGGGGGAGCGAGAAAACTCACAGTAAAGAACACCCTGAACATAGGAGAAAAGAAGTTTTGGGATTCTATAAAATTTAACGAAAATATTATAGGATCAAGTAACTATGACGATAGAAGCGGAGTTAGGTGTAGATAAATATATCCATAATCTTCATCTATACATTAGTAATTGTTCAAAGGAGGAGTGACACTAGTTGCATGTGTAATAGCATCCTAACATTGATAAGTATTCTTTTAAAATTGAATAAAATTACCTCGACCAAAAAAAAAAAATATATATAAACGAATATATTTCCTCTGAAATTTACTATATTTGCATGCATTTTGTGCACTGCAGACACTGTGTCCTTATCTACACTCGTCGCCAGGTAACATCCTTCTATAATCAATTGTGCATAATGTATATCAACCCGAACTTGCATAAAACAAGTTAAAAATTACATATGTGCGTAAGCCCGAGTAGATTTGGCCTTTGCAGCCGCTTGACACCTCGTAAATCGAGGGTAAACCCGATACGAAATCGTCAGTATAAGTTACTATAAATACAAGTCGAGTAAAACTCTCATAAAAGTTCATTGGCAGACGGATCCTCCACCATGAAAATTGAAATTGTCGCGTTGTTCTTATTGGGATGTGGTCTCATCTGTCTCACAAAAAAAGTTATGGGATCAACCCCGCGGGTCATCACACCGCTGGGTACGGTCGAAGGTTATTATAAAAACTCGAGCAACGGTCGACGATACGAAGCCTACGAAGGTATACCTTATGCCCAGGCGCCCATCAGAAGGTCCAGATTTCGGGTGAGGGTTCAGTTATGTTTTTTTTGATCATTATGTTTCACCGTTGAGACTGTAATTCCGCCAGGTTGCCAGAAGAAGTTTACCATGGACGGGCGTTCTGATGGCAAAACAATTCGGCTCACCGTGCATGCAGTACAGTCCTAATCCCGCAGGACAACCAACGGGAATTGTTAGCGGTTCCGAGGACTGTCTTTACATGAACATTTACACCGCGATTACTGATGATAATCGTCCCGAGGGAATCGGTGCACCAATTACAAATTTGCTACCGGTTATATTCTTCATTCACGGAGGCGGATTTCAATTCGGAACCGCGAGTCAGTACGGACCCAAGTACCTGCTCGATAAGAATATAACGCTGGTCACGTTTAATTACAGATTGGGACCGCTAGGTGAGACTATAGAGCGTTATAAAATTTACTTAGGTATCTGCATTCCAGGAGAATGCGAAGAACTCTTATAATTAAGGTATGTATGTTGAGGTTTCCTAAGTACGGAGGACGATACAGTGAGCGGAAACATGGGCCTGAAGGATCAGGTAATAGCACTCCGCTGGGTAAAGAAAAACATAAAATTCTTTGGCGGAGATCCGTCGAGGGTTACAATTGTTGGACATAGCGCTGGGGGTGCGAGCGTTCATTATCATCTCTTGTCGAATCTCAGCTCAGGCTTGTTTCAAAGTTAGTAAAATGAAAACCAATAGACAGAGGAATCTTAACATGCTCAAATGATAGACACAAAGCACTTGTATACACACCCATATCTATAAAATTATTTTCAGGGGGTATATCTCTGAGTGGGACCGCACTTAACTGCTGGGCCCAGACCGAAGGGTCTCTCGAAAAGGCTAAGAAGCTTGCAACGATCGTGGGATGTCCTTCTCGCAATATCCGACGCATGATTGACTGTTTGAGAAATCGACCCGCGGATCAGATCACGCAAGCGATCGGGGAGTTTCTGGTAAGTGAACCGGGGAACTGATTACCAATTATCGTGATGCAGTGCAAAAGCGGTACGACGTATAGTTGAACGAATTATCCCGTGAATTATCGCGTGTCCAGGTGTTTGGCTACAATCCACCTGCTCCGTTTGGACCGGTGGTTGAGAAGGGTGGTGGTGATTTTACGTTCATCGACCGGACACCCGTCGAAATAATAACTTCTGGTGAAGTACCGCAGAATCATGTACCCTGGATTACGGGTGTAGTTAGTGCCGAGGGTCTCGCTTCAACGGCCGGTATATCACCGTCATAAATTATTCCATAAAAGTCAATCCGTAATATCTGAGTTATATCAACGAGTATCTACATAAAAATACATTTATCTTACACATTTATTTTACTATCAGGATTCATCACTAGAGAGACGCTCCTCGATGCATTGAACAGAAATTGGGAAACATTCGCGCCTCATTTGCTCGACTTTAATTACACCATACCGAAAACAGATCATCCCGCAGTTGCCAGGCTGATAAGGCAGCATTACCTGGGATCAAGTCCGATCGACAGCACGACCATTAATCAAACAACACAAATTGTCAGCGACCGAATGTTAATCTACGATGCCGAAGAAGCTGCAAGGCTCCAGGCACGAGCTAACCGAAGCCCCGTTCGATTTTACTATTTCTCGTACAGAGGGGCGCACAGTATAAGCGAACTATTCACCGGAACCGACGGAAATTATGGTGAGTTTTGGATTTTGATAAGCCAGATAAATTGATTATATGCGGATTCAAATGCTTGCAATTATCTAGGAGTTAGTCACACGGACGACCTTGCGTACGTATTGGATTCCTTCTTCGACCCTACGACGACAGTCGAAGACCAGAAAATGCAACGAGTACTGATCAATATCTGGGTGTCGTTTGCCACCGATGGGTGAGTGTAGTTGTGCCAAATATCATACCGAGAACCGTGTACGACAATATTCAATATTTCAGTACGCCTGACGTGGGTGTCGAGTGGCCCAGGTTGAGTGAATCCTGCACGGAGGAGTTCAGCTATCTGCACATCGCGGGACCACAAGAAATCGGAATGGAAACCTCCTCGAACTTTGGGGATAAGACTTTTTGGCGCACTATAGATTTTCAAGAGAATATTATATGACCAACGTACCCCCGCGGAAATACCTAATCCAGTAATCTTATGTATGTACATACCTATTATTAATGTATTTGACCATACTGTACTTATTCCAATTAGGTATTTTGTTGAGATGATTACAAATAGACTCATGCAAATCATGTTTCTGTTAATAAAGTTACTTATACATGAAGTAAAAAAAGTCTCTTTTTTCATTGCACTTCTATAAGATACCATAGATATGTCTCTCGCTCTCTCTCTCTATGCATGTCTCATTCGCTTAAGATATATAGAATTTTGGAAATTTTAAATCGAAAAATTGCTCCTGGTATCAGGAGAACATCTGACCCGAGGAGGTGTGCTGAAATTTTTGGCGGGAAAACCCCCTGAGTGTATGTCTAAGCAAGCATGCCTTCGTATAGATATGTCTCTCGCTCTCTCTCTATGCATGTCTCATTCGCTTGAGATATATAGAATTTTGGAAATTTTAAATCGAAAAATTGCTCCTGGTATCAGGAGAACATCTGACCCGAGGAAGTGTGCTGAAATTTTTGGCGGGAAAACCCCCTGACTCTATGTCTAAGCAAGCATGCATTCGTATAGATCTCTGTCTCTCCCTCTCTCTGCATGTCTCTCTCGCTTACGAAAATCAGAATTTAAAAATTTTTAAGTCGAAAATTGCTCCTGGTATCAGGAGAACATCTGACCCGAGGAGGTGTGCTGAAATTTTTGGCGGGAAAACCCCCTGACTCTATGTCTAAGCAAGCATGCATTCGTATAGATCTCTGTCTCTCCCTCTCTCTGCATGTCTCTCTCGCTTACGAAAATCAGAATTTAAAAATTTTTAAGTCGAAAATTGCTCCTGGTATCAGGAGAACATCTGACCCGAGGAGGTGTGCTGAAATTTTTGGCGGGAAAACCCCCTGAGTGTATGTCTAAGCAAGCATGCCTTCGTATAGATATGTCTCTCGCTCTCTCTCTCTATGCATGTCTCATTCGCTTGAGATATATAGAATTTTGGAAATTTTAAATCGAAAAATTGCTCCTGGTATCAGGAGAACATCTGACCCGAGGAGGTGTGCTGAAATTTTTGGCGCGAAAAATCTAGAGCGTGTGCTTGAGCAAGCATGCATTCGTATACATAGATGTGTCTCTATGCATGTCTAATCGGAACAACGATGTGCCTAAAACCTTACGACAAAAGTTTTCAAAGAAAATTTTTTTCTTTTCATATTTGACCACAAATGACAGTGGTAATAGAGAACCTGATAACTAGACATTAGTGGAGGCGGTAAAAGGATTGGGAAAAACTGGCAAGACATTTAAAGTTGTAAATTCTGATTTTTAATTACCTTTAAATTAGTTATTACATTTGCTCATAACTATAATTTTCAATTCTTATCAATATCTTATAGTATCTAATAAATAATTTCATCTTGACCGCGCAATAGAAGAGAATTTTTTAACATGCTATATCACCTACAGACGACAGAATATACTATTACACATTTTATTAAAAAATATAGTGATAGTTATTACGTACAAATGAAGACGTAAAACAGTTTCATCGTTCCCGGGGCGAGGAACATATGATATCCATAATACGAGCCAGCAGCTCCTTTCGTTGAACTTTTCCTGCGCCAGTCTTAGGGAGTTCGTTGAAGAAGAAAACACCACCTCTAAGTCTTTTGTAGGGTGATACTTGTCCTTGATGAAACGAATAGCGATAAGAAATAAGCGGCGAGATAATATAAATAAGTCTGAGAAAATTCAGCAGCTGTGTCATACTTGCAACATGTTCTTTGACTTCTTCACCCGTCAATGTTGAATTCTGCTTAAGAACTATTCCAGCTGCTGGAAATTCGCCAAAGTCTTCGTTCGGCAAGCCTACAACTACAGTCTCCAAAACGTCCGGTAGCTCAAGAATAATTCCCTCGATTTCAAGCGGAGATATCTTTAGAATGTATGAATAGACTATTATTAGCTTTTGATCATATGATCATATACCATAACTGAATATCGAAGAATCGTTTTATAGATTGTACTATCACCTGATTTCCCTGATACTTGATCATTTCCTTGATTCTATCAACGATGAAGAAGTATCCATCCTCATCGCGGTATCCCAAATCACCTGATCTTAGCCATCCGTCAGCTGGCATAGTCTCCTTAGTTGCCGTTTCATTGTTCAAGTATCCCTTCATTAGTGTCGGTCCCTTAAAACTGTACAAAAACCATACGTGTACAGGGTGTGAGAGTTTGCCGCGAGTGTTAATACATTTCTGGCTAAAGACACTATGAGATATTATAAAATATCATAGAATAAGATACTCTACTTGATAATATTCTATAATGTATCCTGATTATCTACAATCTGAAGAATACCAACCAAAGTTCGCCGACTTCGTTATTCCCGCAGACCTTATGCCCCCGCATAATTTTACAATTGATATTAGAGACTAATTTTCCTGGAGATTCAGGCTTCACATAGGGTCCAGTAAGCGTTACAAAAGTAGTTTCGGTCATGCCATAGCAGTGGTGAAGTACCGCATCCGCAGGCATTATTTTAAGAACTTTTTGCTGGATGTGTTGCGAGACTTTGCCAGCTGATGTCCAGACATGTCGCAAGCAAGATAACTTCTCTTTTGTAAATGTTTTACATTTTTCAATCATTGCCAGCAATGACGGTACTAGGTATAAATTATTGATCTACCGTAAAGAAGAAAAAATAAATAAATAAATATCTGGCATATCATTAATATCCCTACATCAAATACAATCAATTTGTAAACACCTGGTACTCATGTATAACATCGCTAAGATAATTCGCGCTAACGAGCTTTGGGACTATTATTAATTCCGATGCTTCGCACAGACACATCAGCCCCACTATCAAGCCATACGCATGGAAGAACGGCATAAGTCCTAATGCTGATTCGCCACTTCTAGCGTAGACGGAGCTCAATTTTAATGTTTCGACAACAGCTTGATGTGTTAACACGACGCCTAACAATGAGGAGAAAAATTAATGTGACTTGGAGTATGTTGAATAGGAATTTTTACTCTCCTAATGCATATTTTATACCTTTAGGAAGACCAGTACTTCCACTCGATGCTAATATCAGAGCTTCCCGAGTCCCTGCGAAGGTTTGCTCTTCTGGTAGCTTTGGTTTTTCAACGTCAGCTAAATGCTTGCCGTAGTACAAAAGCGAGGACAAAGATTCATGGGGAGAATTCTCATCACTCAATCCCCATACGAATATGTCTTTAATAAATGAATATTCTGAGCATATAGCGTGAAAGGATTCACCGTTTTCGTAAAACTTATCGCCAATCAATTTGGAGCAAAAAACAACGTCTGGTTTTGTGAGATCCAGAAAGTGTCTCAGTTCTCCTGGAAGTTTTATATTCTTATCAATATTATCTGACATGCTTATAGTGAAATAAAAGTAGAAACTTTCCGCAATCGGGAATTCTTTCTTACTTGCCGTATACTTTGGACTCAGCAAAGTACACCTGATTCCTGCGCTTAAAACACCCAACAAAATCCAATAATAATCCAAGTTATTCTCAGAACAGATTGCTATTCCTGAAGCGAGATCTAGATTCCGCAAAATCGAGGCAAGCAATTCGACATTTTTCGAAAGCTCAGTGAAATTCAATTCTTCACCACTCGCTAAATCTTTCTGTTAAAATAATATCATAAAATTGTTGGAGATAGTAATATATTCTCTCTGTTAATTATGGCTAGTATTAATTATACATGCATGTGATAAACAATTGTGTCATCGCTGTATAGATACCTGAACGGTTTGGGAAGCGTATCGTTCACTCCGTGATTTAACATAACTCCAGATATCTTCGTTAGTGGTATTCCTATTGTTTTTAAATTGTATTTCATTGAGATCCATTGCTTTGCGGTATTCTCACAATCTTATGGCTCTGAATAATTGCCGATAAATTACGTAGACACAGATTTACCAGAACATCGAAAAGATCAGATATTATTCTTGTTTTAAATTAGGCAGACTAGCTCTTTCCACAACTGCCAAGACAATGGAGACTGCTGTCTGTGCAAAATGCTGATATAGATAAACGCGAAAACAGATCTGTGCTGACTACAAGTGAAAAAAATTGTTATGAGACCTTCTCTCTTATATCAACAGGTGTGAGAATCAACTTCTATCTATGTGGTGAAGATGGATTATCATAGTATTGGTCTGAACAAGGAAAAAGAATGCTAGCTCTTCGACTACTATTTACAAACAATACTACTAGAAGGAGTAAGGGGTTCGATTACTGCTTCATAAACCGTTGAGTAATTTGAAAATTGTTTTTAATGGTTTTTCTACTATTAGACGGTCGCGTAAAGTAAAATAATTAGTATAATTACAAATATGTATGTTTCATGTTTGGTATAAATATATCTGTACATACATAGTCCATACATAAATGTATTGGAGAGTAACCAAATCATTACCTCTAACAAATACATGTATATCATTAATTCTGCCAAAGTTTCAATATCTTATCCTTTCCACCAGAAGCTACCCGAAGACCATCTGGCGACCAATCAACAGCATAAACTTCATCCGCATGTCCAGGTAAGTCTTGCGCTAACTTCTTAGTTTTTATACTCCAAACTAAAACCAGAAATTGTTATTTCTTATTTAATTCCTGATCAAATACAAAGCTCTTAAATATCTAATCTTTCTTCATTGTATTGAACCTTTTAAAGTCGAATCCGCGCTCCCACTGACAAGTAATCTCGAATCCGCACTCCAAGATATCGAGTAAACCGCCTGAACATGTCCTCTAAGCGACGTGATATACTTTCCTCCATTTCCTTCCCATAATTTGATAGATTTATCAAATGAAGCAGAGGCCAGAAGCCGACCATCCGGTGAAAACTTGACGTCATTTATCAGCTGTTGATGCCCGGTCATTCGAGCTAAAAAATGACTAAAAGTTATCGTTGTTCTGTTTAAATCTAGCTGGAATCTAAAATCGAGAATAAATCTATCCCGCAGAATCTCACCAACTGGCTTCTTGTCCTTATCCGGAATCCACATGAATAAAGTAAAATCATCACTGCCAGATACCAATTTCTCTTCCCCTATTGATTCGTAACGTTTTGTTGCTCGCTCAAGCGGAGTAAGATCAGCAGATGTTTCCAGTGGGTAGTAGGGCCCGGTTCTCAACACATAATCAGTATTTAGAGCCAGGGTGTTTACCCAATGTGCGTGCCCTTCTAATGTTCTGCACAAGACTCCCTAAATTAAATATTTGTGTTCCGTTAATCATATGATAAACGATTTTCGTACTGTGAGGCAGTATTCGTTCAACACCTACATCTGTGGCTCTCCAAACTTTGATGGACCGGTCCTGTGAAGCTGAATAAATAAGGCCTTTTCCTCCCCACTTAACACAAGTGACACTCTTCGTGTGTCCAGCTAAGACCTTAGAAGTTTGTCCAAGCTTTGAGTCCCATATCCTGAGATCGCAGTCCTTTGAGGAACTGACAAAGTACCTGGATTCTTGATTACTGTGATAAGGTTCCCAGCTCAAATAAGTTACCCACATTTTGTGGCCGTTCATCGTCTTGCCTTTAATCAAAGACAGAAAAATAAATTCAGATGTGGATATTTGCTTTCTTTATTAGCTTTTAAGATTCAGATATGTTACCTATTTGTTTTCCGCTCTCTGGATCCCACAGCACTATGCTTCCATTTTTACATGCGGAAACCAACTTCTTACCGCAAGGAGACCATGATATACATAACACCCAGTGCTTGTGACTTTCACATGTAAAATGTGGAGTCTGAGTATGAATATCCCAGAATCTAACTGTCGTATCCCCAGATCCACTCGCCAAATGCTGACCGTTGGGGGAAAATGCTACAGATATTACAGCCTCTTTGTGTCCTTTGGTTAAAAAATATCAGTATTAATTATAATTGAAGACTGTCTTGCTGAATTATCACCGAGATTATTTATTTTAAATACAAACAAACTTGCCTTCGAGTGATCCTGTGCACCTGGTAACAGCTCTGACTTTGAATACAGCTTGAAGTTGATAAACAATTTCAACTACATCTTCGCTGGTACTAAAACCCTTTTCCAAACTTTTCTCTAAACACTCTGTTATCTCTGTATCGTTAACGAAAAATGCTAAGGGTACAGGGTCGTCCTCTTGGAGTAAAGCGTTGCATATTAGTTGGAGTTTATCGACTGTTATGTCGATTGGTAAATCCAGCAAACCACCTGGCAATATTTCTCCAGTGTCAGATTTAAATCGTGATAAAACTCGCTTCACTTCTTCCGACGTATCGATCTCCATCGTTTTTTCCGGAATTTTAAAACGCTGTTTGACTTTTGGGCTCAGTTATCAACACAGGGGATTCTTTAACCTAACTTTTGAAACACGTGTGATATCGGACTTATGAATATAGATTAGGTTAAGTCTTGTGTTTATCATGACGAGTCTGCAGCCATCGTGTGCTGCCACCGCAGCGGGCGCACTTTGAACAACGAGCATGATCGAGTGGTAACAGTGTCGATCTAAAGTCAAATCGATAAAATCAAAAATTATCTGAAATTTGTTGAAGTAGCCGAAAATTTATTTGTATTTTATTTTATTTACCTAACGCTGCTGCGCTTTGCGCGACGTTCTAAATTAACATAAGTCTAAACTAAATTCAGATCTATTTCTGAAATTGCACTGCCTTACCTAGATCCAAAGGACACCCGCTTCCGAGTCAGCACAAGTAAAGGATCGCCTGAAACTTCATCTCTCTTTCTCATCACTGCTATCATCGTTCGGTTGGAGGAATAACATGTTTAAATAACCAAAAAATTCTTCACCAAACTTAACTCCCGCCTTTATAAGAAACTTCGCGAATAATGCCGTACCAACAAGTTGAGCATACGGAATTAATTGCGTTGGGAAAACTGGCTGGAATTTCAGCTGTTCCTGGTGTATTTCGGTAAATAATCACTGTAATTTTATTGACGCGTAGCATAGCCTAACCTAATCCCATAATCTCGTTTACACATTGAACACATTTTTTGTCAATTCTTGTTTCTATTGCAATATTGAATTATTGATACTATTTCAGCATTATTACGGAGCTATTGGCACTGCAAGTACCTCCGGAAGATATCTATGCCTTACTTGGGAGAATCTGTCAGATACCTCGTAAGAAAAAGGACGATGTAGCCAGACACAAATCTGATAAAATAAAAGGAAATTAATTATTGTTTGAAATCATTTATTAATTGATAAGATTCTTCTGTTTTAATTCAAATCCTCATTGATAGCAAATATTCTTCAGTCGATTATTAATGTGTAATTGACTTTGTGACTGGTATCTTAAGTAGCCAGATTAGTGACTCCATTTTGCAGCAAATTTGAACATGAAAGTATATGACGTCAACAAATTTGTGTCCGTATGATTTTCTTATGAAATAAATATTACGAAATGTTATTGGTGGTTTTTCTTTCATTTCATGTAAATCTCTATTTTATTTAATGACACATAAGAGTATTTAGGAAAAGGTTAAAGAAAAAGTATAACAATGAAGGCGTCTCCTCGCATCGCGACCGTCGCCCATAAGTATTTTCGGATGATTTTCAGAATGTATATGGGTAAATCCCATGGTAAGTCCGTTATGATACTTATTAGTGAAATAGAAGGCAGTGAAATTGACAAAAGCGTGGCGCCATATTGCCTGCTTGTGTTTGGTTGCCGTTGTGGCGCGTGGTCAAGAAATATTAATATTGTAATTAATCGCCATGTCTGATAACCAGGTGAGAGTTAATAGCTTAAAAAATAACAGTACCAAAGTAATCGTATAATTATCTAACAAAATAACGTTGAAATTCACTTCCTCGATCCGTAAACTTAACCGCTATAACCTTCCCTCAATTTTAGGAACAGAAGCCCGAAGCCGGCCCAGGAGACGCGAATTCGGAGTACATCAAACTCAAAGTCGTAGGAAATGTGAGTTTCGAATAAATAAACTATAAAAAACAATAATTAATCCAATACGTTAATTATTACGTCAAATTTTCTTCAATTTTCTATCCTTAGGACAGCAACGAAATTCACTTCAGAGTTAAGATGACCACCCAAATGGGGAAGCTGAAAAAATCTTACAGTGATCGTGTGGTTAGTTCAATTTCCATTATATTCACTATTAGTTTTTATTCTTACCATTGATCAATTTATTCGTCGATTTTTCGTATTTATTTTTTTTTTTTTATTACCGCAAGTTTTCTCGATTCTTAAACCAACTCGAAACATTTTTTAACACTCAGCGACGTCGAGAAAATATTCATCGATCGCTTAACCACACATACCATGTGCTATGGTTTTATCTACTTATTTTTTTCTTCAATGTGTTTAAAAGTTGATTCAATTCAAAGGTGTGTTAATATTTGAGATAGTTTTGATACGAAGTGACATATTTTGGTAATTAGTTTTTAGTAGAAAGACCACAATCTTAAATAATTTGTGCATACTTATCATTAAACTTGATGAATCATCCGGATCTCTGATATTTTACATGAAATTTGTCTCATTAGGGAGTACCAATGACGTCGCTCAGGTTTCTTTTCGATGGCAAAAGAATTAACGACGATGAAACACCAAAACAGGTATAAACAACCAAAGTTGCTATTAGATTGATTCATTTTTCTATCAAATTATGATCAAAAAATAGAATATAAGTTGTAATTAATAAGACAGACACAAGATAATTTAGAAAAAAAACTTTACAAAATGTAAAGAAACTGAATCAATTCCAGTCATTTTGTATACATAATTCGAAAATGCATGATGAACTGAGTTCAGATTGAATAAATGTCCGTTGTTTTCCAGTTGGAGATGGAGAATGACGATGTAATCGAAGTTTATCAGGAGCAAACAGGTGGTCAGTACTGAAGGATTAAAAAGCAAAGGGCCATGTAATTTGGTTTCAATATTTTTAAAGTGGAAGTGATTAACGTAAACAAAAAGAAAAGAAAACAAAACAAAATTAAATTAAAACAAACAAAGAAAAAATAAATGGACAAGGTTATTAAATAATATGCATATGTATGTTAAAAAGAAATCATTATGTAATTTAATTTTCACATAATCTGGATGTGCTGTTCAAACATTCCTCTAAATTTTTAATGGCAATTCGACTAAATATCGGTACAAGCTTTTCGTCTTCTTATTTAGCTTGTACTGTGAATAGTCGGACTCAACATCACTTGCCCATAAATAACGTGTAATTTATTGACTATCTATATGATTACCGCGGAATTGGCTCATCTAATGTCTCATGAACCCTGTTTTCTTAATACAACTGATTATCTTTAGACCTTAACTACAGATAATGATAGAATCGAATATCTAGTTCGAAAATGATGAGTAAAGTAGAACTTAGATGTTGCGATATTGAATTAACATGAAATTGTTACATGTCAGATTGATTTACTAGTTCATAATAAATAAATAATGCTTTAAAATTTGATTTTCATCATCTAGTTCATGGATTTTCATTTTATGGTTAAGAGCATGCCAGTTAAAATGAGCCATTGAACTTGAGAAAGATTTATCAACATTGCTACACATTGGCTAAATAATTCAAGTACGTTTTTTGTTTTTTATAAACTGGAGAAGTTTTCATCAGAAAAAGGTTCTATTTTTTTTTTTTCTCCATTATAATATCTACGTGAAACTTTTCATTAGTGAAATAATTTCTTGAATTTCTATCTTAAAATTCTTAAATTTAATTCAGCTTAGAAAACAGGATAGAAAAAAAAATCTATATGGATTCTTTCTTTAAAACATCAAGAAGTATGGATGATTTCAGAGTAATAATTTTTTTTTTTTTCCTGGTATACACAAATATTGCTTGGTTTCTTTTTAGCGTAAAAACAAAAAAAAAAAAAAATAACTGATAAGTGAACTAGAAGTAAATAATAAATTGATTATAGAGGTCTTATGGGAAACCGGACGCAAGGAAACCGTTAGCAAATGTTACTTCAATTATTTCTAAATACTTTTATTATTTTAATAAATAAGTTGTATCTTTACTGAAGTGTAGAATGCCAAATGATTAATTTTTAGAAAGTTAAACTATTGTCATTTCAATTAACAGAAATTATTCAATAAACTTAGGTAAAAAGAAATATTTTTCTACACTGACCGTTGAACTCATCGTATTAATCTATCTTCGATATAACGCAATTATTTCGATAATTGTATTTTATTTCTTCTGCCTGCTGCTTATTGCGACAGAGCACCACACGTTCATCGATACAGTTACAGTTGAAAACAATTGTTTATTTTCGCTTTACTACGTACTCAAAAACACCAGCATGAAATATTAGAAATAGTACCTAATACTAGTATGTCATTCCCTAAGCATGTGTATTCAAAATAAAGTATTCATAATACAAAAAAAAAAAAAAAAAAAACCTGTAAGGATTAAATAGTTGAACTGAATTTGAAACATCTTAAAGAGAAAATAGCCAAACGTTTGGCTCCCGTTTCTTTTTTTTAATCACATTCGGCGAATCAAATCGATTAAAAAATTATCTCAATAAGTAGTAGAGCTATTTTTTATTCTAGATTCACAATTTTCTTCTCATCTGAAGAATTGATTTTAATCTTTCAGAAATTCGTTATAACATAATAAATCTCAAGATATTTGTAACAAGGATTACAATAAAACTAATTTGGACGATTATTAATTAATAATTTTTTTGCCGAATGAGTAAATTAGTCCAATTATTTTTTTTAGAATTGTTTTTATTTATTATCAAACTACCAACTCTTAATAACAAATCTTTCAGGCGATTAGAATTTTGTCGCAACATCTAAACAACATTGCTATATATTCAAAGTACATATAAATATATATATATACACATAGATCAACTGATCGCCCCCGAGGTCAGCAGATAATACAATACTTGATTAGCCGATACCGTACACATATTATATGTATATAAACAATCCATAAAATAATTCCGCACTTTATTTTTATTTTTTTCATTTTTGACAAAAAGAATACGAAGAAGAAAAAGAAGAAAAGTCAGTTACAGGAAGATCTAAATTACCTATATTGATTTTTTTTTTCTTTTAAACAAAGTACAATATTTTTTAAATACAATATCACCGCTAATTTACCTTGCCACTTACATTACTGACTACAATATATCCTTACTTCGAAAGCTACCTATAAACTGCTCAGTGTATGTTGAACTTGAAACTAGAACTCTTGAATCTATTGACTCAAATTTTTGTTACCCTGTAAGCGGAAGGTCTTAAAACTACCTACTTTGATAACGCGCAAGCGATATTTATTTAATTTAAATAAATGAAATCATTCTATGGGGTGATAAAAACGATTAAACATATACATAAATATACCTATACATATAAAGAGAAAGAATAATAAACATTGATTATATGTATAACACTGCCTTGTTTAATTTAATTTCTTCATTTTATAAATAGCTTATTTCTCAACGCCTTTATTATTATTATTATTATTATTATTATTATCATTATTATTATTATTATAATTGTTTATTACAGTCAAACAAATAACGAAAAATAACAAACAAAAAAAAAGTCAGTGAAATTTTCCTTGCAACTCGAGGGTCTAAATATAATAATAATTATTATTATTACTAATATTGTTATATCCCACACCAATAGCGGATCGAAATGAAGAAAAAATACTTCAATTTCAAAGCTATTTTAATTACTAAAATTTTCTTTTTCTAATATCTCTGCCAAGAAGCTGCAACCAGTAGTTTCATTGCCTAGCTGTCAAAACTACATGTATAATTCATTCAATATGCAAGAAACATCACGAAAAAATCTTCCACAGTTCTTCAGATCTTGCACATAGGTAAATAATAATATTAATAATAATAATTATTATTATTCGGGTAAATTGAACCACACCATATCGTACACAGCCTATAATTATTATTGTTATTGTTTAATCAATTAATCATTATCATTATTAATATTATTATTATTATGTCAAAACGCATAAATTTAAATATTCGTCAAACTTTCACACACTGACTTCATTAATTAAATAATTATTCATTGATAATCATTAATACATGTTCAATCAATATATGATTGGTATAATCCCATTAGATGAAGGAATCAAAGGATTTACAATTTCATTGAAATGATAGAATTCAGTTGATGAACTGAACTAAAAGTTATTTGTTATGAAAAAAAAAATATATATTTTGAAAACGATTGAGAAACTGATATCCAAATATAGTTAAATATGTATATAATATTTTGATTAATTGAAAATAACAATCTTAGCCAGAAAAAAAATGATGAATTATATCAAATATTTCGAAAATTTTTGTTATAAGATTTATTCAAAAATAGATCATCCGCAATGATATTTTGGATTATAGTTTAAACTAGCTTTATCAAATTTATTTATGTAGGTATATACGCGGCGATCGGACGAGCTCATGGACCGCTTGATATCAAATTATATGTATAGTAAACAAGATTTTTTTTTCAATATGATAGCAGCCTATAACAGAGCAGCAATTTTGTATTGAGAATATCAAAGAATTGGTTATACAATTTGCGAAAATCACCGCTTCGTTTTAAACAGAGATTCTCTTTATACATAAGTTAACTAACTAAACTTGTTACATTGACTTAAAAATTATGTTTCATTAACTCATTTTTCTATACAATTCGAACACTATAGTTATTACATCTTGTAGTTGATTCATTATTTTTTTTTTTTTTTTTTCGTTTTTTTTTTTTTTTTTTTCTTTAATATTTTTCTTTTTGTTGTTTTTTTTCTCAACATATTTATATATACTTAAATAAAATATACAATGTATACTCGAGACATATTGAATTTCTTTTTCTATCGAGTTACTCAAGATCTATTTAATATAAACAATTTAGTCCAGGCTCCGGTTCATCATCACGTGTATTAATACTTTCAATAATTATTAAATTTATGCTTAGTTTTTTGTTTTATTTTTTTTTTATCGATAATCATTGCGTCGTAATAAATATATTGACTATAAACTATCAGAGCAACGTATTTTTAATTTTTTTTTTTTTTTTTATTTTTATTATTTTTTTTTTGTTAAAGCGTTATTATCGTTGGCGAGGCATTTGATCATTATAGACGTATATTAAAAACGAAAAGAATCTTAGGCGTTATTTATGAAATAGGTATCAATGATTGTTAAATAATGTTACAAGTCATAGCGCATCACGATGCCATACCCAAGTCTTCTTTGTATGATCAAATCTATGAGCTATCCACTGCTGTTCCAGTAATTGATATCTGTCCTGACTAAGATACAGAGGTTTACCTCGCCTGAAATCACAAAATTAATATAAATTTCAACATTTTTTATAATACCAATAATGAGATAGAGAACAGAAATGCTTTGAAATATTGTCTGAAACTGAAAGATCACTCACTTCAGATCCCTATCTTCCTCGTCGAACTCATCTAGGTACAAAGAACCCCATAAACAGGCTCTCCTTCCTCTTATCACAATTACATAAGTTGATGTGACGACCAGATATATGCCAGTTCCTCCGCCACAATCAATGGAGTGCTAAATAAATCACAATAGTATCTATAGGTATAAGCAGGAATTCTCATTACAAAAAAAAAAAAATAAATAAATAAATAAGAGGCAATCAACTCATTTTTCTGTAATTATTGATCTACCATACCTGAACTGCTTCGCAAATACTGTGTTGTTTGCAACAGTTCTGTTTCAGACAAACAATAGTTCCACACAAAAGACATATGCTTGTTTCTCGCGGTACGGAGTGACATTGACGGCATTGTCTTTCGTGATAATACTATAAAAAAGAAATAGAGTGTTATTCATAATGTTAATTCGTCGCAAAATATTATGGAAAAGAAAAATCTTTTTTAACCAGTATTTTAATTCTTACCGTAAAGATTTTCTCATACTCCCGCGGTAAGCTTAAAAGTTTGGGAACCTGCCAAGATATATGTTGCGTTGATATAAGGCTTCTAGCTGCGCTCGCGTTTCTATTAACGAAGGCATTGAATTGATCCAACCAAAGGCGTGGTACAGCCACGCTGGCCTCATTATCTTGCCAATTTAACGCTACAGCTGAATTAAAACATTCCCAATCCATACCGCCGCTTACCAATTTCAAATAATAAACTAATCTAACAAACTCTGTTTGTGGTGTACGAACTAAGGGTAACGGTTCTTCGTATAAATGATAACGAAGTAGTGCAGCTACTCGTAAGAACGGTAGACACAGCTTTTGAACCTGAAATTATAAACGATTAAAATTAATTATTAAGTCTAACGCGATTCCAGTGCTAAACTACTTACTTGAGGCTCTAAAGATTGGATGTTCGATCTGGCGAAGTTTATGGACGATAAACTATTCTGATAAAGCTCACTATCATTGAAATAGCTAACTACGGAGTAAAGAGCTTCTTCCAAAGTGGTCGGAGCCGCTTCGCAAGCCCTGCCTCGGCTTCGCAAAGTGCTTCTTTCAGCTCTCGATAAATTGTAGCTAATTTGCGTGATCACTTGATAGTATAGAAGATTGTAAACTACTTTTACAACCGTTGAGAAATAAGCTGTGGAAGGAAAAAAAACAGATGTATGGATTAGATCTGTTCTCAAATACACGGATCGCAGTTTTCTAGAATCCATTATGCTACTTACTCTGATCTAAATGTAGAGGAAGTAGCAAAATAAACTGTATAAGAAGAGCTGTTGGGTCCCTGAGTAGAAGAGGAACTTCTTTTTCGACCGGTATCAGAGCGAGAGGAGCTGTTGGTTCAGAAGGCAGTCCTGAAAGTTGTTGCCAAGTCTGCCATACGGGCCAATTAGTTAGAATCCTTGCGTGCATCGCTAGCACATGAAGAAGAGCAACTGAAATATTGATGAAAGCGTGTTGAGTTGAGTTCTACGTAGTTGAAAAAAAAAAGAGGTAACATTTCATTTCATTTTGGGTAGATGCGAGATTTTACCAATGCAATCACGTTTCGGTGTCAATGGAACAGACGTTGTGGGTCCAGAACACAGGGATCCTCCTCTCTGTACTAATTCTACTTCGAAATTTGTCCGAGCAACCGAAGTAACGAATAAAAACAAGCTTTGATGACTAGGCGTACTGTTTTTTTGTTTGTACTTTAGGTAAGTTATACCAGTCATATCTTCCATAGCTTTTCCCATAGCAACAGCCAAATTTGACGATATCTGAAACTAGTAAAATTTCATTGTAGTAGATCTGATGGTAATATAAAACATTTATTAACCAGAGGCCTGATTTTTGACTGGTGAAACACAGGCTTACAGGATTTCGTTGTATTTCTTTAAGGAAGGAATTCAACTCTGTTAAAATAGCCGTAGTAGAGGCATGTCGCGAACGAACTACCGCCGTACACTCCCCAAGCTGTGGTGATAGTGGTAATACCGAATTTGCCAGTTGTCTACAAAGAGGGCAAAAATATTCTATATCCTGGGCTAAATTCTGTTGACGATGCTGCGATCTAAGAGATTGAAGGTAAGACTTTAGGCAATCCAAGTGCAAGTGGTGACCACAGGTTTGGACGTGGACTCCGCCTTCCCATCCCAGATTCACAGAAAGCAGCCAAGATAACTGAAATCATAAGACACATACATACTTCAATAAATTTCTAAAGAATCGATCTGTACAAGTTTCATAGTTTTTCTCCAAACAGAAAGAATATCTTAGGAACTACCGCAGATTTCCCTAACGTTCGGGACGGACTTACCGTGTCAAAGTCTCTGTTCATTTCGAAAATTCTCTGCTCAAAATGCGCGCTACGAGTATCACCCTTAGGAATTGGTGGATCTTCATCGGAAGTGGGAAGTACAAGGCGTTCCGAATGCTGTCTCTCGTGACTAATTACACTTGTTGCCTAGACAGAGAGTTTATTTCGTTAAATTAAATTCCTCAATGAATTTTTATATGAAAACCTAAGGTTCGACTTTACCTGAACCAATACGACAAGTCCGATCGCCTTATCCTCGCTGTTGGGAGTAGTTTGATTACATATAACGCAGTCCCATTCCTTCTTGCTAGTCATCTTGGTCATTTCTTCTTGCTCGCTCCAATCCATACCAGATACGCCAGGTTCGGCTGTAAAACGATGTAAATGAAAGATAAAAGATTCCGTAAGTAATGAAGTTTTTTATTTATTTTTTTGCACTTTTTTATCAACATTCCCTCACCAGTTTCTGGATTTGTTTCCATGAATTTGTTCTGTTGTTTAAGAAACTCGGCCAATACTTGCTCCTGCTTTTCTTTAGCTCTTCTCCGCCACTCCTCTCTGTCGCGATTCTCCTTTTTGCGTTGTTCCTCCTCGTCCATACGAGGCCAAAGACTATTTCTGGTTTCCATTATGTTTTCTTTAGATGCCGGATCTAGATTTGCTATTTTATTCAGAAGTTGAGCTATGAAGAACGGACCATCGCCGATACGAGATTCTTGTTGAGAAGCTGCCGCAGAGCTACTGCTGCTACTACCAGCCTCATTTTCCATTTGATTAATATGTTCTGGATTATAGCTGTCAGGTATACCGGATAATTGCGAATGTAGTTTCAGCAGCAATGAGATTATACTCTCTCCAACGCTCGCTGTCTGGGGTTGAGTAGATCCAGTCTGGAAAAAAAATAGTCAAACATAAATCTTTCAGTTCTTTTCTTCATAATTGATATCCCATATTATTAGAAGTCTAAAAAAACAAAACTTTTTGCTAATCCGATAATATTACCCGAGCTTCCTTCCGCTTGAAATGATTATGAGAATTTGAAGTAGAAGGAACAATCTCAGTAGTTGTTATCCCTGAAGTACCAAGTCTAGTATACATATTTTGCGCAGGTACAACTTCGTTGCCTGCCATAACTGCAGGCCGTTGGGGTGCAGGAAGCAGAGCAGGTTGTCCACCGTCCATGTCTGTAAAAATTTACCAATTTTCCATTTGAATTTTGATTTAAGTTCATAACTTTGAAATTACTTGAACCAGACTTGAACATACCATCAGGTGAGAGACCAGGTTCGTTCAGAGCTATCGCCATCGTTATAGGATTGTCTGTTGACCCGCGTAAAGCCCTTTGTAAATTGGGAAGTAAATCATCATCGCTATTGACTCGTGGTGGTATAGCGACGATTCCATCTTCAGGAATGATGCTGAATTCTACTTAAATAATCATTGGTTATTAGTATTCATAAATTATTAAGTGAGAAGTTTGAAAAGGAAGTTTTATATTACCGTCACTGGATCGGAGAGCTGGCAAAGGACCCGTATCCATTGGAGGAGGTGTTTCGTTGGTATCATCGATTATGTCTAAAGGAGGCAGCGCAAGTACGCCTAGTGCATCTTCGTCTCTATCGTCATTCAACATTAGAGAGTTAGACACGTCTGTCATGGAACCTTGAATTTCCCACTCAAATTCGCCTGTTGATAAAATCAAGAAATGCATAGACATTGATGAAATTCTACACTTCTCAATATTTTTTTCTTTGAGCTCATACATTTAATGGAAATTTTTTTTTATTACAACAGAAGAAAAAAATCTTTCAACAAAAAAATAAGATGAGAAGTTGAACTTTAGAAAAAAAAAAGTTTCCCACAAGAATAACATATTTTGTTCTGTAGATTACGAATCTGCACTGAAAAAATAGGGATTCATTTATGAAAAACAGAAGTTACCTCATAAAAACTCCATAAAACCCTACAAAAATTTAAAATCCATAGCATTATCAAATGTCCCCCTTTGAACCGTACAAATTTTGCCTGTAGTATTTTCCTGTATCTTTCCTAGTTTTCAAAATATAAACCTGGCTCGTTTAGAATGGACCATACTCACTGTCTGAACTGTTTGACTCTTGCTCCTGGACTAGAGTAATACGAGGTATTACTGTCCTCAGGTTTTCAGATAAGCTATCGCCTTCGTACCACCCGGCTAAATCCATGTCTTTTATGATTCTAGAAGCTCCTAATCCACTGTATTGACAAACTGGATTTGTCTGTAGAAATTGAAAAGAGTTATAAAAAGAGTTTAAACAATGGGAAGCTGCAAACTTTTAAAAAAATTGTTCAAGTTCCTTACAGATTTGTCAGGAAGTTCGGCAGTGACGATCGCCATTTCAAGTAAATAAATAGCCAATGCCATAATATGTTCAGAAACATTGTGACCGTTAACAGCTTTGTACAATACGATGTAAATCATTGCATGAAACACTCTGGATCTAAGAACGAGTCTTGGATCATCGTAGTCTGATGAAACAGGGGCAGGATGACGAAATGGAGGCCAAGGAGTAGTGCCGTTCTTAAGTTTTCCACTTTGTTTAACACTGTAAATAATACCATCATATAGTATTGTTTCCTCTACGAATATTCCTACATTGATCATCGGCAAACAAGATTAAAAATAAAGCAACTCACTACTCAGTATATCTGTCCATAGATACTTGAAAGTCTGTTCGATGAACAGCTCTCAGTAGAACGTGAAGAGGGTCGAATAACTCGTCCCAAACACGAGGTTTCGGTCCGTACATTCCTTGCTGCATGCTTCCGCTAGCTTCAAGGCTCGGTGCCCTGTATTGCGCTACCTAAAGGGAGGAAATGTTCAGTTTGATTTTCATCTAGAGATTAGTTTTCATTTATCGGAGGACTCACCTCAGCCAGGACTGACTCAAACTCTCTATTAGCTGTAGTGCCACATCGTTCAGGCATAAGTTCCATAAGTTGACTGTGAGTTTTGTCACCGATGCATAGCAAGGTGACCATTTCAAGGCACGATAATTCGGGGTCTGATAGCCCTGGAAATTTAATGAATGATATGAATACTAGAAATCGTGAGATTCTCCAAAGCATAAGAGAAAGATGATCCTTTGGAAGAAGTACCTAAGTTAGTCCGCACGTTAATTAACGTAGCTAAAAATGTTAGACAACTTTCTAACATCGGAGTATCGTGCTCTCCTTCTAGATAGTCATTCTGAGGTGGGTGAAATACATTCAAACTCATCCATTCTCGTACATGGAACCTGTAGAATGGATATAAAGATGGATTAGTGTATTATAGACAACTGCGAAGAGATATAAGAACGTAATTCGAGTAAAAAAATATGTGTTCCATTACTTTTCAATAACAGTCTTCAAAAACACCTCCGGTTGTAATTGTGTAGCGCAAATTTGCAGCAGATAGACGTCAGCGTCTACCATAGAATTACAAAAGTTGCATTGTATGTAAGTCATAGCTTGACCTCGTATCTGCACACCATTACGAACCCACAATTTGTTATGAATTTCGTAAGAAGCCACCTAAAAACAAAAACAAAACAAAAATGAAGGATCTAAAAATGAAAAACATTTAAGGAGACTGATGAAAGACAGGCGAGTTATTTGTCAAACTTCCGGGTAACAATTCACGAAAATCCAAATTGGGGGGATGTTCGAAAATTTTACAATTAGAAGATTTTCTTTCAAGAGAGAAGCATTTTTAATTGAAATCATAACAAAAGTAAATAATTAATTATTCAAATAACTTTATTTCATATTCGATAAATCGGATTATCGTATGCAACAAGTGTATGCTATAATAATGATATAATGAATGGAAAATTACAAAAATATTACATTTCTTTATTATATTAGTTTTGCATACGTTTTTATCGGTTATCTCAGGAATTTATTTTTAGATTTATGCGGTTCACGAACAAATTCTTTCATCCGCAAAAATAAAAAATAAAAAATGTTGAATATTAAAAGAAAGCTTCCTAACTTTCGGATATTTCCGATTGCCTGGATCTCGGAGAGTTCGATATAAAATAGGGAAACAGGATTAAACGGAACGGGTGAGACAATGTGTTTCTGAAATGTAACGTTATTTTTCTTATGAAATATATTCATAAAATAAATATTTCAATAAATGAAAATCTTTCGCGTTTCTGTGTTTCTCTTTCTTTACGAGAAATAATGTCTTTGGCCGATTAACAGTCTCGAGACGCATTTTCTTATAAGCTGCGCAGTAATTTGAATGATTATTGAATCTGAGCTGTTGATTCACAATGAATAATAAAAATGATAAATAAATATATTCATCTCTCAATTGTAGTAAGTATGTAATGAATAATTGATTTGAAAAACGAAAGATATCGGCTGACCGCAGAGTAACGCTGTGACTAAGCTACTCAAAATTCTCCTAAACTGTCCCCACCCCCATTCTATGATCCTTATTAATCATACCTAACGGTGCCGACCCCCCTCTACCATAGATACTTTACAGTCATCGTCACTATATTTTCTATATATAGTTAAAATTCATAAGGCATCATCGCTGACCGCACAGTTCATCATCATACAATTGATAATCATTTGATAAACCGAGATCATCGGATGTGTGTGTGTGCTTTGTGTATAGTTTGAATTGAAGGGGAATCCCCACTATCCAAGCGATATCGTTTACACTGATGCCAATGTAATCCAAGATAGTGTGTATACAGTAGTCCCTCGGTACTAGTTTCATTGTTCGTGAGCAAGTAGCAACGGAAACGGCTGCAGTCGCGCTGGGGTTCTCGCGTCGGTCTCCTCGCAATATTATACAGTCATAACAGAGTAACCGAGGGGCTTGCCGAAAGCTGATGCGCGACTCCGCCATCTATATTTAATTTTAAGTAAAACCAGCAGCACTGCAGCAACTGTGCTTAGCTTTCAGTTTTAATAAAGAACAAAGGAAGGAAGGCAAGCAGCAGGCTTAAGTTAGTAGTGGTCATCGAACTTGGAAGGAAACCGATGCGGAATTGAGTCAACTGAATCGAGTCCGAGAGCTCGAAACCTTGAGGAAATATGAAAGTCTTTAAAACGATGATTCTACCGCAATGTGTTCGTCTGTTATTTGTGTTCCTTATACACGTGGATTATTACAAAAGTGTTGACGGAGGGCTGACCGGTATATTAGGTGAAATAACCGAAGTCCTTCAATTCGGTAAAGAAGTAACAGTCGACCTTCTAGAATCTTGGGATTTAATTTCGGACGCTGGACCTGGTGCAGACGCTGGTCCAAATTATTATCCGTTTATGAAACGTAACGAGAGAAAAGTTATGAACAAATTATCATCGTTGTCCAGAAAGATTGAAGCGTTCGAATTGAATTCACAAATACGTCAATCAGTGGCGTTTGAAAATTTATTAAAACAGATACACCAACAAACCCAACTGATGAATCATTTGAACGAATTGAACGAACAGATAACGAGAGTTACAAGAAATTACAGATTCTTTCAACACTACGCTAACGCACCTGAGAAATACGAAATGTTTACTTTAGAGGAATTTGTCACGTGGTGTGTATCTCCGGATAGTGGTATACCGGAAACTCTCGAAAAACTTCATACTCTTATTATACCTGACAAAGACGGTTTCGGTAATCAAAATCTACTAACGCTTCTTGCGAACAATTTGAAGGTGAGTTATTCTGCAAACAAAAACTAAATAACTGATCTCTTTTTCAAATATAAAGAAGCGGACAGAGCTTTGGCTCGACTATATTTTTCGAAGGCTAATTTGCGAATCTCGTAACGGCATTACCTAATTGTCTCGCGTATAATCATATTGCTCGCGCGATAGATAAGTCAGCGAGCCTGTAAGCAATGCAATGCACATATACACACGTCGTTGTAGATACGGTCATTCGTTGAATTGGAATGTAAATAATATTGAAGTCTGAGTCAAGAACAAAAAAAAAACAAAAACAAACCGACAACAACTTTTAATCTTTGTCGCTTGACGCATTTTGAATGATTCAAATAACTCTGGCCGAAGTATAGTTTATGTATTGCAAAGGTCAAAATTTCGAACATGACAAATTTACTTCCTTTCTCTTCTCCGAGTCCTATACCTACTCTCAAAACGAGGGATAAGAATTTTTAGAAAAGTAATTGAAAGACACGAAAGTTTGGAACAAAATGTGTACGAATGTGTATTATACCTATGTAGCATAACAACTTGTGTGTAGAATAAATAAGTATATTGAGCATGCGCGTAGTCAATAGGTACAGAGCTTTTACATAGGTGGGAGAGAATATGGTGGAGTTCTGGTATAAGTAAGAGTGGGAAAATCGAGAGGGGGACAAACGACCCAGGGACTCAAAAGGTCCCCCTCTTACTTTTAGTCAGGAAGAATTCAGTACAACCGCGATGTGGATTCGAGCTCTGACAGTTCTCGGTTTCCGTAATAAATAGTGTCACAGTTAAATAAAAAAAATAAGTGCGTCGTCAACTTATTCCGTAACTAGTGACTATTACATATGATATTTCTTAAACAGTTGAATTTACCGTTATACACTTTACTAAGTCCGTATCCCCTTTTAACAACGTCAAGTCTACCTGCCTATCTATATACGCATATATTGCAATAACAGTTCTCCCCTCGTCTTGCAGTTTTATGTATTCCCAAAGCACAGCAGCAGCTCGTTAATCGAAAGAAAGAAAGAAAAGGCGCAGACGTTAATATCGTGTCTGACATTACAACACCAGACTTTGAAAAGATAATTTAACTATGTACTTCCGTCTAGTTTATTATTGAAACCCAGTCCTAGATCGCGAGTACATAATAACGACAGAATAAATTAAGATCGAAAGTTTAAACTGCACGTCGAAGTTCGCTATAGTTCTCTCTTTGTTAGATCCGCGATACAGACACATACGTTATACATGTAGTTAGAAGCGGGCGTAGGTTATTGCGTGTTTGATAACCGTGTAATTTGAGAACAACACCGGTATAACACTCTTCAGTGTTTCGTAAATGTATAGGTATACATATGTAGACTTTGCTGATGATGATGACGACAGTAATTAAACAACGGTTTAACTATTACCAACGCTTGAGTTTTGTACATTAAAAGATCAAAGATGAAGAGAAAATAGAAGGAAAAAAAATCCACAACAAAGAAGAATTTTTGAATTCATGTTATCTCACGTCGTCATCCCAACCGCATGTTATTTCCCGCTCACTATCGGATCGCGTTCAAATATATACCATGATATTTTAAGATAAATAAGCAGTATACTGGCAAACGGTTATATATATATATATATATGTATATCAGTTTATATAAACACGCATGAAACTCTACCGCGAATTGATAAAGTTATTTATTAATTTGAATGTTATATTAAATACGCAGTTGTGCTTTGCTACGGGACGACATAATAACGCGAATAATTTCAGACCCTAACTACTTCTGAGAACAAGTATACATACATATAATAAAAAGAGAAAACCGGTTGAACATTATAATTTTCGTCAAATAATTGAAAACAACAAGGAAAAAAAAAAACCCCTGAAGTAATGAGGCGTTGATCACGATCTCAGACTCGTAAAAAAAGAAATAAAAATGACCAATTTCCACCTCCTGATATTTCTACTAGTGGGAACTTGTTCCCTAAGTGGATCATCAGATGTATTACGATTATCATCGGTCGACACTCTCCGGCGTGAGCTGGTTAACGTGGAGAGTAGATTATTGGAAAAGTTAGACTTCCCGTCAGCTTTACTGGACCCGGAAATGCGAAGGAGATCTGTTCTGATGATCATAAAAGACTACGCAAATTTCGATGATAAATTAGAGTCGAGATATCCGAAAACGAGAGAAGAGCATCTTGGCTTATTGAAATCTGTATGGGCTTGGGCACTGGCTGAAACTAACTTGCAAAATATAAACGGTCTTTACGCGGCCTTCGGAAGAATGCAACAGATATCAATCGAGAGTCACGCGACTGTTGAGGAAGAAACGTGGATTAATTTTGCCGAAACGATATTAAACGACCCGAAAGTATCCGTGGTTACAGCTTTGTCCCAAATTTTCGACCTAATAATAAACGAGAGGTTGTTCATATCCGCCGCGGAGGTAAAGAACAAAAAAAAAAAAAAAGAAAAAAACACGGGGGGAAGAGATTCAATGAGTTTGCGTATTATTGATTTCAAACGCATTTCATTAACTCTTGTTGTTTCAGGAGGGGTCTGGAGCGATTTGCAATGATCAGCAATCTCCCCAACAGTTACTATACAATCTATACAACAGTATAGCAGTTACCGAGATAAAGGGATATGCTATGATACAGTTCTCATGGATGCTGTTAAGGCTTTACAAACAAGGTAAATCTCAAGAAACATTTTCCGAAATAAAATTAATAAAAAAAAATAATAACTACAACACAATCTCCACCTTCCTTGCAGCTAATTTTACCGAGGAGAAAGAACTCACTAAAAATCGATACGAGATAAGAATGACTGAAACTCTAAAAGCCGTAAAAACTGCCATGGCATTTGCCTCTCAAGATCTGTGGAGATGTGATCCGCCACATCCGATTGGTAAAACAAACTTGCAATTAGTGTAAATAATGAATGATCGATTTGTTTTTTTTTTTTTTTTTTTTTTTGCAGGAAATGATGCTTACACAGAGTTGACATGGTTTTTACAATCCTATGTTGTAAACGAGGTGGATTTAAACGAAGACAACACGTGCAGAGAGAATTGTGCGTACTACAGTTATGCCAAAGTTTATGGTTGCTTCAAAAACCAATATTGTTCAAAGCAGAAAAAATGTAATGGAAAATTGTACAATTGTCAGTACGTAGATTCAGACATGTGGATATGTCCAGCGGTAAGAATGGGGAAAATGATAAAGAAGTTTATTCTTCTCAACTTGCAACGGTTTTTTTTTCTTTTCATTTTTCAATTTCTTAAATCCAATCCTCCGACTTCTTTAGGAAAGAAACAGCGGGCGTAGATATGAGTACATAGAATACGAAAATGGTCGTGTTTTTGGCCAGAAAGGTACCTGTTCCAGAGGCACTACTAAGGTTGATAGCTGGTGGAGGTGGCTTTTCTGGCATTGTAGTTACTGCGTATGTTTCTGTGACGATCATAGCAGTGATTCCGACCGTTATTTCAACCTTAGAGAAGTGGTGGCTGATGTGGCATCAAATAAGTAAGGATATTAGAAAATTTTAAACGTTTGTATTGAGAAAAGAAAAAAAACGTTGAAGTATTAACACGATTTTCTTTGTTATTCACGAACACAGAGTGATAACAGGAATAAAATTCGTTAAAGTCAACCGAGTTATTCATCTCCAAATTGAAGAGGGCAAATTATTAGAAAGGGGAAGAATAGAGAATACTACAGAATGGAAACCGGTTGATAATTATTCAGTCCTCAATTCTGAAGTAAGAAACGGAGTCGATTACCTGACAATGTCTTGGGATCATAGAGCAGTTGATTTAGATGATCTAACAGCACCCCCAGGCTACTTGTTAACAGGTAGAACATGATTTGGGTAAAAATAAGGTCTCTAAAAAGTTTGATTAATAATCTTTACTAAAACTATTTTCAGGCGTAAGATTCAGGAGCTTAGGTTCTCATATAAATTTGGAGATAATGACCACCCCCTTCAACTTCACAACTGGAATGCTGATAAAACCTTTGGACAAGAGTGTATGGCATGGAAATGACAATACTGATGGTTCGAAGCCAAACCCGAGGTACGAGTTGGAAGAATGATTTTTAAATAAACTGAAGATATTCGTGAAAACTAGCAATAAATTGTTTTCGTTTTTTCTCTTTCTCTTAGAACACATTTGCACATGACTAAAGCAGACAGATCTACACGTTCAGAGCTACAGTCTATACCGGACTCAAAAAGCGATCAATATATGCTATTCACTCCCAGTGACTTGGAGAAAGACGCCGCGCAAAGTACCGTGCCTTTTATTGACACGCAACCTGTAGTTCCGTACCCAAGAATTCCTATCGCTGGTGCGGGTATTTATCATAAAGGAAGGCCAGGATTTGGCGGATATATCGCTCCTAAGCTTAGAACGTACAACTTTGCTCCCCACTTACATATCGATCATTCTCTTTCTCAGCCAGTTGTAGAAGTATCGGAAAATATAGTGGGAACTGTAGACACGCACTGATCGGATTAAATTTTTGTTAGTCTTTTGCGTCGTGGCTTTGTGAAAAAAAATAATATCAAAACGCTTTTACCAAAATCAAAACCTATTGTATGTTATAACTAAGAGTCTATATATATCTATACATTTTGTGTCTTTTTTTCTTTAAGCTACGATGTAAAACTTGATAAATCATATATACATATATTTTAACATTTATACTTTAAAAATTGATTATCATTACTTTCTTGAAACTCAATAATTACGTTAGTTACACAACTCAACCGACTGTTGCCTGTGATTAATAATATACATATTATTGTTTAACTCTCCTCTATACTTATAGTTAGTATATTATAACTTTTTGCATGATATATCAATAAATTGTAAAGTTTTCTTTGATTTATGAATAAATTTAATAATCATTTCTATCAATCGCATTTTCTCTTTTTTATATTTATTATTACACGTACTTCCACCACCATTACCAATTAAAAACGAAAATCCATGAAGATAAACTCACCTGGACACGAAGCGGGTGCATCATGATGAGATGCAGCATATCTGTGGGAGGTAATAAATCGTGGAGAACTGCGCCCTGCTGCCTAACAGCCTGACACATGAAAACTGCGAAGTATCTATGAAGAGGTAGATGAAAAGACACCTGGAGACTGTCGCTCTGAAAAACATCGAACTTATTATCATATAAGACGTCAAGAAAAATACGAAAACATTGATTTTTGGAGATATTTTCATCATTTATCGATAAATAACTCACCACGTTTGGATGCGTGTAGTTTATAGCATCCAACCAGTCTTGAAGCGCTGTTAAACAGACTTTAAGTACACGACGACTGAGCATCAGATTTTCAGGGCCTCGAAGATGAGAGACTAACGCCCACATCGGATAAGCACTGGCTTCTAATTCGGCGCTGAATGCAGCGTAGTAAGTATTTGGCTCGAATTCAACGTGTTCGCTCATCTCCCTTTGGTTTACGTTCATACCTGAGGGTTGAAAATGATAGGGGATAAAATATGACTAAAAAATTGAGTTAGGAATGAATGAATGAATAAGTAAATATGGATTCAGAACTTTTATGATTGTTCGTTGATAATCTTGAACTGAGAAAAAGTATAAGCAGTTGAAATTGCGTTGAACGAACCTTGAAACATGGACAGAAAGTCGAACCACATCTCCAGTAGTGTATCATCGCTCATAAATCGAACTGCGACTGGTTTATGAGACAGAACGTTATTCAGATCAGAGACAAGAGGCCAATAACAATGTTCCTTCATTACCTGACGAGCACAGTCTACTACGTAATGAAAATTTTTATCTGGATCTGAAATAAAGGCAAAGTTTTTCAAATCAGCTCCAATAAGAAATTAGATAATCGCATTTCAAATGAGGAAGTAATATTACCGTGCAATGTGTTCTGTATTAGGATCTTGCTCATCATGTATTTCAAGCTTATTACCATCACATGTAACAACTTGAGTTGATCTACCATACGAAGAGCCAATCTTTCGTTGCTGAATAACTGAAAGTAGAAAAAATCATTCAATATTGTGTTAAAAAAAAAAAAAAAAAAAAAAACACGAATCTAGGATCTCTAGTATCGAATATTTTGGTGATATTACCTGCACACTGACATGTACCACTCTATTGCTCAAGGTATCAGGATCTTGGGACCGTTCCAGCATCATAGAGATCCTACTGTAGTGTAAAACGAACGCTCTAGTCAAAGCTTCTTTGTAGTCAGGATCGGGTAGCATGTGGAGTAAAAGGCATACTAATTTTTGGGGAAATTCATAAGCCACTGTCCAGAAGACCAACTCTTCCAAGAATGTCGTATGCTCTAGATGTTCTTGGAGAGAAGCACATTCTAGAAAATGTAACAAAAAGTAGGATTAGTAAACTGACTCACATGTTTTCCTTCCTGAATATTTATCAAGAATAAATGATTGTTACCTCTGTATTCATCGGGCGGTTCTGGATTAGGCAAAGACTTAACAGCATCTTGATAAATTTTGTTACTACTATGACAATAGCTGTCGTATTCAGGGCTGCTTGAGCTACTAGATGCCGTCGAAATATTCATAAGCTCGCGATACTTTTGCGGATTTGTTAACGCCGAAGTCATGACTCGACGCATTAACGCTCCCATGTTGTTTAGGTCTAGTAACATTGTGAGATAAGCGTCAGCGTCTTTAATAGCTGCTCTGTAATCATCCGGAGCTCCAACTTTGCTGTAAGATAAGAAATAATCTTGTAATAACATAGAACTTCAATTTTTCAACGTTCAGACTTCAAATGCTGTCTTTTCTAGGCAATTATTCATTCCATTCGTGTTTCCAGTACCAATTCTGCTTTACTTGATCCAATTTCGCTTTTGTATCAGCTACATTGAATCTTATCATTGTTTGTGTGTTTTTCTCCATCTGTTTTTTATCAGACTGCAATAACTGAGCTGAGGCCGTTCAGTCGCCAGTGAATAAATAAATAAACAAACAACAGAATGAATGGAGAAATTAATATTACCAGTTTTCTCTCAGATGCTGTATAAGTCGTAGAATAATTCTTGGCATTATTGCTTCGGCAACGCACATCAGATCTGAAGGTGCTGTAACCTTGTTAACCGTGGCGTTTGGCCCATGCTTACCACAGAATCTAAAATACCAAAGATTAGAATAATAAATGATAGGAGTTTGAATGCACAATCTTGACAATTCAATTATAAAAATAGTACTTTTTAAATATATAATAGAGAAAGTTAACGAAAAAATTTTTAAGTTTGGCTTAGATAATTTAACTTGTACCACAAAATCTCAAGTATTTCTTTTTAAATATTGAATTATTGTTACCCAGTCTCTCTCATAACTGAAGGGTCTCCACAATCGCAAGCACCCCCAGCTTGACTGAGAAACATATTGAAGTCATGCCGATGATGATTGCCTTTTTTGAAGCAATCAGTGCAAAGAGACATACAAGGAGATATACCGCAGGTACGACATCGATAAGCAACAAAGTTTGGAGTCCAAACGAGTCCGCAAGTTGTAGCGTTGTCGTAAACTCTGACTAAATGAATGAAAAACAAAAGAATATTAAAAGAAAGAAGTAAATAGAATCACTAAAGAAACAAATCAATTTTTCTGAATCTGTTTTTATTTGTCTTTGTATTTGTTTTTTACCAATGCTAGAAAACTCATCCGGTGTTCTTCCTCCCGCCATCAACCATTTGCACCAATCTATGGTCTCCCAATCGCCAATAGCGTTGCTAGGTAATAAGAGAATGTCTAGCAACTGGGATAGCTGAGTTGGTGAATCGGCTGGGATGTTAGTACCCGTAGGATTGCTGCATTCGGCATGAACGTATGCGGCAGCGCCACGTTTACCTTTATTCATAAGCACTTGGGCGGAGGTGTTGGGCGTCGAAGCCATGTTTTGATATTTAAATATGGTGATGAGAGAAGAAGAAAAAAAAAAGCAAATTTTCGATTATATTTGTAGGTTATAGAGCGTCTTTCGTCTTATTTCTTTCCCTGTTTTCTTTTTTAATATCTATTATTACGCGTGACCGAGGCGCGCGTGTGTGTGTTTGTTGATTCAGGTGTGTATGTTAAATTATTGATAATGTTTATTGTAGAATCGACGATATCGGGGGGGTGATACGTCAAACAGCTGATCGCGGTGCTAAACAATAATGAAAATAGTCTCCAAAGTCGACCTCGCGCGATTGGCTTCTTTATTAATTGATATATGTTGGATGTAGGAGGGAAACCTTGCAAGTAAGATAGCCCGTGAAATTAGAAGAGAATTCTCTACTACCTCCTCCATATCAGCACGCATCTCCCGTCGAGTCTGGAGCACCCCTCATAAATCGTGACAGCATTACGGGGGTTTTGAAAAATGGTTATTATAGCGTTTTATATAAAACGCTAATCCTCGGGGGATCTGAACAACGATTTATTATCAATTATTTAACGCTTTTATACACCGATTATCAAGTTTAATTTAATCAGGTAAAATCACATCCACAAGAGGTGAGCCTAGACCACTGAACCACCAATTACCTGACCAATTGCGACTATCGATCCCTAGAGTTCATTCGGGCTTCGATCACGACAAGAAAGTTTACTCTCTGTTTTATCTACTCAAGATTACTTCCTTGCCGAACGTGAGATTAACCACTGCTTATGCAACTAGTTAGACATTGAGGTTAGCTCGTTGAACCGGAAGTGGATACTCAATGATCAAATAATGCTGTCTGATTGGTCGAAAATGATATCAGTGGAGGACAAAGTGAACTCAGTGGTTCGAATGGACAGAAGCAATAAAACTTGTCCAATCAGATAAAAGAAATTACGTTTTTTCTTTTCAGCTTTTAAAAAATCGTTATTTTTTGATTACGAAGATTAAAAAATGTAGATAGGGTGTGAATATGCGACAAATGCGTTAGCATTCTTCCTATCATTTTAAATACTTGAAAATCATTTTGAACAAGCATATCACGATGGTTTCCAGAACAGTATTAGGTTAAGAACCGTTGAAACGACGCCGAGAGGGTACCTAGCCACCGGGTCCTCGTTGTTTACGATATACAGAAAATCAGCCCGCTGAAATCCATCAAACCGCCATTATTTAGTCGCGGTAATATTGTGAGAACAATGAAGTTTTATCGTAAATAATTAAGGTAAAAAAATAGCGAGTGCATTTCTTAGATCAAACTTAGTTTTCCATCCGTATCTCTGTGTCCTATGTGAGTCAAAAATGATCAGTGTTAACAACCGTGTTCTGTACACTATTTCCAGGAGTCTCCGGATAGCTGGGAAAACGATCTAAGGATTCGGAATACAGATTTTTTCATGATAAAAAAGAAATCGATAGGTGAGAGTTTTCCACATATTATAAATCAGTCTTTTCTCTTTCAAATTCGCGTTACTATCTTCTGCTCTACGGTTTTTTTTTTTTCTTCCCACTCTTCTAACTTTTTTTTGTAATATAGCTTGCAAATGCACACTATATGTATACCTGTATGTTGCAATTTCGAAAGGTCAGGTGATGCTCACTGGCGTCCTCTCATCTTCTCGGCCAATTAGATGACTACATTTTCCCGCCTTATTTTCAATAAATCTTTGGGGTATGATGGTTTAGAGTTTACATAATTTTCAAAACACTAATATAACACATTAATTTGTTTATCCCGTAAGTTGCATATTACGAAATTATATTTTTCCTGTTCAAAATGCAGTGGAACCTCGTTAATTCGGACCTTTTTAAATTAAAGTCACATACCTATCTCTGCCATAAATATATGCCCAATATTTGATAAGAATGTTGCAAATCGAAATTACTCAAACTCCAAGAATTATAGACATATGATTTTCGCTTGAGCTTCGACTTATCGAGTTTCAACTGTATCTAAAAAAAAAACATCGAAAAATTTATTCCCAATAGATAAAAAAAAAAATTTCACACGCTTAGTTCTAATTATAAATTTGAATTTGCTTAGCAAAAATGAAATGACGAATGAATAAATTAATTAATTAATTGCTGTGAGATGCTTTGAATTAACAGAAAAATCGATTGCTTTATTGAATTTATTCACCTCTTTCTATGTATGTACGATAGTTTAATATGTATGAATGGTAATTTTATTCTGTTTCAGAATATATAGGGGAGTAAGATTTATTAGAAAAATGAGTTCCGCCGTCGAAAATGGCGCGGGAGATGCGGCGTCGAAGAAAAAGACAATCGAGGGAATATATCAGAAGAAATCCCAACTTGAACACATATTGCTTCGTCCGGATACTTACATTGGTTCAGTAGAACCAGTATGCGAATTAATGTGGGTTTACGATAAAGAAAAAGAGATGATGGTGCAGAGAGAAATATCCTATGTTCCTGGTCTCTATAAAATATTTGATGAAATTTTGGTCAATGCTGCCGATAACAAACAGCGAGATGCAAAAATGGACATGATCAAAATAGACATTGATGCGTGAGTTATAATTAAATAATTAAACAGTTTGGATACAATAAACTCCGATTTTTCCATCCCAAATAATCAAATACCTGTTTTCTTAATGCAGCGAAAATAACACCATATCTGTCTGGAACAACGGCCAAGGTATTCCGGTCGTTGTTCACAAAGAAGAAAAAATGTATGTACCTACTATGATATTTGGGCACCTTTTGACCTCGTCAAACTATGATGACAAAGAGGAGAAGGTGACAGGAGGCAGAAATGGATATGGTGCAAAATTGTGCAACATATTCAGTCACAGATTCACCGTAGAAACTGCTTCTAAAGAGTACAGAAAAACCCTGAAACAGGTAATCCATTTGTAGCACATGTTTTGCTTGTTTAATAATCGAGTATTCATCTTGTTTAATCTCTAAAACTATTTATTTATGTTCACAGACGTGGGGAAACAACATGGGAAAAGCTAGCGAGCCGAGGATCAAGGATTTTTCCGGTGGCGAAGATTTTACTAAAATAACATTCTCCCCGGATTTATCCAAGTTCAAAATGCAGGCGTTAGATAACGACATTGTATCTTTAATGACTCGTCGAGCTTATGACGTTGCTGCTTCTAGCAGAGGAGTTAAAGTCTTTCTTAATGGTGTTAAAGTACCCGTTAAATCGTTCAAGGACTATGTCGATCTTTATATAAAAGGAAAAGAGGACGATATTGGCAACCCGCTGAAAGTTGTTTACGAAAATTGTGGCCCGCGGTGGGAAGTTGCTATGACTTTATCTGACAAAGGTTTTCAACAGATGTCCTTTGTCAACAGCATCGCCACTACTAAGGTAACTTTGAATAATTGAACATGAAATCTCCTGGTGTAATATATTGATAAAACAAACATTTTCTTTACTATAATCAACTGTGTTCTTCATTTTTAACAGGGAGGTAGACACGTCGATCATGTAACAGACGCGATAGTTAAACAGCTCATGGATACATTGAAGAAGAAAAATAAGGGCGGATTAACGATCAAACCTTTCCAGATAAAAAATCATTTATGGATATTCGTCAATTGTCTTATAAACAATCCTACATTCGATTCCCAAACTAAAGAGAACATGACTCTCCAGGCAAAGAGTTTTGGCTCTAAATGCACACTTACTGACAAATTCATCAACAATGTTAGTGTATTTATATTCTAAAACCATTTTTTTTTTTCTTCCATACTTAGCTTTCTCGATATTATATTTGCCATGGTAATATTCCAGGTCACTAAGATTGGCATAGTAGAAGCAGTATTAAGCTGGGCAAAGTTCAAAGCCGATACTCAGCTCCAAAAACTTGGCCCAAAGACTAAACAGAGAAAATTACAAGGTAAAATAATTTTTTTTTCTTTTTTTTTTTTAGAATATTTATAATTGAATGAAAAAATTTTGCCTCTCTTTACAGGTATTCCAAAGCTCGAAGATGCAAACGATGCTGGGACAGCCAAATCTTTAGATTGCACCTTGATTCTTACGGAGGGAGACTCAGCCAAAACTATGGCTGTGTCTGGACTATCTAGCGTCGGTAGAGATAAATATGGAATTTTTCCACTTAGAGGCAAGCTATTTGAGTTTTTGAAGAGCCTAATTTATATATCAGATTGTTGGATAATTTTATTTGATTTCTTAATTCAGGTAAATTGTTGAACGTACGAGAAGCGACGCACAAGCAAATACTCGAAAACGCCGAAATCAACAATCTAATTAAAATTCTCGGACTACAATATAAAAAGAAATACCAGAACAGAGATGATCTGAAAACTTTGAGATATGGAAAGATGATGATCATGACTGATCAGGATCAGGTGGATAAAGACAAAATTCATAACTTGCTATAAAAATAAAGAAAAAAAAAAAAAAGAAAAGAAACAAGCACCGATCAACGCATCTAATAATAACTTTGTTGTTTTTCCAATCAGGACGGATCGCATATCAAAGGTTTACTGATAAACTTCATCCACCACAACTGGCCGTCGTTATTGCAGGTCGATTTTATCGAAGAATTCATAACACCGATAGTAAAAGCAACCAAAGGGAGTCAAGTATTTTCATTCTTTTCTCTACCCGAATTTGAAGCGTGGAAAAAAGAGACGGAAAACTTTCATACCTACAAAATCAAATACTACAAAGGTTTTTACTTTTGGCGATTTATGGAGAATAATAAAATTTATATCAAACTCATTTAATCGTAAAAATTCACCAGGTTTGGGTACGTCTACCGCAAAGGAGGCGAAAGAGTATTTCGACAACATGGCAAGGCACAGAATTCGTTTTAGATATGAGGGCGAGCAGGATGACCAAAATATAATAATGGCATTCAGTAAGAAATGCGTCGAACAGCGTAAAGACTGGTTAACAAATCACATGGATGAAACAAAGCGTCGTAAAGAGATTGGACTAGGTGAAAAATACCTATACGAAAAGAATACTCGCACCGTATCTTTCTCGGACTTCATAAACGTCGAGCTTGTATTATATTCAAACTACGACAACGTTAGATCGATACCCAACGCGATAGACGGTCTAAAACCTGGTCAAAGAAAGGTCCTTTACACTTGCATGAAGCGTAATGATAAACGAGAAGTTAAAGTAGCTCAACTGGCTGGTTCGGTTGCTGAACAGTCCGCCTATCATCACGGCGAGACTTCTCTCATGGCTACAATAATTAACTTGGCACAAAACTTCGTCGGCAGTAACAACATCAACTTATTACAGCCCATAGGGCAGTTTGGTACTAGACTCATAGGCGGAAAAGACTCTGCGAGTCCCCGTTACATTTTCACAATGTTGAGGTAGATATCGCGATTATCCCGTCCCAGAAATACTTGAATAACATTTTAAACTCGTATTATTTACGGATTACAGCTCCTTAACAAGACTGATATTTCACAAAAATGACGACCCGCTTCTCGCCTACGAATACGACGACAATCAGAAGATAGAACCCGTTTATTACGTGCCTATTATACCTATGGTATTAGTCAACGGAGCCGACGGAATTGGCACGGGCTGGATGACCAGGATTCCTAACTACAATCCAAGAGAAATTATCGAAAACATCTACAGGATGATGGACGGAGGTGAAGTTAAGCCAATGGCAAGTATTTCCCCGGTTTGATGTTACCTCGCAATCGAAAACCGCGGAATTATTCACTTAATTATTATCCCACTTTCAGCTCCCATTCTACAAAAACTTCAAAGGGACGATAGAGAGCTGTGGTGATTATCGCTATGTAATAAGCGGCGAAATATCAGTCATTGGACCTGATAGAGTTGAGATAACTGAACTACCAATAGGATCTTGGACTCAGGCGTACAAGGAGTCTGTTTTAGAGCCGATGTTACATGGCTCTGACAAATCACCGCCAATTATAACGTAATTGTTGATTTATTAGCGGTAATCCAAGTTTCAAGCATTTGTTCGATTTTTTTTAATGCATTTCAACTATTTTATTTTTTTCTCTAGTGATTACAAGGAGTATAACACAGACGTTACAGTCCGGTTTATCGTATTCATGAATAGAGATAAGTTAGTTGAATTGGAAAGAGACGGACTTCACAAGGCTTTTAAATTGCAAACAACGATGTCTACTACTTCGATGGTAATTATTATTAGATCGTTTATTATGCGTAAAGAGTTCCATTTATATTCCAGGA
This sequence comes from Macrophya alboannulata, assembly GCA_949628255.1. Lineage (NCBI taxonomy): Eukaryota > Metazoa > Arthropoda > Insecta > Hymenoptera > Tenthredinidae > Macrophya > Macrophya alboannulata. Next base: position 701,232 of record OX451212.1, on the reverse strand, counting down.
TTAATTAAACGATTTATTATTTCAGTGCGCATTTGACGAAAATCAATGCCTAAGGAGATTCGAGCATGTTGGTATAATATTCAAAGAATTTTTCAAAGTCAGAGCTGAGTTTTACGACAAACGTAAGAAGTATATGGAAGGTATACTGCAAGTTGAGGCGGCAAAACTGTCCAATCAAGCTAGATTTATACTCGAGAAATGCGACGGTGATTTAGTTATTGAAAATAAAAAGAAAAAGGACATGATCGCGGAGTTGGTGAAACGAGGGTACGATTCCGACCCTGTTTTAGCTTGGAAATTGAGACAAAACAGAGAAGAAGTGTTGGTGAGTTGTGGGAATATTTTCATCATTTTTTCTCATCAATTGATGAATACTTTGATTTGACAATAGAAAACTGTGGCTAAAATATTCGTTTTACTGCTTATCATGATCAAAGAATATAATTCACAGGAAGCACTGGCGGAGGATGTTGCTGCGGAGGAGGGAGGAGAATCGGTGCGAACTGTTGAAAAAGAAAATTTCGATTATCTACTCGGTATGACGATGTGGAATTTGACTAAGGAAAAGAAAGAGGAACTCCTGCGACAAAGAGACGAAAAAATGGCGGAGCTTAAAAGACTGCAACAGCGTACACCCGTTTCTCTTTGGAGGGAAGATCTCGAAAATTTACTATCTGAACTTAACAAGGTGAATAATTATTACTCTGACTTCGATTTAACTTCATAAATGCAATTATTAACTCGCTTATTTTCTAACTGATCTCAAGGTTGAAGAGAAGGAAAGGAAGGACGAAGAGAAATCAAAACATGGGGCTAAAAAACCTCCGCAAAAAGTGTACAAGGTTGAAGATGCTCGTCGCATTCTTCCAATCATTGACGAGGAGTTGAAAAAGAAAATTGAGAAGGCTACTACCGCGGCAAAGGATAGAAAAGAAGGAATAAAGAAGCTGAAGGTGAGAAGAATTTTGTCATTACGCTGAACAGGCCTAAGAATATTAATATTTGAAACTATTATAAATAAGTTCCACGTTTTTTTTCATTAGGTAAAGAAAGAGCCTGTTGATGAAAAAGACGAATTCGATCTCCTCGTTGATGCTAATGCTAAACCGCTTGATGATAGAGTCGGTAATTCGCCAGACAAAGTTGAAAAGAAAATAGCGACAAAGAAGGGTGAGCCATTGATCGACGATTGGAGTTTTTTTTTGATAAATTAATCATTTTCCAATATTGTTATCAGGTAGCAAGCAAACCACCTTGTCTTTCAAGCCGGTAAAGAAGGAAAAAGAAAAAGAAAAGGTAGAAAAGAAGAAGGATAAGAGATCCAAAAACTTTGATGACTCAAGTAGCGATGATGATGTAAAAGACGTAGATTTTGAAAGCATATCACCACCCCCTAGAACTCGCGAGCCACGTCGAGCAGCCGTTAAAGGTGATTAATGAAAATTTTTCAAGGATCGACAGAACGTTTTTCTATTCCATTCACATTTCTGATGATCGAAAATCGGTCTTACCTTTGATTTTCTGAATGATGGAGGTCCGATTCGAATCTTCTACTTCTTCACACTTTGGTTCATTATCATTTATAATTTCTGTAACTTATAGCTAACATCAATTATTCACTGGAGAGCGATGGGTCGGACGTTGATGAACCGAAGTTTGATCCCAGTGACGAATCTGAGCCTGAGTAAGAAATGCGATAGATGCGCTATGGTGATTGTTTCCAAATTGCTAAGCTAATGAATAAAAATTTTTATTCATTTCAGATTGAAGCCAATCATCAACAGCACTGTTAAAGTAGAAACAGACTCAGACGATGATATCAGACCAGCGAAATCAAAGAAACCACAACCAGAAGGTATCAGAGATCTCATATTTACTTGAAACTGAATCTAGTGGCAATTAAATAGAAACTGAATGTATTTTATGACTCATAAGCCTTAGTTAGTTAGTTAGCTTCGTATGTACATTTCATCAAATTTCCTAACGACAATTATATAATTATCAATACTTTGTTTCACAGTAAACATGGACGAATTGTTCGACTCTCTAATAGCCAGCAGTCCAACAAAACCAGCATCCAAGCCTGTGATTCCATCGTCCGGGGATGATTCTCCTATCAAGTCTACCCCACCTAAGAAAGGTAAGAAATTAGAAAATTTTGAAACAAGTATTAAGATTTCGAATACATACAAGAGATTTAAATCTTGTATTCTAGCTCCGCCCAAGAAGAAAACTGAGAACGGTGGTGGAGGTCGTGGAATAAAACGGATGAAGAAAATTAAATCGGATTCGGAGTCTGAGATCGAAGAAATATTCCCCGTCAAGGTGAGAAACTGATATATAATCTAATAGTTTGTATTTTGAACGGTTTAAAGTCAAAAACTATTTCCGAAAATTTGGTAGAAATGTTTGATAAAGAAATTATATGTGATTGAACAGGCTAAGAAGCAAAGAAAAACGGTGGATCTTGATGCCGGTGAATCAGTAGGACCTAGATCGAAAGCTGGTAGAAATCGAAAGCCTATATCGTACGCAATAACATCTGAGGAAGAATCTGATTGATTTTAAAACAAAAACAAAAACAGAAGAAAAAAAATTGAAATTAAGTAGGAAAAAAGGCGAGTGTTTGTGACTTTTAAAGTGTAATTTGTATGATTGTGTCGTTGAAACGTTTATCAAAACCCATTCTTCACCCGTTTTAAATAATATTAGCATTCCAAGTAAATAGTAAACACAGTTTTTTTTTTTTTTTTTTATCATTAATTGTCGTGAGGAAGTTTTGAAAATGTTTTGAGTACGTTTTATCTCGTACGATACTATAACTAGTTTGTATAACTTGAGCAGTAATAATTTTAAATAAAAAAATTTTGTAAATATTTTATCACTTACTACGTAGTACCGTTATTTCAGAACAAATTTTTCGACTCGTGTAATTTTGAATTTCTTTCATAATTAAATTTGTTCTTTTTTTTTTTTTTCTTTAAAACTGCTACCGATAATTTTCATGTACTCTAATACGTAAGATTTTCTAGTATAAACTAGGTATATAAATTGTAAGAATTTTAGCGCACAATATCGACGTTACTGACGTGCGATTCTATATCACTTATTTTTCAATTCTTAAGAAAAGCAAAAAAAAAAAGAAAAAAGTATCCGATATAAAAAAAAAACATTTAATTTCTCTGTTACCACGAATTTTCACCTCAATATACATATATAGATATATATTTGTAAAATAATTTCACGAGTCCTAATATAGGGATGACTACTTCGAATTGAATTTAGATAAAACGAAGAAAAAAAAATAGAAAAAAAAGTTATTTATATTTCTTGCTCAAAAGCCGGATTTTATAATAAATAAAAGAAAAATGAATAAATAAATAAAAATGAATATTTACTTGTAATAGTTACACGTGCCTTCCAAATACAAATATCAATTACAGACAGTTTAGAGCATCTTGTTATCAATATTCATAAAGCTCAGTTTTCGAACCGAGCAAGCATAAAATTTTTTTTCAGGATGATAGGTAATTAAAATTAAAATGATGCACCAATGAGTAATAAATGTATATGTTTGCAATATGATTAGTAGTAGTTCAATCTAATCCTCCTCGCTTAGTGTTTGCTGGTTTGTAAAAATCGAACTTAAAGCTACATAGTTAGATTAAATCCAGTGAAATGAATTAAAAGTTTAGTTTTATACTTTACTTTTCCTTTTTTTTTTTGAATATTGGAATATTATCACTATCAATGTGAATGACAATTATTATTATTTTTTTTTTATAAAGTATAAGAATTACAAAGGAATTGTGTCTGTAGCAATTGATCTTGTTATTTAAATGATTTGAAGACCAATTGCCAGAATAATTTACATTACATACAGTTTTTTTTGTATAACTTTGATATTTTAATGTTTAAATCTCTGATAGACTTTCTCGTTTTCGTCAAAATAGTAGTTATCAGATATAGTAGTATATACAAAGAGAGAGCGAGAAAGAGAGAGAATGGGAAAGATAGAGAGATTTATTATACTGAAGGAGAATATTTTTAGATATTTCAAATAAACAAACAAACAAGTATTATTTATTCTCATACTATGTAAACTTTACTATAGTCGTCGTTACGCAATTGATGAAGTTTCGAGGGAATTATTATCATTTTTTTTTTTTCTGTATGGGTTTTATCCACGTTTCTTCTTCTGTATTTTCATGTATTTTCCTTCTCTATATAATAGAATATATATACGTTACAAAAAATCTTTAATACATTAGTTAAAAATTCCTCCAACTCTTTCGACTCAAATTAAAAATATTCAAATTGTCGTCAATTTTTCAGTTTTTCATTATTACTAAAAAAAAAAAAGTAAAGCTTCGTCGAATTTACCTATTTGAGAAAAAAGTAAACTTCCCTCTCACTGCACATACATAATTATTATTAAAAAATTTACCTCAGATTTTTACCTCTGTTTTTTTTTTTTTTTTTTTTTTTATTCATGTTCTGAATCAAATTGCAATGATTAGTCAATTGTTAAAACGAGAAAACATTGAATAACATTTTTGGACAATAAAGTTTCAATTATATCTGGGTATTAAAATTCAGTTAGCACGATCTGCATGAATCCATTAAAGAAAATTAAAAAAAAACACTTTCTTTAGCATGCGTTTCAACGTAAAGTACATTATAATTAATCCAAAAGGCAATTTTATACAGATGGTTTTGGTTTGGTATTGGGTGATGACAAATCGCGAAAATATTGATATGAGGTCAAAAGAAATGTTGAAATAAAAAATAGATGAATTTTTTTTTCTCAGGAATTATAATAGGTCTAAGGCTCAAGCTCAAGCATACTTCTCGCAATATTTACATGGAATAATTTTAATTGACTAGTAGCACGCACTTTCTGGAACCACTCACAAAGAAAAAAAAAAAAAAAAAGGAAAATACGAAATGTAATAGTCAAATAATAAGTATGTAATTTAGAGCATATAGGTATGTAAATATCAAAGAGAGAGGGGACGACATCTCAGCGAATCAATCAGACTTACTTTTCACCGTTTTTGACTAATTTGAAATTATACACAAAAAGAAAAAAAAAAATACAAAAAAAAAACAACAAAGAACTTAACTTTATTGCTGTTACATATTATTTACACCTACGCCCCCCTTTTGCACAGTCCGTGATTGTAGTATACGTAAAGATCCTTCAAAGTATAAAATCAAAGTTAGCAATATATCATGACGCTGCGTAATTATGTTATAGAATATACGAATTCTTCTTATACCTACGCATAATATATCTCTTGTTGTTGTATTTTGTTTGTGTAACAAACAGATGAGTACTGTCCAACGATAAGGATTGATTGTATGTATAACGGTGTGTTACCATTCTGTAGAAGAGAAAAAGAAAAAAATAAAAACAAAAATCTAAATCAAATCATGCTTCCAATTTTTCCTAAGATCGATTATTACCTAATGATAGCTGTTAATGTGTATAAATTTTCAATAACATATATTTACAAAAAGAGGAAAAAAAAAGGAGAAAAAGAAAAAAGATATTGTGACGATGTATCTGTTAAAGCCGCACAGCAACACAGTAATAGAATAGTAGTAGTAGTAGTATTAGTAGTAGTAGTTATAGTAGTATTATTATTATTATTATTAAGATGACTTGTCTGGAAGCAACACATCTTATTCAATCTACTAAAAAATCGTTCGTATCATATTATAGCCATGGCTATGGAATGCGAGACGAGTATATGCAATGATTTTAATATAGTATATACACATATACAATTATATGTATATACATATTTTTTGTTTTTTTTTTTCATTTTGCACAGGGTTCCTACCACTTCCCTGTATTCCTGACTGTGAAATACGACGATGTAACACATTCCTAAAGAATTTTTTTTTTTTTTTTTTTTTTATTTGTATCTAAAGCTTACGGCTTGGAAATTTAGTTGCTCGAATAATTGTTTCAAATCTATTTATAAAATCCGTTCCGAGTTTAATCTTTGATGGATGGATAAATAGATTCAGGAAATATAGGAAATCTAAGGCTGGGTGGGTAATCAGGGCTTCTCGATAATATACAAACTGAGATTGGATATAGTAGACACTGTTCAGACTTGTAATGTATTCTCCTCTGACCACACTTTTGACAATCCATGTTGGTAAGTAACGAGACATCGCCGCTGTGCCTACGTATTACCAACAAGTTACAACATTTTAACAACTTCTTTTCTTTCTTTCTTTCTTTCTTCTTCTCTATTACTCCCAAAAGCTGCGATTTGTCGACAGACGCGACTATAATACAAAGCAAGGGCACTTGATAAAATAACTTAGTCTCCTATTTCATAATTATCTATATATAACGTACATATATAAAACAAATTATAATTAAAGAAACTATAATGATTGGGGGGTTGGTATAATTATAATTATAATGATTCTTCTTAATATTAAAAATAAAAAAAAAAAAAAACCTTTCCAACGTCCTTGATTATATGAATTCGATTCCAGCACAAGAGAAAAAAAAAAAAAAAAAAAGAAAATGACTACATCCCCTCACATAAGTGTATTCGGTAAGAAGATTTGGAACTGGGCAGAATAGAGACTGTGATTAGGTGAAATGAGGATGAAGTGAAGTGAAGTGAGTCGAATTGAATTGGGGCAGGGCGAGGTGAGGTCTTGGCTCTTTACGCATAAACGTTATAAACGAAGGGAGAGAATAGGTTTCTTTTCTATATCATTCACTTTGGGAGCATGATGAATAAATGATTAATTCATTCTTGGTGTTTTTTTTTTTTTTTTCTTTTTGTTTTGTTATCTAACGGAGTTAATCAATCCTCTGTGTAGCTATAATATATATAGATATATAAGCCCATCATTGATTTCTGATCAGAATAGGAACACAACCAACCAACCAATCATCCAATCAATCAATCAACTCTCCACGTCTGTGTTAATCGTTATTATTCATGATATAAGTAATAATATTAATATTTGAATAAAGTAACATGAAGTGCGGCCAAAAGTATTCATGGAATACTTGACTGCACGGCGGTCATGCGAGGATAGAGCCCACCACAGTTGTCGATGCTGTCCATCCTTTTGTTTTTCTTTTACATGTATGTTCTTTTTCTCTTTTTTTTTTGTATTTTTTTCTGTTTTTTTTTTATTTGTGTATTTTTTTTTTCGTTTTTTTCTGCTTGCTTTCTTTTATCTTTATATACGTTTTCTTTTACACCATACATACATATGTATATATTTAATATGTATATATACATATTATATTTATTAGCATATGTATATACATATATATATATATATATATATATATATATACATATATATGTATTCAGTATAAATATATACAAGCACGCTGCTTAGCTAACAATCTTTCTTCTCCGTCGTATCCATATCATATCGTAATCACACGCACGCTTCGCACATACTCACATACATTATTCACACTCATACATAAAGTCAGAAGAGAGGAACCGTTCCGTTAGGTCTTAGAGTCTCTTTGCTCCATTCGGTACTCTTAATTATTTTATATCATCATCATCATTATTATTATTATTATTATTATTATTAATATTAATATTATTATTTTCTTTTAGTTTTTTTTTTCTCCCTCAAAAGGTTCGTGCTATACATTTTTTTTTTTTCCTCCTTCACCGATTAGCGGCACACTTCCCACTGGATTCTTTCGTATTACTTCGTTAAGTCAACTACACTTTAATTCACAATTACTTATCACATATTTATCTGTTTCTTTCTTTCTTCTCCTCTCTCTCTCCTCTCGCTCTCTATCTTTCTCTCTATTCGTTTAGCTTCGTGGTTTCTTTTTCTTTTTCTTTTGCCTTCTTTGTTGTTCGTCTTCTTTAGGCGTTAATTTCAGTCAGCCCCGCTGTTTTCGATACAAGGAACAATAATACAGTTGAATATCAACGAACACACCGTCTTCTTCTATTTTTCTTCCTTTCTTTTATCATTCTGAATGAAGGAGTAGCGTGGCTTGGTTGTAGAAAGACTCAAGCTTCCTAGACTCGCAACGACCGCACTTTTATATTATTACAGTAAAGTCCTAGGCTCTTTTTTTTTTGTAATTTCTTTCAATTTTTCTTTCTTTCTTTTTCTTTTTCTTCTTATTATGATCATTATTTTCATTTTATCCGTTTAGCTACGACGTTACAGTTTTATAATAATTATTATTTACAGTTCTTTACATCAAAAACACACGTTGTTCTTTTACTTTGTGAGATAAGAAGAAGAAGGCGGAGGAGGAGGAGGAAACGGCGGCGACGGCTTCTTCGGTCGTCACCGTACTCGTCGTCGTCGTCGTCTTCTTCTTTCTCTTCGTCATCGTAATCATCATCTTCTTTTTCTTCTTATTATTATTATTCTTATTCTTCTTGTTGTGCAGATCGTCATTCAGGATTTGGCATGTATTAGTTATAATATTCGAGGTATCATTATTATTATTATTATTATTATTATTAATCTTTATAGTCTTTTTTAACTACGAACTGCTCGACGCATTCATACCACTGAACATACCAGTGGTAAACGACGTCTGCTGTTGCTGCTGCTGTATTTGTTGTTGTTGCTGTTGCTGCTGCTGCTGACTATTCGCTTGACGATTATGCTTTGGCACAGGTGGCTGAAGGTATTCGTGTCTAGCTAACGTCAGCACGTCTATGCGTTCTTCTTTTCTATACGCCAAACAGCTCCTTATAAAGCTCTGAAAGAAACATAAAAAAAAAAAAAAAAAATTAATATACTATATAACATCATTCCAAAATTTTATATCTATAAATCAATTCGAACTAAACATCAATTCAGGGTTTCTATAGAGTCTTGATTTTCAAATTCCAGGCCTTTTTCAGAATTTCCAGGCTAATTTTTATGAAAATTGAAGGCCACTTAAAACTATCTCACAAAGTAAAGAGTAAGTAAAGAGAAAGTATAGTTTTTGTTCAAAGTTGGAAAATTTTTTTTATGAAAATCATCTCAAATCTCACTATCTATATCTCACTATTATTATATTATTATTATTTAAATTCACCTTAGCTTCGTTGCTCACTGTCGGCTTGTTCGCAAATTGTACCTCTGTTGCTTTCAATATTGTATTTTCCTCCAGTATTGTTGCTTGTGATTGATTATGACCAAAGGGCTGAACAAAAATATCGTAAATCAAGATTAGGACGAGATTAAAACAACACGCTTTATTATTATCTTTGCTAATTCAACTTGTTTCACGATTTGCAAGAAAAAAAAAAATTATACTTAAAAATCCTGTAATGTTTATTTTTCTTAGTTAACTTTGCATAATCAAGATCTTTTTGGTTTGTTAACATACCTTCTTGCCGTAGAGACATTGATAAAATATAACACCGACGCTCCATACATCAACCTTTGACGATATTTTTGGAGGGTTTTTTCCAACAACAAAACACTCGGGTGGGAGGTACCTGTAAATGGCAAGTTGTTATCTTTAGAGTTTACAATGGTAGAATTAAAAAGTCAAGGCGAGGATTTTCCAGATCTTCAAAGTTTAACAGGTATAATAAAGAAATAGAGAAAAAATAGGTCTCATTATCCATGAAAGTAATGCTTACCAGTAGGTACCAGCCCCCTGTGAGGTCAGATCCATTCCATGATCCGGGTTATAGTTTTCTTCGTCCATAACTTTGCTTAATCCAAAATCAGTGATTTTAATCTCACCACAGACATTCCCTTCGGTCAATAGAATGTTTCCTGTAATAATTACGAGTTTAGTCTATGAACTGTGCTGACAATGATGTTAGATAAAAAGAAAAACAAAACAAAATTTATCCAAAACGTTAATTCAAGCCTAATTTACAATGAAAAAGAAGAAATAATTAAAAAATTGTGGACATGGCAAGATGTATTTTATCAGTCCAATAAAAATTCGGAATTAAAAATCTAAGGCACTCGGATAGTTTCAAAGAATTAAAGCGTAAATTACATTTGGATGGATTATTGCGAATTGCTAGATCTAATTAAATCAAATTATTGCTCATTAACCACAGTATCTATCTAATCCGAACTGAATATACGTTTTTAATGCATAAAAATTGTATAAAACTTGGAAAAATAATTTTTTTTCAAGGACAAAATGAATAGAAAATAAAATGTTTTCAATACAAATTTGAATATATTACCTGGTTTCAAGTCGTAATGAATAACGGGTGGTTTTATTTCATTGAGATACTTGAGTGCAGATACAACTTGCATTACTATTGACCTAGCTTCCCTTTCCGGTATAGTTTTATGCTGTTGGGATAGAGAAAATTGTACAAAAATTAGTTTACAAGAAACATCAAATGAAATAATTTTTCTATCCAGCCACAGATTGGAAAGTTCAATTTACCTGTTTGAGGTAAAAGTCCAAATCGTGACCATCGCAATACTCCAAAACAGTACAGAACGAATTGGCATCTATCTCAAAAACGTCATACAACTTTACTACACGGGGATGATCTAGCGATTTGTGTATATTGTATTCCCGCAGCGCGTGTCTGAAAAATAAAACGTATTATTAAAACTTTGAAAGAATGAATGATTTTCAATAAAAAAATAAGACAATCCGATCTTAAATTTAAACTTACTTTATATAATTAGCTTTCTTATCTTCTTTCCAGTCTTTATTAAGTTGATGTACCTTGCAGGCTACATAGCGTTGTTCCTTTAGATCGAATGCCTGTAAACAACGAAAGAGAATAACAATTCTGCAAGTGTGAAATCTGGCCAGAAGTCATAAAAATGTTTGAAAAAACCGTTCTTTTCATGGTTTCTAATGACTAAAAGAAAAACTTGCCTTATGTACTTCGCTGAATCCGCCTTTACCTAAGAGCATGAGTAAAAGATATCTCTCATTGAGTACAGGATGAGAGTTGAAGCGTGATTGGTCCTCGTTGTGTATACGTTTCAGTTCTCTAATGTGTAAATTTCTTTCCCTTTCCAGTTTCTCCATCTCAAGTTGCAGATCCGCATCTTCTTTCTTCAAAGCGCTTTGTCTCAGCTTTAAATCCGGAAAAAAAAAAAAGACAGAGATAAGAATCGGGAGTGAAAAGGGACGAAAAAATAAGATCTGTAACAGTGAATAAAAGAAAAGAATCCCAGCAATTTATCACCTTGAGTATTTCATCAGCCTCGTAGTATTCCTGCCATGTGTATGAGCCAGGAACCGCATCAGGCTTAAGAAAAGTAGCCTCCGTACCATTATGCAAAGATGATTGAGGTTGGCTACGTTTTCTTCCCGTCTCACTATTCGATGGCCTTTTTTTGAGAAGTAATTTTTTCTGCCTGTCTATTTCTTCCCTTTCCGTTGTAATTTCTTCCTGCCGTCTTGCAAGTTCTTGAAAAGCGTAACCGTCCGTCCAATTTTCTTGAAAAGTAGCCCCTACCCTTTGGGTAACAAATTGACCCAGCCTCAGTCTATTTTGCATGCACTTCTGTCTAGCTTCCTTTTTTTCTATGTTTGATTTTTCTTTTAATAACTTCTTTACAACGTCTATACACTTATTTATATGCGATTTGTGCTGCTCGATCACCTTTTGTTGATTAGCCATTTGATGCCTAAGTTCCTCTGTTGTCTGAAAAGAATAGAAAATAAAAAGTCAATTAAAAGAAATTTATCATACTAAATTGAATCTAAAATTACAGATTTTTAAAATCTTTTTATTTCTTTCTTATTCTTTTTTTTTTTCAATTTTTTTATCCCCGTTTTACTCCTCTCGTTTGTCCTATGAAAAACAACAAGTATTCTGCTTACTCTGTTTAATTCGTCAATTTTATTATTACGTAGTTCCAAATCTGAAGAAGCTTGTGTTTCAAATTCCTGTATCCTCTGGCAAGTAAGCTCCGTCTGTAAATACAACGACCAAATCTCATCCTCCGTGACCTTTAGACAATTCTAACGTTCGATACATTTGTCAGCATAGTTTTATAAATAGCATCTACCTTGTTGCACCTCGTACCAATTAGATCGAATGTCAATAGAAAATAAATTACTTTACCCCGCGATCAATTAATTGCCAATTAAGATTAAATAAAGCCTTGGAGCTTAGCGAGAAAATAATATCAAAAAAAAAAAAAACAAACAACAAAACGCTCTAAACGAGCTATGCACTATCATCAGCATTATCAACGTCAAAATACACAAAAACTCTTGACAGAAAAAAAAAAAAACTTTCACAAAATAATTGAATTTGTTTTTTTTTTTCTGTTTCCATAAAATGACATCACAGGCAGCAAAGAAAAACACCAAAAATGTACGCAAAGTGACAAAAATAAAGAGTATCAATTAATCAAACGATTTATTTTTATATCTTTCCTCGATTTTATCCTGTTACAGACAAAAACGAATAGAAAAACAGAGACAAAGAAAAAAAAAAGAAAAATACACTACAAAATGTACGAAAGAAAAAAAAGGAAAGAATTTACATCGCCGAGGTATTCTGAACTAAAAGAAAATGGAAAAAACAATAAAAAAAAAAATATTACCCATGATGACAAATTGTAACAACGTTTTACTAAAAGTGTTTTGCCAGTATTGAAACTAGCTAAGTTAACTGATAACACTTGACAAAAATGATCACAGTTTGTTGTTGTTTGTTGTTTCTCTCGTTTTCCTACAATTGATATTCATGGTATAACATGTACATACAAATCAAACGATTATATATATATATATATATTAAAACATCCAACACATAACTACATATATGATATTTGTCAAGTGTTAAAAGTTAACCGACCGAATATTGCTTACATTTGGGGTGTTAGTCTTCGCTTGCCTGACCTGGCTTGTCCTAGGGAGGTTGGTAGGCCTTACCTGCACCTGCTTGCTGACCATGGAGCTTGCAGGTTGTGTAGAGGCTGGTGGAGGAGGAGGTGGAGGCTGTGGATGGGGTCTTGGCGGCTGCATCAACGACGAAAATTCCGCCACCGATGAATTAGGTGTCGTAACTACTTGGGGCGACAACAATTGTTGCGGCGATGGTGGATACTGGATAGAATAAAAATACAATAATTAGACATTAGTGGAAAAATGAGGAGAAAAAAAAAATACAACAACATATTACATTCAACGAGAATTGATAAAAATTCAAAAGAAACATCAAAAGGGGACCGACGATGATTATGATTATGATACAACGTTTGAAATTTAACTGACCATGGGGTATCCTTGTTGGGGGGAGGGGCTCTTTGCTCCAGCAAGTCGTATCGGGCTGCTACCAGGATGATGTTTGACAAAGTATTCGTTGATCTTCTTATTATCGAGGGCAGTGACAGAGCGAGCCCCCTTGCCCCCCACAGGTCCCCCAGGCACCCCCCCGACCCCGTCATCTACCTTTCGTTTTCTCTTCCTTTCCGAAGGTGTCCTGGGTACTTTTTCGGGTGTGTTTGGATCTACCTCCTTGTCACTATGCGAGGAGCCTGTAAAAAAACCATTATCATCATTATCATTGTAAAAAGTTAAAAACCTTTCATTTCAATTCATATTCTATCCCGTAAGTTTGATCTCTTAGAATATAAAAACAAATCATTCGTACAAATAAACCTAATAAGTAACAACAAGGAATGTCAATTCTTATTACCGGTGCTCATGTTAGAGTCTTGACTATGAACCGACTGACCAGAGTTTACAGTTGATTGGGGTGCCATCTGAATTTGTGATCCAGCAGACATCTGTAATAAAATATAATATAATTAATGTATATGGATTATAGAAACGAATGAAATAAACATATTATTATTATTATTATTACTATTAACATAGTTATTATCATTATTATTGTTATTAGCTAATGTGCATGTTTGTGAAGAAACTACATATTATGATATCTACAAGATATTATAGACATTCGCAGGATCATAGATTAATCCTACCAGACAGATGATAGTTAGAGTCTAAAATGGAGACAGACATACAGACAGAAATGTATGAAGATAGATAGATAGATAGATAGGTGTATATACTATACATATGTATGTATAGGTAGATGGATAGAGAAAGAGAGAGAGAGAGAGAGAGAGAGAGAGAGAGAGAGAGAGAGAGAGAGAGAGAGAGAGAGAGAGAGAGAGAGAGAGAGAGAGACGGCACCTTCCAGGACGGTCTACGACAGAGCCCCATAATCACGTTTGCTGTTAAAGCCAATCGGTAGTATGTGAACCATTGGTATCTCGTTACGGTAAGGAAAATACAAATAAATATTGATAATGATAATAGTGTACGTTACTAATCGATCAATCGGTTGATATTATTTGATATTTGGGGAAAAAAAAAAATATGCAATATATGTTTAGTGCTAGAGGAATCACGACAAAATGGAGGACCCTAGTCAGAGGGGGACAGCCAGAAGGGCAAGAGGGGGGTAAGAGGGGGCAAGTCGAGCGGAGGCAAGGGGGAGGAAGAGGGAGAGAGAGAGAGAGAGAGAGAGAGAGAGAGAAAGAGAGACGTAGGTTCGGTTCGGTGCGGTACGACGAGGCGTCGAGGTGAGGCGAGGCGAGGTGGCGGGGATCCAGGGGTAAGAGCGTCGCGTACATCGTGGTCGTGGTCGTGGGCTACGCTACGGCGCGGTGCGGTGCGGTGCGGTACGGTACGGACCGCGCGAACACGGAGGAGATATACGCGCAGCGGGGCAGTTTTACTTACATACGGAACCTCACACACTAAGCTTACACCTACCTATGCCTACGTGTATATCTCTCTGTATTATTATATACACGCACACTATGACAAACTTCTATACACAAGTATAAGGTACTTGTATGTGTGCACATACGTATACGTATGTATGTATCTATGTATGTATGTATAATACAGAAACGTAAGCTTGCTTGCTTGCGTCTGCCTTCCTCCTTCCTTTCCGGCTAGTAGAACGTTCGAATCACAGAGTCCGAGAGTTCTACTCGCATGCGTTACTTAGTTAGTTACTTAGTTAGTTAGTTAGTTGGTTAGTTAGTTAGTTCGTTCATTGCTCGTCGATTCGTACGTGTGCCGAATACAACAGTTCCCCCCTTTCCTCGCTACAACCGAGGTTGCCTACCTATAGATTAACGCCGCGATATCGCGCGACAACTCGCTTCTATCTATCTATCTATTTATCTACCTATCTGTTGCTACGTCATTCAACAATGACGTTTAGTTCGGCTTAGTTCAGTTTCATTTAGTTACGTTTCGCCGATGCTATGCTACATATGATTAACTTCCAGATTGAGAAAGAGAGAAACAGGGAGAGTGGGGGGGGATAGCTAAAGAAAGGCGTCGTCGTCGTTTTAGCCCTTCGTAGGAATTACCTACGTATATGCGTGTACAATATATATATATATATATATATATATATATATATATATATATATATATATATATATATATATATATATATATATATATATATATATATATATATATATATATATATATATATATATATATATATATATATATATATATATATATATATATATATATATATATATATATATATATATATATATATATATATATATATATATATATATATATATATATATATATATATATATATATATATACATGTACACGGTAAGAAGAGACTGAATGAATAAATAAATAAATAAGAAAATTGTATTTTTTAATTCCGTAAATAAATGATAGGGTCGCAACAATCGCGACAGGTTGATATCGAATGTCATTAAATGTGATGATATAGTCTGCACAATACGAACCCAGACGAAATAGGGACATATGCAACAACAGCAGCAGCAGCAATGGCAAAGGCAACGGCAACGGCAGCAGCAGCAGGGGTGCCGAGTTTAACCCCGGAAGCCAGGCGTAGTCGCGGCCATAACCGCTGCCCTGCTCCACGTTCGGCACAGCGAGAGGAGGCGAGGCGAGTCGAGACGAGACGAGACGAGACGAGACGAGACGAGACGAGA
Source organism: Macrophya alboannulata (assembly GCA_949628255.1). Lineage (NCBI taxonomy): Eukaryota > Metazoa > Arthropoda > Insecta > Hymenoptera > Tenthredinidae > Macrophya > Macrophya alboannulata. The sequence goes on along the minus strand of OX451212.1, from coordinate 685,275 downwards.
CGAGGTGAGGTGAGACGGCGAGCGAGCGAGTGAGTGTCTTTCTACTTCAGAAACTCTACCGTACGACGGCGACAGTAGCGCGACGTTTGGTTAATAATCTCGTTTACCCGATGTTAGAAATAAAATACGATTTATATCCACCGTTGTTGTAAACGTAGTATATATATATATATTCACCGCGTTCGTAGTAAACGGAATAAAAAATCGTAATCGTATTTGTAATCGCGTTCGTAGTCGTAGTCGTAGTCGTAGTCGTAGTTTTTCTCAATGGCAACGTCATACCGCGTAAAAATACCGGGCCCGATACCGATACGGTCATAGTATGGTTGACCGAAAAACACTACCACTACCACTATTACTAAAACGACTATGACGACGACAAGAACAAGAACGACAACGACAACAACTGCGACAGCGGCTTTGCCTAATCGAAACGGAACTGTCCAACCACCGTGCGCTCGCATACTACTAGCTGAGTTTCTCCTACGTACGGGCAAATGAGCAACGCGAGAATCCGAGATGCGGCAAAAGGTGCAACCTCCACCTCCCCGGCGCTACATCCGCCCCTCGCCTCCGCCCCGATCACAACAGAACGAACGAGAGAGAGAGATAGATGGAGCAAGAGAGAAAGATTCTAGTTAAGGACTAAGGGAAGGGAAGTATAGCGGGGTGAAGGGGGACAAGAGAGGGAAAGGGAAAGAGAAAGAGAAAGAGAAAGAGAAAGAGAAAGAGAAAGAGAAAGAGAGAGAGAGAGAGAAAGAGACGGGCGTATGAGACATTCCTTCGGTGAACGGCTCTCGGACACGCGTGTAAGTGAGACCGGTAAAATCAATGTGGCGGAGTGCTGCTGCGGCCTTCTCTCGACGTGTGTTGTGTGCGGGAAACGAAGAGAGAGAGCGAGAGAGAAAGAGAGAGAGAGGGAGACGGAGGGAGAGACCGAGGTACAGACGGACCGAAACGACCAGCCAACCAACGTAGACTCCCGAGCCACCGCGGCTCTGCTTTCCTCTGCTTGCTCTGCCAGCTCTGTAGTTGCTACCACGTTGGGAGTTTGATATCGTAGGTTCAAGTCGCGTGAGCGCGCCGGCCGGGCCGCGGGATATCGTTTGGTTGAGCGCGGCTGATTGTCAGTTCGATTCCTTTCGTACGGTATATACCTACGCCTTAGATATTATACAAGCTATACGGATTTGTCCCGATTATTATTATTATTCTTTTCTTTTTTCTTTCGAGTCTACATCATCGCGCTATTCTACTACGCATGACGAAACAAATAATTAAATAAATAAAGACATTCAGTTTCCCGAGCCTACTTCCGAGGACGAATGAATTAACGAATGAAGAATCGATCAACTGTCAACGGTATATGGGCTGTGCAAAAAAACTACCATATATCGACTGTGGAGAAGAAAAAGAAAGAAAAACAAAAATCTGTGACGGCATTCGTCACTAGTTCGTCTGATATGCTGATTGCTGTGCTGTTCCTTCGGAGTTTACTCGTTTACTCAAACGCAATATGTATTTTGGACCTCGTCGCTGCCGCCACCGTTACAGGCTACGTATACGGTGACATGACACCGCAAGTGTTAAACAACCCGTAGTGAAAGGATATTTAAATTCGCAATGCCGACTGGTTAGTTACTTGTTAGCGTAGCCAGTGGGTCAAGGGCTGTAGAACGATTAACGTCAATTTAAAATCAACTCGCCACCGTGAGCGAGCGAGCGCGCGTGGATGATATTTCAATTTCGTTATACATAACTTGGGTTCACAGTCGACGTCGTCGTGGTTCCTCGCGCTCTTATTCATCCCATTAATTAACTAATCGATCGATCGATCAATGAATTAATCTCGCAAACTAACATGAGTATAATACGTATACATATGTGAAATAAATCGTATCTAGTCGAATCGATACGACGATCGTCGTTAGTTCACAAATGTACCCGCGATTAGATCGAATGAGTTATACGTATAAAATATTATACTATTATAAGGATAAAAACGATCGAGGGAAATGAAAAAAGTGAAAAGGATATGAGACGGAAAACTAAACAAATTGTAGCAAAAAAAAAAAAAAGATGATTTTTTTTTTTTTTTTTTTGCTGAGGGGTGGTGGTTGTGGCAGTACCTGAGAGAGCTGACCCTGGACTTGACTCGTGGACGAGGACGAGTTCCTGTGGTCACGAGGAGGGGCATTGTCGCGTCGTGTCCAGTCTATTCCGAGGGCAGTGGGCTGTCCGCACCTGCTGCCAGGATTCGGAACCGACGATGCAGATTGCGTGCTGTTAACAGCATTTTTAGTTGACGGCGCGTTGTTGTTAGGACCTGCACCCTGAAACGTCATAGTCATACGGGTCGAAACATATGTCGTCTATACATATGAAATATATATATATATATATATATATATATATAATATCCTGCTACACATTATCGATTACATAATATTCTTCCGACAGTAGAATTAGGTAACAGAAAAAAAGCAAGAAAAAAAAAAAAAAAATGTCTATATCCATCGAAAGATAATAATTTCCGAATCTGAGAATAATGAGAAAATATATAGATGGATATTTTTTTTCCCCCCGTTTTTAATTCTATATACTTCGAAGAAGAGAAAATCGTTAATTAACCGGAAAGAAACGTAAGGAAAAAAAATTCAAATTGAAGAAAAAAAAAAAAAAAAAAAAATTCGAGAGATATACGCGAGTAATAATCCCGTCAATAAGGAATGTTGCTCGAGGTCGGGGTTAAAACGTGAAACACTGCACAGCAGAAGTAGCCATGCCATGAAAGCCACGGGGCATGATATGGTTCTCTTTTATATCTAAATCGCGCTGCAGTGACCCGCACACCGCACGTTGGTTCCGCAAGGAATCACGAACCCGCGACCTCGAGGCCTCTCTTTAATTCTCTCTTTCCCGAACGTGTGATCCTGACGTAATCAACAAACTCGACACACCAACAGTCTCTTATTATGCTTTTCGGAACACGGCGCGAGCCGCTAGCCAGCGAACGATTGGTGGGAGGGTATGGATATTGTAAGGAGAGAGAGAGAGAGAGAGAGAGAGAGAGGTGAAAAGAAGGTGCTGCGGGAATTATCACACTTCTATTCTATGATATACTTCGTGTATATGATACTATTACAGTATAGATATACATATGTATGTCGATCTAGGTAACATATAGGTATACACGTATAAAATACGTCGCAGAATTATAAACAGTCAAGATAATGAAATGCAATTATAAACGTACCTATAATACGCGTGTCTATTTCAGTATAATATAATATAATATAATATAAGACAATGTATAATATACCTCAAGTAGCTGAAGATGTATATCATGCATATACGAGTATATCACGGTTGGTATACGACACACGGCCATCGCCATCGACCGCGAAGAGAGTAGAGCAATACACACTGACTCCCTCTCTTTCGGCAGTTAAAGTCTCTTTTTTTTTTTTTTTTTTTTTATTTCTTTCTCTTTTAGTCGCGGTCGCGTTTATAATTTTGGAAACAAGTGAGAGGGAAGGGGGGAGGATATGAGAAAGAAGAAAACACACGGATCACAATAAAATTTTTGCACAAACGTATAGTATAAGTATATGTATATATTCGCGATGTTGAAGGAAAAAATAAAAAAAAATAAAAAATAAGAGGAAATAAAAGGGAGAGAGGGAAAAAAAGAGACACTATGTATAGTTAACTTTGTTATAAACCACCACTGCAGCTCGGACCTGACGCGCTAGTATAGTTGGTGTTTGCACTGGTTAATGCGGAAGACCGCCTCGCTCGCTCGGTGACGACGACGACGACGACGGCGACGACGACTACGTAGCCGTCGTCGACGATGAGAGTAGTAACAACAACAAGTGGCGGCGGGGCGCGAGGTCGCGCACGCGATCCGACCGAGCGAGGACTACTACTGCCTGCGCGAAAAGCTTTCGAACTGTGCCTCTTCGCAACCACCCCCGTCCCACTCGCTCTCTCTTTCTCTCTTTCTCTCTCGCTCTCTCTCTCTCTCTCTCTCTCTCTTCACCCCCCGTAAACCCCCTCCCAAACTCACCCGACGACCAACACCTACGCAACCCCTCCGCATATGGAATCTATATAGAACTAACTCCAACCCGCCACCGACAACGTAGCTACCCGCGATATATAGGAGTATTAGGTAGATATATATGTATAGCTATATAATATATACACACATACTACGCATATATTTATATACCTATATATACGTAACTTTCGTCGTCGTCGCACAACGTATTCGTGTGTAAATGTACATTTTATATATATATATATATATATATATATATATATATATATATATATATATATATATATATATATATATATATATATATATATATATATATATATATATATATATACATACACGCGACGCGCGGTAGTCTCAACGGAGGAGATCCCGTGGCAGCATAAGCCTTCTACACAGCCGGCGCGCGGTACATACTTACTATCGAAGGATCAATACACAAGAGGAGGGCCCCTGAGGGTGAAGGGTGGAGGGAGGGGGGGCGGGGAGCCAGGAATGATGGGGGAGGCGGGAGGAAGAGAGGGATATGCACCAACTCGCCAAGGTTCGTCCGTCCGTCCGTCCGTTCGTCCGTCGATCTGGCATCGCGCAAATATCGTGGGTCATACGTATATATGCCTATACAGACTGCACTATATATATATACGTATAGTTTGAGGTATTTGTGTGTATGTATATATGTATGTATAATACGTGTAATTTGTGTACGTATACGTAGGGAAGAAGGAAGGCAGTGCAGTTTGTGGGATGTATACATATATGTGTGTATATACATATATATATATAATATATATACGCGGAGGACGAGCAAATCGCAATTCGCAACTCGACTGTTTGCTGCTCGTTGCTCGTTGCTCGTTGTAGCTGCTGCTGCCGCTGAGGACAAAACCGATCGTATCGTTACCGCGCGGGGCGCGACTGGACTTGGTGTATAAATAGTCGTTGATACAGAGAGTAGTAGTACGTTTAGATATATACATGTGTATAATATATGTATATAGGTATATATATGATACAACAGGTCGACTGCCTCATTTTGCTCCATCTCTATTAATCTCTCTCTCTCTCTCTTTTTTTTTCTTTTAGTAAATGATATACATACAACAGATACTCCAGAATTATTCTTTACGGCTGCATTACACAACCTAATATATATACATTAAATTTTTACATAATACAGTATATACTATGTATGTATATTATATCCGAAAATAAAATAACGTAACGTAACGTAACGTAACGTACAACGTAATATATTATACATATACGTATAGATATGTATGTACAAGGTAACTCGTAACATTGAGAGGAAGAAGAAGGTTACGCGTCGATCCTGCAAGGATATACATATACATATATGTACATCTGTGCGTATGTGTGTGTGTGTATATATAATCTTGTATATAGGGTATAGATGTATTCACGACGGTTTATAGATTCGCAGACTCTCTGCACACAGTGCAGAGCAGGGTCGTACGATGTGGATATACCAATGCCTGTATATACATATATAGGTATACATATTATGTATATATACGTATACATAGGTATTGAAGAGAAAGAGGAAAATAAAAGAAACAAAAAAGGAAAAGGAAAAAAAAAAGAGAACGAAGAAAACTGGAGAAAAAAAAAATAAAATAAAAAAAAACAGAATGGAAAGAGAGAAAGATAAAGAGAGGGCAGGGCCATTGCGTATATATATATATTTCGCGCCGGGTAGGTAGGTAGGTAGGTAGGTGGGTAGGTAGGTACAGCTACTACTTGAAGGAGGGAAGGTCGATACGCGGGCGGCGCGATCCACGTGGTGCATTACCGGATTCCCAAGCCTTTGACTCGTTTGCCGTCGACGCGACGCAAGGCGAAGGCAAGGCAAGGCGACTCCGACTCCGACTCCGACTCCGACTCCGACTCGACGCGACGCGACGGAACGGGGACGGGACGTAACGGGGACGGAAAAGGCGGACACGAGTATAGTTAGGTACTCACCGCGCCGCGCCGCGCGGAGTGAGGACAAAGTGGTATGTGTATACCGACAGCTTTGCCACGAATGGATAATACAGGTTCCCGGGAGCTTTAGCGTTCGAGATACATACCTACCTGCACCACCAGCTGACCTCAGCTGTGCTCCACCACCGTATATCTATACGTGTCTATATACCTATATCATATATATATCTCTATCTATACAGTATACAAAATATGCATATATACATATACATATACATATAAGTAACGATCATTAAAGGATAGTATGCAATATAAATGCATCTCGTCGGAAATAGGAAAAAAGAAACTCCAAAATTTTCCCAACTAATTCTAGTTTTTTTTTTTACCTCCTGTCTCTATCTCTTTGATATAATTCAAATGTATATAGATATCTATACATAAATCTGTATAATATTGTATATATATATATATATACAGATATATACACATGTTTATAATACAATACGTATGATGTATATACTCGCGTTCTACAAATGACCACCGGTTAAACGTGCAGGGGATTCCCCTTCGATCAGACGCCTTTATCGATTGCGGGTGAACCTCCGCGCGAGGCGTGACCTTGTTCACGCGGCGCGGTGAAGAGATTATTGTTCAAAGCGCATGGTCCGGTACAATATCTACCTAATCTTGCCGATATATCCTAATAAACTTTTTCTATTATCATCATTATTATCATTATTTATTTATTTTTTTTTTTTGGTCAATTTCTTCGACGAAATTTTGATTTCGGAATCGAACAATAAAATCAACAATGATCGTAAATTTAGAAGAGGAAAGAAAATGGGGTGCATAAGGGAACCTTTTTTCTTCTTCTTATTATTATTATTCAATAGTTGTTTTTAAAACCGCGCGCTCCGGCATGCAGTACGCTGCAGTACTAATATAGAGGAGTATATGTGTTGTGTCTATAGAGATCGTTGCGGTAGACAAACTGACCCGTATTACGTATTAATACGTATATATATATATATATATATATATATATATATATATATATATATATATATATATATATATATATATATATATATATATATATATATATATATATATATATATATATATATATATATATATATATATATATATAAGTACGTAAGTAAGTGAGTAAGTAGGTAAGTTACGTATACGTACTCTACCGGAGGAGATAGAAACAGAGAGAACTTTGACGTCGCGCGTCGCGGTGGCGGCGGTGTTAAAGCTCCCCAGCTCTATTGCTTATGCTCCTTTCCGACTGGCGGGCGTACGTTCGACGATGGGTCACGTGAGGAGAACAAACTCTGCGACACCGATATAATATACCAAGCGAGGAGAGGAGAGGAGAGGAGAGGAGAGGAGAGGACACGAATAAGTCGATGATCGGCCACACCTCGCGTATATACACGTACATACATATATCTATGTACAATAAATACGTCAAGTTTAGTACAGTACAGTGTACGCAGCCTTAAGTTGGTTCATCGCTGCATTAAATCCGATTGGTCGACTTTATACTCTCTGCACTATATTATACCGTGTACTACATACTTAGGCGACAAACTCTTCGAGTCAATTCGATATCGTACGAAACGGAATATTGATTTTGTTTTTTCTTCTTGTAAATATGAAAAAAATTTCAAAAAACAACCAAAAAAAAAACAGTTTGTTTCAAAGAGGAATCAGTTATTTCGATGCCTCAATCATCGTCACTTGTAACTTTCGAATATCCCTATATAAAATTTTACTTCACTTCTTCTCTTCTTCAATTTTACGTATACGTATAATAAATTATTGCGATTGATTAAAAGAGAAGAAAAAAAAAAAAGGATCGTACCGCGGTTGTTCTATAAGTTGATAACCGATGATCGTCACCGTCGTGTATATCTGTGTGTATATACGAGTGGTATACACAACGTCGTGCAGATACAGAGTGAGGGCGCTGTTATCGTATTATCCGGATCCGGTAAAATTCGTATATATATATATATATAAACCCATACATATATATGCATACAGGGTAAAGAAGGGCGCGGAATTTTTAAAACCCGTACATACCTATATAGCCACATATATGGAAAAGGGGCGGAAGAATAAAGAATCGTAGTGGCGCAGGAGGGGAGGGAAGAACGCTTCGCTTTTTTTCATCGTCGAGAAGAACTGGTTGTTGAACGAGAACCGAGTGTAAGTATAAGGTACAAGAATACACACATTATATTATATTATACGTATATATAGTAAGCAGCTATAGGTAAGGTGAGGCAAGGTAAGGTAGAATAAGGCAATATAACGTACTACAGTGCGTATGTAGGTAGAATAGGCTCAGGTATACCTACTCGAGGCGAGGTTCTCTCAAAGTGCACTCGGAATCGAACTGGAGCGCGGACTTCCGTTTCCGGGCACTTTAAACGGATTCAAAATGGCGCAAGTGGTAAGAGTCGAGTCGAGTCGAGTCGAGTCGAGGTTGCAGAGAATTTGAAAGAGCGAGAATGAAATTTAAGGAAACGAAAAAATATAATATGAAAAATACTACGGGATTGAGATTAGGAGAAGAAAAAGAGAAAAAAAAAAATACGCGCACAACAAACCACGTATCTACTCATTCTTCGAGGCTAAACTAAACTTTAGTACATATGAATATATATATATATATATATATATATATATAAACGCAAATTGCGAGGAGAGAGTAGGAGGAATTAAATATATAAGAATACGAATACGAAGGATAAGAATACGTATATAAAGGAGACGGAGAAACTTTCGAGATGAAAAATTTTCCTCACCCTCGCTCCGAGAAAACGGGCCTCCAGCAATTCCTGCTTCCTGGGGTCCAGGGCAGCTTGAAAGTGCTCCATCTTGACTCCAGCGCCTGTAACAGGAGTTCAAATACCGTAAGAATCCGAATAATACAGGATTTTAGAAAGATGTCGGTCCGTTCGACAAAACTCGCGCGACGATTTCGGAAACTGCTGGATAGAAAAAAAAAAAAAAAAAAAAATGTTCAATTCACGGGATTTTGGATTAACGATGAGATAATACGGTCATGAATTATTTTCATACCTAGTTTTTCAGTTGTTTCACGTTTTCAAGGTCATTAAGAGGTCAACTTACTTTTTTTTTTTTTTTTTTTTTTAATGAATACCTACATTTTTTTTTCACCAAATCTTATTCTATATACGGGGAAAAGATGAATATTCATTAATTTTTGAACGTCGAACTATATTCCGATAACAATTGACAGTAATTCCGGTGATTACACGAGCTTGTGGAACGATGAAAAGTACAGTGAAAAATCGTCTTTTCCGACTGGTTTTTTCTTTCATTTTTTTTTCACTTCAAGAGTCAAATTAAAAATGTAGTTTTAGGGCTTCAAATATTACATCGAGTAAAGTACGCGGGCCAATTATCCTATACAGTAGGCTGCAGGTCGTTAGAAACTTCGATCTTTAATTTTATAACTCAGAACTATAAACAGCTATGGCGAGTGCAGTGAATACATAATATATGTACATTAGGGTGTGTCATTTTAGGGCAACTTTTTTTTTGTCAACTTAGAAACAGGTTGTATACTTGCAGGAAGGAAAAATAAGAAGCCTGTTAAAATTTGAGATCTTATTATTAATATTAAGAGGTGCCTCATCGCGAATTTCTATTTCCCACTTAAATAACACGGGAAACGTTCTATTGGCACACTTTAATTTTTATATCTCAAGTACTAATCTACTCGGAATGATTGCGCATAGCTTCTTTTGTTCGAAATTGATCGCTCTACAAAAAAGGTCTCTTGGTATTTTTCGATAAATCTAACTATTTCCAAGTTAGTTATCGGTTAATTACCATTGATAGCCGACAACCAACTTGGAAATAGTTAGATTTATCGAAAAATATCAAGAGACCTTTTTTGTACAGTGTTCAATTTTGAACGAAAGTAACTACGCAGAATCATTCTGAGTAGATTAGTACTCGAGATATAAAAATTGAAGCGTGCCACAAGAACATTTCCCGTGCTATTTAAATGGGAATAAGAAATTCGCGATGAGGCACCTCTTAATATTAATATTAAGATCGCCAAATTTTAACAGGCTTCTTATTTTACCTTCCTGCAAGTATACAACCTGTTTTTAAGTTGAAAAACAAAAAATGTTGCTCCCAAATGACACACCCTATACATACATTTATATAAAGTAAAAATTTATACTCATTAACGCGGATCTATTCATACTGAAATTGAGTTTAAAAGTAAGAGTTTAAAAACTTTGTCAAGGAAATCAATTGTACATATATACCTATATACATGTATGGATTGAATCGTGACGTGTCGAAAATACACAGTATATATGTATTACATGTAAAATACGGGGATATAAGTATAATATTGTTGATTAAACAAAAAAATAAAATAAAATGAAAAAATATGAAAAAAAAAAACAAACAAAAAAACCATAACCGCTGAAGCCACCGAACCACAATAATTATACGCGGCCGTCCGACTTTATTCAATATGTACGCAGAGACCTATAAATTGCTAATTATTATTAACCAACGATTTATCGTACGGAAAGTTACGGGAGGTGTGTATATATATATATATATATATATATATATATATATATATATATATATATATATATATATATATATATATATATATATATATATATATATATATATATATATATATATATATATATATATATATATATATATATATATATATATATATATATATATATATATATATATATATATATATATATATATATATATATATATATATATATATATATATATATATATATATATATATATATATATATATATATATATATATATATATATATATATATATATATATATATATATATATATATATATATATATATATATATATATATATATATATATATATATATATATATATATATATATATATATATAAGTAAATTGATTGATCAATTAATTTTATAAATTAATTTCTAAGAAATGTATATTACATAGGTATGTATAGGTATATCGTCTAGAATTTTATTTCTTATTTTTTTTTTTCACCAATGTTTATTTCTAAATTTGAATATACCTATCATATATGTAAACGAATTGAAATAAATCGATACTTGATTATTATCATTATTATAGCGATCATCGTGATAATACTGTAATGATAATAATAATATTAACAATAATAATAATAATAATAATAATAATTGTTATCCGTTACAATGTTTTATATGTAACATACATATATACATATAATATACGTATATTTATAAAATATTTTTTTTTCTTTCCCCTCTATGTCTCAGCCAGCTCAAGTATTTATAGTTAGTTACCTTCGGATATTAAATTACCGCGACAAGAAGAAAAAAAAAAAAAAAAAAAAGAGAGAAAGAGAGAAAGAGAGCGAAAGGTATAAGTTTTATATTAAGATAAAATATTATAACGTGAACGACAAGGCTTTTTAGTCGGTCAGATCCGTACATGGTGCATATATAAAATTACGCATATTTATTTATGTATATATTATTGAATATATACGGTAATATGTATAATATATTTTGTGTGATACAATATTACCTATAAAGGTGTAAAAATTTTTTTTTTCGAAATAAATAATTAAAATAACGAAATAACAATGTAGTTTCTCGTTTAGATATCACAACAACCCTTTACTTTAATATAATATAATTCAAGAATTTACGAATCATATTAGACAAAAAAAAAAAAAAAAAATTAAATACATAAAATATGTATGTATGTACCTTCATTCTATTTCATTTCGATTCGTTTCATTTCATTTGGGGGATGGGGAGGGATTGTTTAATCGAACAACAACGATGACGACGACGACAACGATGACAACAGCATTTGACGAATGAAAAGAAAAAGAAGAAGAAGAAGAACCCTTGGATTCTGTAACAGCATAGCTGCTAAACAGCAGGCGCGGTGGCGCGGGCAGTGACGGTAGCGGTGGTGAGTTTCGTTCGTTCCGGCTAGGCTGCAATATACCGGGGCGAGATGGAGGGGGGGAGTTAGCGTACTGTTTTGCACCCGAACGAAACGCAGCAGGATGAGCGTCGCGAAAACTAATGCGCCCTTTGACCTCAATCTTACGCTCACCAGGTTGGAAATCAATACGCAGAGAGAAAGAGAGAGAGAGAGATAGAGCGAGAGCGAGAGGAGAGAAAACTGGTGAGCTATGGACAGACAGGGCGATTAAACGCGAACGCAGGACTGCAGATAATATGATATACCTATAAGATACCATCGCAACATATATTCTGCACATCAACTTGAACATACCTATATAGTAGGGTGGTCCTTATTTTGGATATTTTCGATTTTTTTTCCACGATCCCCCTAAATCGGTTCTAAATAAATAAAAAAAAATTCCTGCCAAATCGGAGCTCGATATTTCAATTTTAACCCGGCCCCCCCGGCAATCAAAGTTTTAAACGGGAAAATACGTGTATTTTAGACTGTCAATTGTTTGAACATTTTTCCAACCTAGTGAAAATTAATATAAAAATTCGAGATAAGGCACAAATATTCCCCACAGTATAAGGTATAGTTGTAGTAGTATATCAAATTTTTTTTTTCAATTTATTTATTTTTTTATGAATATCAAATTGATATTTATATAGATCATAACTCCAGAAATTACGGATGTAAAAATTTGATATACTACTTCAATTGTACGTTATACTATGAGGAATATTTGTGCCTTATCTCGAATTTTTCTATTAATTTTCACTAGGTTGGAAAAATGTTCAAACAATTGACAGTCTAAAATACACGTATTTTCCCGTTTAAAACTTTGATTGCCGGGGGGGCCGGGTTAAAATTGAAATATCGAGCTCCGATTTGGCAGGAATTTTTTTTTATTTATTTAGAACCGATTTAGGGGGATCGTGGAAAAAAAATCGAAAATATCCAAAATAAGGACCACCCTACTATATAGGTAATACCGCGGTACATTTACACACGCATAAAACGATTCAACGGATATAAAAATAAGTGAATATATACTATGTAAGTATAATGAATAAATTTATAATATGTACATACAATTTAGGGTGTGTCATTTTGGGGCAACTTTTTTTTTTTTGTCAACTTACAAACAGGTTTTATACTTGCAGAAAGGAGGAATAAGAAGCCTGTTAAAATTTCAGATCTTAATATTAATATTAAGAGGTGCCTCATCGCGAATTTCTATTTCCCATTTAAATGACACGGGAAATGTTCTAGTGGCACGCTTCAATTTTTATATCTCAAGTACCAATCTACTCAGAATGATTCCGCATTGCTACTTTTGTTCGAAATTGAACGCTCCACAAAAAAGGTATCTTGTTATTTTTCGATAAATCCAACTGTTTTCAAGTTGGTTATTGGTTAATTACCATTGAAAGCCAACAACCAACTTGGAAACTGCTAGATTTATCGAAAAAGACCAAGAGACCTTTTTTGTGGAGCGTTCAATTTCGAACAAAAGTAGCTATGCAGAATCATTCTGAGTGTGTTAGTCCTTGAGATATAAAAATTGAAGTGTGCCAGTAGAACATTTCCCGTGTTATTTAAATGGGAAATATATGGCAACCAGATGGAAAAAATTCCCTTACATTTCACTGTTTTTTTTCCTGAAATTTCCGGGGTTTTCCCAGATTTTTCCTGACCCTGGCCACCCTGAACTTATACATACGTATACCTTACGTATACATAGAACTTGATGATAAGATTACGTATAGTAGAAATTTTTCTTCGGAATACATATTATGAGAAAATTGAATGAAATTCAATATCGTGAAATAAATAATTCGAAATTTCATTGACAACTCGAAGTATGTATGACTATGTATTACGTATTTAAACGGAATGAAAATGGCGAGCTTCTGTGACGTCGGTTCACCGCTCTCTCTCTCTCTCTCTCTCTCTCTCTCTCTCTCTCTCTCTCTCTCTCTCTCTCTCCCTCTCTCTGCATGGAGAGGCTCTGCTGTCTGTCACGTTATCAGTCGCTCCTTGTATTTCTCTATTTTACACTATATCTTTGTGGGCTTAACTCCTCTGATCGTACTCCTGTGGTGGGTGAGTGGTACTTCTTGGTCCAGGATATCACGGTAGGCTTTTGTCTTCACTGGTTAGTTACTTATTCCGTATTTTCTAAGTCATCTAACGGCTCATAAGCGCTTGATTATTCTCTTAGCATCTGTCTCCGTGCGCACGTTTGATGCGCGCGTCTAACTCTATTATTGTTTTCGTTCACTTACACCTACATTAGTATACTCTCATCGTGCTGTATACCTATGCCTCTACCATGTCTGACGATGATGAAGCTTTGCCTATAAACAGTCTGCCTGTTCCCCACCGCTTGTCATTTGTCGCTACAGCTGATTTTGACTTAGATTCTACAAGAGCCAAACTGTCTGATCTTGATAGTCAATTTCTTAGATATATCAGATCGTCGCGTGAGACTGTAGATAAAAAGACGGCACTGCAAGAGGTTTTTCTTAGCTATCAAGCCGCTTTCAATTCCTTGGCCTTAGCTTATTCCCGACTCGTGGGAAAAACTGACAGCTCGCGCGCGTGTTTCAAAGCAGTTAACGAATCTTGCACTGAAGTCCTTCGGGTATGTTCTGCTAGTGCAAAGGAGGCCTGTAGTGATGGTATCAAGGAAACTATCTCTGCCACCTCCAATTCCCGTGACGCTGTATCATATGCAGCTATTGTAAATCGTGCGTCTTCTAAAATTCGCGTTCCCAGAGGGCCTATTGTTGAAGTACCTAAGACTACTAGTTTTGTCATAGCCCCTACGGCCGCAGCAGCTAATAAATTTTCCTCATCTGTTGCAACGAAAAATGCCTTGTTTAAGGCAGTTAATCCTGCATCGCTAGCTATGAAAGTTGAGCGTGTTTCTGGGGCTCGTAATAACGCAATTCGGATCGAGGCTAGTTCGGTCAACGTTGATCGGGTACGTGCTCTTCCGGCGCTTGCTCAGGCTGGTCTCGAGGTCAGAGAGGACTCCAAATTGAATCCTCGCTTGGTGGTCCATGGAATTCCTGCGGACATGAGTAAAGATGAAATTCGATCTGATTTTGTAGCACTGAATCTTGGCGGCGTTGATAATCCTGAAGTTGAGGTCATCTATCGCTTTCCGGGGAAGGAAGGTCGTACCCGCACAAGTTGTGTCATTGAGGTGCCTCCCCAGGTACGTAAGAGCTTGCGTAATACTCCTAATCCCCGCATCTATCTCAGATTTTCAGCCTGCCGTTTTGAGGATCACGTTGTTGTCCGGCAATGTTTTAAATGTCTCGCCTTTGGTCACTTGGCTAAGGATTGCAAAAGTGCCTCTCATTGTGGTCACTGCTCCGGGTCACATGAGCTGAAGAACTGCCCGAAGAGAGGTGATGCACCTTGCTGCTTCAATTGTACTGCAGCTAAGGTGCAAGACACCTCGCACTCCGCCTTGGACGGCAAGAAGTGCACCATACTCAGTAGGCGTCTAACTGACAAGGTGCGTAACATTAACTATGGATAGAATCTTGTCTGATTCGCATGACAAGCTTAACATTTGTCACGTTAATTGTCAATCCCTTGTTGCCCATCTGGATGAATTTCGTGTCTTCTTTAATAATTCTAACTACCATGTTATTTGCATGTCGGAAACTTGGCTGAAACCTGCTGTCTCGGATGACTTTGTTCAACTTCCTGGCTATCAACTTCTTCGGTGTGACAGAGTCGGACGCGGCGGCGGCGGCGTGGGCATCTTTGTCCACAACTCACTTCCTGTTCGCGTACTGGAATCTTCTGGTGGCACCTATTTGCATAAACCTGAGTACATCCTCGTGGAGATATCACCGGTAAGCTCATCGAAGCTACTGCTTGCTTCTGTTTATCGTCCTCCACACATTGGTCATCTGGATGAATTCATGAGCCGTCTCCTAGTCCTTTCTCCATCTTACTCTAATCTCGCAATTTTGGGTGACTTCAATACGGATATGAACGGTAACACCTTTGACAAACATCATTTGCAGGGCTTCATCGATTCGTCTAACTTCTATCTAGTTCCTTATCAGCCTACTCACAACCTTCGTGATTCTTCTACTTGGTTGGATCTCTGTATAGTTGATGATCCCCACAAAGTGATGGATCACGGTCAGCATGATGTCCCTTTTTTATCGGCACACGATCTAATTTCTGTCTCTTTCAATGTTAGAGTACAGCGTCACCAACCTCGTGCCTTTACCTGTCGCGATTTTCGTCTGTTTGATAAACGTATATTGCTGCAGAGCCTGGATGCGATTGACTGGAGTCCTTTCTACCTTGCACAATCTATCGACGATAAAGTTGAGTTTTTGAACTCTGCCACACTCGATTGCTTTGACCGTCTTGCGCCCTTTCATCTAGTGCGTCCGCGTACGCTTCCCGCGCCTTGGCTCACGCCTGAAATCAAGCTCTTAATGACACAGCGAAACAGAGCTCGTCGAGAATGGCGGAGAAACAGATCAGTGCTATTGTATGATAGGTTCAAATCCCTGCGTAACAAGGTGCAGATTGAGGTTAGAGCAGCCAAGAAAGCTTACTATCTTCAAAAACTTGGAGGTCTCAGAGATCATAGAACGGTCTGGAATGAATTACGTCGCTTAGGACTCGTTCGATCGCGTACTTCCAATCTCCCTCTTGCGGTACCTGCCGATGCTTTGAACGCTCACTTCGCTTGCGCTGGCGGCGATGATCGCGATGCCTCCTCTTCCTCTTCCTCTTCCTTGGAGCGTTGGTTCCTGGGTGAGGTTAATTATGATGATTCGAAGTTCTACTTTGAAAATATCTCCTTAGATATTTTGGCTAAATCTCTCCTTTATTCTAAATCAGGATCTGTAGGTACTGATGGTCTCTCCTCGGTCCTCATTAGGCTTGCCCTACCTTCGTTACTTCCGCATATTCTCCATCTTTTTTCTTCCTCCCTTGCTTCAGGTTCTTTTCCTGAGCTGTGGAAGTCAGCACTTGTCTGCCCTCTCCCCAAAATCAAGTCACCTGTGAACTTGAATGATTATCGCCCTATTTCTATCCTGTGTTCGCTAGCTAAGTCTTTAGAAAGAATCGTTGCTGATCAGGTTATGCGCTTCCTCGAGAGACGGAATCTTCTGGACCCTCATCAGTCTGCATACAGAAGAGGACATAGTACCCACACGGCGCTTATCCGTGTCATTGATGATGTGAGACATGCCATGGACACCCGCAAGGTGTCTATCATGGTTTTCTTTGACTTTTCTAAGGCCTTCGATCGGGTCCGTCATGGATTGCTTATCGACAAGCTCAGGCTTCTCGGGTTCTCTAACGCTGCACTACGTTGGTTTTGTACTTATCTCTGCTGTCGCAAACAGGCCTTGAGACCTGGTGATGGCTCCACGACCTCGTGGCGGCCTGTCATCAATGGCGTTCCACAAGGCTCTGTCCTTGGTCCATTATTGTTTACGTTGTATATGCTTGATCTTAAAGACTGTCTTAGGTACTCCAGCAGGAATCTTTACGCGGATGACTTGGTGATCTATCATCACTGCTACCCTCATGAGCTCGCCGAGGGCATCGCTAAGGTCAACGAGGATGTGGTTCGCATCTCCGACTGGGCCACACGGAATGGATTGCTACTGAACGGTGCGAAAACCAAGGCGATGGTACTGGGCACCCGTCGTTACATCAAGGCCATCGACTTCTCCTTCCTACCTACCATTGTGGTTGGTGCTGATGCTGTGCCTTACTCCGATCTAGTGCGACATCTCGGAGTTACTATCTCCAACACTCTGTCCTGGAGTGCCCATGTGGCGAATGTCACCAAGAAGATTAACGCAACACTGTACCAGCTAAAACTCTGCCGAAGTCTGCTCCCCTGTGCCTTGCGGGAACGTCTCATTTCCTCCATGATCTTCCCGCACATCGACTACTGCTGTACGATATATCTGGATCTTACCGACGGACTTAACCTGCAGCTTCAGAGAGCGCTGAACTCCTGCGTACGATTTATATTCGACATCAGGAAAGATGCTCACATTTCGCCATACTATAGTAAACTTAAATGGCTCAAGGTTGAAGCTAGACGACAATACTTTCTTGGATGTCTGGTGTTCAATGTAATTCAGACCGGTATACCATCTCACCTGTCCGTCTTTCTGGATCGAAGACCTGTATCAAATCGCACTACGAGAGCCCCTCTCGATCTACTCCATGTGCCACCATGCAGGACCGAATTACTCATGAACTCCTTCATGTCTGCGGCTCCCCGTTTCTGGAACAGTCTTCCGCTGGAAATCCGCACTTCTTCCAGTGCTGGCATCTTCAAGAGGGCGCTATTTGATCATCTGCTCTCTTTTACTCTTCCACCTTGATTTATTCTTACATTTTACATATGCTTTTACTGTTCTGTGTGCACTGCGTACCTGGCGTAGGTTTTCTGCAGTTTCCCTCATGCCTTTCACCAAATGGAGGTACTTGCTTCAAGTCGGCTGCAGCCGCAACTTTTTGTATGCACATGTTGCTTCTTAATTTCGTAACTATCTAGCCTCTGAATCATTTTATTTGTTATCTGCTTTACTTTACTATATTTTTGTTTAATCATCATTGTTTATTTTATACTCAGCTAATTTTGTAATACTGACTGATACCTCTGTTCATTTATAATTATTTTTCTCATTGTATCTTTACTATGTTACTGCGCTTGAGGGGATACCATCCCAGAGCGCCTAATAAATGTCTCTCTCTCTCTCTCTCTCTCTCTCTCCCTCTCCCTCTCCCTCTCCCTCTCCCTCTCCCTCTCCCTCTCCCTCTCCCTCTCCCTCTCCCTCTCCCTCTCCCTCTCCCTCTCCCTCTCTCTCTCTCTCTCTCTCTCTCTCTCTCTCTCTCTCTCTGTGTAACAGGAAAATTACAATATCTTTGGTTCAAGAAAAAGACAACCTATTTCTCCAAGACAGCAACGCGACACGGCGGAATTCAACTCTGATCGAATCGGCGCGCTTCTTTCCTGAAACAAACCTTGCCTCGCTCAGCGTCCCTTGGGCAAACCTGAGAAAATACACATACACGACCCTTACACCGTAACTACGTATAGGTGTAAAACTTCGTCTGTAGTTGTTGGAGTTCGAGGACTACCTTCGACCGTAGAAGATACCAGGAGGATTCAATAAGCGAGAAAAGTGGTAGCAATTAGCAAGAATTCGAGGCGGGAGGGATAAGTAAGGTAAGTTATTCGCCGATGGCGAAAAGATTCATCGAAGCTGTACAACAGATTCACGATAAACTTGTTCCCGGTCATATAGTTGGTTCTCGTAGCTAATAATTATGGCAGGACAAAAAACAAAATAATAAAATAAAAAATCAATACAACGGTACTCTATAATTCAAGTGAACGGGGGTGAAGCCTCGGCGGTGTTCAGTTTAAAAAAATAGTCCCGAAGTTAAATACGGTAGGGGACTTTCGCTGCACAATCCACGGCCACCCGGGGAGGCGAGAAATTATGCCCAAGTGCATAAATTACCAAAAGATCCCTGCGCCTAGCATAAATCCTGGTGCCGCAAACCGCGTGCTGTCCTTGTTGGACCAATTGGCGACGCCTAAATAAATTTAGGAGCCCCAGGGGTCGCGACTAATCATTCGGGATTAGGACCCGCTAATGAGAAGACAAAGGCTTTTCCATCGGAAAATTCGATACGGGTTCAACTTACCTCGTATCCTAATACGCACTTGGTCAAATTGCATTCTCGGAGGATCTGCCGAGCGAAATTCGACTCTAAATTAGAAATTAAATCGAAAATTGTAATTTATTGGAGATTCTATAATTACACGTGTTCTACCCGGTATACCTACACACATACTTCCCTTTGACGATACGCGACCTTTCTCCTTCACCTCCTCCTTCTCACCGATCCGGGTAGTTTTTACGTTAAGGCGCAGACGCCCGGGGCGGTTTGACGTATTGCGAATTGTTTGTTAAACATTTGTCGTCGCCAAAGCTGACGGCGGCCCGTCGCGACGCCCCGGGTGTCGGCTGGATTGCATTCCCCACGGAATTCTTTCTGTTTTCGTACCATGGTGTAGGGGTAGGAATACACACACCTATACTAGACTCTGCCTCAGGATAAAGTCCAAGGGACCTGATTCCATAATATTACATAGGTATGTAGTCTATGATACAGATATGCACAGGGAGGAATCGCCTTTGCCGATGCCTGGCGGATCTCACTACAACACATAGGTATATGTATTTTGGTTCTTCAAAGAAAATTTCACAAGAAGAAAATCTCAAAATATTTATTTTTCCCGCAGACGAACTTGAGCTCATAAATTTTGGGTAATCAGTTTCTATACTAAAATCGAGCTATCATTTTTCAAAAACTATTCGAGCGATAATATCCGTGTAAGAATGTATCTATAGACCTGCAAGGAAAATACGTGGGGATTACATATACACGAGTGAAGTTTATATCAGCTATTTTGTAATAGCAAGTATTGTAAACTCGGCCGCGTATGGAAAGGTGAAACTTGTTCTTCCCTCGGACAATAAAAGACCCGAAGGGTGTGAAATAATAATGAATATACGTGTTATTTGAGTGTAGAAGATCGATGACGGAGAGACGCTGTGCCTACAAGCGTGGGGACTTTCCTAGTGGGGGAGAAAAGCGGTAACTTATCAAATATTCTGTTAAGGCACGCGAGTTCATTGCCTTAGACTTTATAATAGTCCTGGACTCGTTACGATTTTACAGCAAAAAAAATTAATAAATAAATATATACGTATATACATAGATACTATACAGATATATCTGCAAGTTGGCGTCGTCTAACATCGAAGAGACGTAATTTTATTTTTTAACTTAGCGATTGAGAGGTGGAAGTGGTGTGAGGTGAGCCAATTTATCTATACGACTGTACGAAAGACGTAGGTATATACTATATACTATCCTATAAATTGAGCGTTCCATATATCGCCATTGATCCGACCATACCATTCGTGCAATCCGAAGAACACGGCAATAAAAGCGACAGGAATCAATTATAAGAAGGCTGGTAGGTGGCTGGAGGCTTGATCAGCAAGACTCTCGTCACATTTACTATCTCTTCCCCTAACCCTATATCTCCGAGGTTCACCCCCATTCGCGACTACACGATCCCGCTCACACTCACAGGGAAAACTGTTGCCGGTATACGATCCGCAGCCCTCTTCAGTCTTGGCTTTAACCCGCCCCTAGCGCTAGGCGCTCAGCAATAAAGGGTAGATACGCTCAAAGACTATAATCTCACCCGGCTATTCCCGAAAGTTGATCACAGCTACGGTGCAAAGGGTCGCCCACCGCGAGTATATTTTTCTTTCTTTCTTTTCTATTTTCTGTTCGTTTCTTTCTTTCTCTATTTTATTTTTTCAACCATCAGCTAAGAGTTCAATTCTTCGATTCAGCAATCAATGATACTACGTGCGTAGGTACATGAAGTGACGAAAATAAAAAGAAGTCTCGTGCAATTTGTAGCCCTTCGAACCATGCCAGGATATTATTATGAGTTATCGCGGTTGGGTTGTTGAAATAAAAATTGATTTATGAATCATCACGGTCAACCCGTATAAGCGATAAAAGTATTAATTAAATTTTGTACGAGAGTTCTGTATGATGGTATATTTGTATATACAGGGTGTCCAAGAACTAAATGTCCAAAATGAAAGGTGACCTAGAGGAGGTCGAACTGAGTAAATTGACCCGAAGAACATGGGGTCTGCGAAGTCGCGTTCGCGAGATATCACGAGTTGAAAAAAAAGTATCGCTTTGCGCCGCGTCGAGGCGGCGCAAAGCGATACTTTTTTTTTCAACTCGTGATATCTCGCGAACGCGACTTCGCAGACCCCATGTTCTTCGGGTCAATTTACTCAGTTCGACCTCCTCTAGGTCACCTTTCATTTTGGACATTTAGTTCTTGGACACCCTGTATATATAATCCGTATGTCTGTCTATCCGTCTCTGTTTTTTCATCCTATGTATGTGATTCACGCGTGGCATGGCAGGGCGTGACTTGAACAACGTTTTACCTCGCCTAACCAAACCTGAGCCTAAGCCTAAACCTAAACTCGCCTAACCTACCTAACGAATTTATGGGCGGAAATGGCAGCGTACGCAAATGCTCGATACAACCGCGGTCGCCAGGGGGTCGCTGAGGGTGGGGACTACCGAAAACCTATTATAAATTAATTTCACCGAGTTTGCGAGAGTGGAATGTACGGGTGGGAACACGCCGCCTATACATATTCTGTTCACTTTCTCTGTCTGTCTCTCTCTCTCTCTCTCTCTCTCTCTCTCTCTCTCTCTCTCTCTCTCTCTCTCTCTCTCTCTCGTTCGTGCATTACTTATTAGGTCCCGGATTTCAAGGTAACTTAATTAATTGACAAGGACGTGCTTTCAACCCATTTTTATAAATTATTTCGCTCTGACACGCGGGCAAGGCGAGCTTTGAATTTCTCGTCCATAGCGGGTATAGGAGTACCGCCAAGTGGCAGTTGTCCGTTTGTTAATTAGCCTGTACGAGTTCTGCGTATATATTAATAATATTCTTAATTAATAATTAGGAACGACGAGATGAGGCGAGGCAAGGCGAGGCGAGGCGGGTCTGGTCGGGGGTATATGAAAATGGAAAGTTTCGCTACCGAAACGTTTGCTAATAGCGTGACGTTATACGTACCCTGTACTTTGTAGCTACTCTAAGAGCTTTTCGAACGTAGCCCACTACTCGTTTCACCGCGATAAGTAATTTTACCAAGTTCCCATAGCGCGACGAGAAACCTGAGTAGACTGCGAGAGGCTCGAAGTTGTTTCACGAGTACCTACCTTATACCCGGCCCGTAACTCAATCCTTTCATTTTTAAATTACCCTACATTTTAAATATGAATCAGACTCGACTTTAATTTCAACATTTCATTCAAATTGTAATCATCTCAAAGGGGAGTCATAATAGCCAAACCAAGTAGCTGTATCCCATACCTAGATATATGTATAAACACCCACATCTATCCGTGTGCAAATAACACCGGAAGTCTTCTGATTGCGGTTTAATAACACTTTAATTAACATACTTCCTTTATTACTGCGAATATATACTTGAACAAACAGTTATACCCCCTGACGATCGTAAAGTAACAATAATTCGAGTACAATTTAACAACGGCTGACTCTGAAAGAACGATCTATGAATATTTCATATCGATATACACCCGTGGAACAGAATCGCGTCGAACCTGTTATCATTTTTCGCAATACACAGGTATTTTTCAAGTCCTGCCGTACGTGTGTATGTATGTATGTATGTATGTACCTAACCAGTGACTCACCAGATCTAGCGATGGATATGAACGGCACACGCAAATATATGTATAATATAATACGTAATTACCAACGTTTTGCCCCAAACGCGTATAGTTTCGTGGTCGTGAGGTAGAATAAAATTAAACCTAAGTCACATTTAAAAATGAGATAGATAAATCGATTCAATAAACGAACGTGAACAATAATCTGTTGAAGATGAATAAATGAGAATTGAACAACAAAGTCTATCGTGGTCAGTGTCCAATGCATTGGTGGAGAATTTTTTACTCGACAAACCAGAATTGATGTACGGTAAACCTGCGGTTTTCTCTTTCCAGTGTTGGAGAATGATTATTATTATGTTTTTTTTTGTTGTTTTCGATCCATTTTATGTACCGTCGTTTAGATGTGTATTCAGTGTTCCATTCATTTAACGAACAACAATATAACGACGATGATGATAATGACAATGGTAATGATGGCTAGTTTCTGGCTCCGGTAACAAAATTGATGCCTATTTTGGGTGCGATTTTTAGAGAGCCTCTCAACGAAAGGGTCAGTGACTACTGAGCAACGAATGAGTGACCGCTACGCGGACCCCTCGGCAAAAGATTCAGGGGGAGATAACAGCGGAACGAAAAAGTCCATAGAGAGAGAGAGAGAGAGTGAGAGAAAATGGAGTGAAACGGGTAGCGAAAGAGCGAGATACGGTGAGAGGGCGAGAGAAACGAGGATCCGTGCGCGAACAAGATACCAATCAGTAATCTAGTTTTTGTCTCCATGGTTTCTACGATAGTCCAACACACACGTATAGATTTATATTCTATATACCTGTGTATATACACCTAGATGTATGTACATACATAGGCAGTATTTTCGTATATGTTACACATATGGAGTGGAGTGGATATTCGGTACGAAATCTCCTAGTTTAGCGTTCGTTGTTACGGCTGAAGTACCACCTCGCTATACAACTATACCTCACCTCTTGAATTACGAATAATATACCAAGTGTCAATTTCTCTGTCCTACTTTTGGGTCAATCAGTGTCAGTCAATCAACGCCAAACTGTGACAATTCTTCTACCTCTTATTGTCTATTTAGTTCTATAATTCGGTTCGGTATATATATATATCGCTCAGTCTGCACGTTTGTTATCTTCGTTATACCGCGTCTATCTAACTCTTGGCAAACAACTATCTATTATAGGTACAAACATACCTACGTACCTACCTACCTACCGGTTCTATCGGCCTACACTACGCCCGCTTACTCGCTGCTCTCGATCATTATTTATGTTAATCCTATCTGATACCGGAATGACACACGCGTGTATTTTGTCTCGCGTTGGATTATCCGGGGTTGGAGAAGGGCGGCCCAGGGGCGAGTGGTCCGTTTTGGCTGAATCATTGCGCAATAAAGCCTAATAGCGATAATAATCACGATATTCCATAGGGCGAGGACGAGCGGTCTTCAATCGCCTCAGCTGCAGTTTGACGGCGAAAAATATATAGCGGCTATTCGTCTGATTAACCGCATCGGAACTGTCCAGAAAAATGACCAATTTTTGTTTTTGTTTTCTTTGGGTTTTTCACTTGGCTTTTTGAAGTTTGAAAGATTCCGGGTGACTGTGGGGCCCGTAGATTACAGTCCCGGGAATCGGGTCAGATAATATTTCCGTGGCTTACGCTTCGCCGCACGAATCAAAAGCCGATATTAACGACGTAGTAGGTACCGTACCTACCTCCATTCGAGGTGCACGGACGCTCCAATAATCTTCGATGACATCGCGTCTTTCCAGATTTAATATCACGTATAACAGCTGGATTTTAGATTTGTTGCTTCGATGCACGTGGAACAAATTATATGACGGACAGGCTGCTAGGCGGACGTGACGAAGGGCGACACGCGTGTATACGAAAACCACGTATACATTTATATACTAGCCAAGTCACTTCGTTAACATGGGTCTAACAAATGAACGATGGATTGATGAGATCCTTAACTTTCGTCTATCAGCAGCGGCTCACCTTTTTCTCCAATTCACTAATCATCGGAGTAATTTTCCTGTATACATCGTATCTAATTCTCAAAATATAACTATACCATCAAAAAAAAAATACTTGACCGAAGACACGGTCAATTCTGACTTAAGGGAAAAGGAACTACCGCTGCTCCTTATATTCAGTCAAGGAGACTGTCCAGTTTTCACGTCTCTTTTTTCCTTGTAACTTTCCCGCACCGTCCCTGAGTCAATTTCCGGTTTCGAAAACGTTATATATTGATCTCGATAAAATGTCGGAAATATTGTATACCGTATCACATACGCCTAGGTATCTACTGCAAGGGACTTCTTCGTTCGTGCGATAACGTGCAGGGGTCGATTGACACTGGACTATAGCAGCTAAGCAGCTGTCTTCACCAATTTACGAATGCAGACAGAAGACCTGAATTGACCCCCATGAATGTACTTTGATATTCGAGTAACGGCAAAATACGCGAAGATATTATACTCAAGGTGATGGGATTTACCTAGATACGGATGCGTGAAGGAGGTGTAAACAAACATTCATCCAGTGAGAGACAGTGAGACAGCCAGACAGAGGGCAATCCCTACGCAATCTGCGTTATCATTGCCTCCACGCGTGCACGCAGTCACATTAACCCGGGAATGTCGAGAGGTAGGATAATAGTTGGGTTAGGTTTATAGGGCGGTTGAACCGCGAAATACCAGCATTCATTATGATGGCTCATTTCTGTGGCCCTCTCAGACGCAGAATTATCATCTGCAGGTCGCTCCGCGCTATCCTAGCGGCAGTTTCGTAGTTTCCGGGGTCCCGCTTCGCCGTGCGACGATTCCGAATTAGTTTCACCGGACAAGGAATTTCCCAACTCGATCGACAAGGGACTCGGTAGTCATTTCCGCCCCTCCGAACTGGGGAGGGTATTCGGTTTGTTGAATTTTACAAATTGAATTCAACATTCAGTGAGTAATTTAATTGATCCGGATGGAGGATTGATATTTTTTTGGACGAGATGCTAGAAGAGAACTATATGTACAAATTATAGTTATGCAGTATTCGAGGATTTGCAACGCGGTCGAATTTAAGAAATTATATATTTTTCACTTGAGCCTGGTGCAACTGTTAATCTTCGAGGTCGACATCTGAACTGCTCCTTGGCTCGAATGAAATTATAATACCAAGGAATCTGGAAATTTGAGAGGAAAGCCACGAGCTCAAAGGTCGAAGACCATACCGTACGCGTGTCACGAAATTCGTTAAAGGTATGAGGAAACGGGTCCGCAGCTATCATCCCTCAGGACTTTACCCTGAGAACTCGCTCGCCTGGAAAATGACATTTCTGATTTAACATAATAACGCGTCAAGGGTTCAGAGGTGACGCTTAACTTACTTGATGCTCCTTCGTACGTACGTCGACTATTCGTGGCGCGAACTCACGACTCGATATACTTCTAGGCGCCTGCTCCCGTACGCAATGTGGAAAGAAGCGAAAGAAAAAAAAAGTAATAAAATAAACTAGTTTCTCTCTCTCTTTTTTTTTTCTTCATACAGCTTTAATTACCTTCCTTTCAGTTTGAACCAAGTAATCCAAAGTACGAAGCAAAATAGAGAAAGAAAGAAGCGGACGGCAAGTGCACAATATTTAATTTTAAAATGTAGTGCACGTACGTAGGTATGGTAGCCGCGTGATAACTCAACAAGGCAGTATGCAAATTTGATGATGAATATTTTAATTAACGTTGAAACTAATAAGCTTCGGTCTTACGAAGGCGTAGTGGGTATAGTATAAGGTAGGTGGGTATAAGTAGGTACCTCGTACGTTTCTGACTAGCGAGATAATGACTAAAAATAAAAACATTTACCGGAACGTACACGAGTACGTTGTACAATCGCAGTAAGTTATATACGGTATATGATTACTCATTGATAACCAAATGTACGCGACTAATTATGAGTCTTTTATCACAAAGACTATCACGTGAAAATTATACAAGGTGGCGAGTTATCGGGGTCAAAAAGTTTGGATAAAATGGTACGTAACCCAGAGAAGACGAACGTGAGTACCATCAAAACCAAAGGCCAGAAAAATCAAACTTCTTTAGTAGAATTTTTCAACCTCGACTTAGAAACTTGCTTCTTCTTCTTCTTCTTTCTCTACTTTTTCTTCTTCTTGGTTCGAGCCAGAAAACTTTCGTGAAAGATTAATTTATACCTTTCCCTCCATCAAGATTAATAGAAAACGTTGACCTGATTTTCAGTAATCTTATATCCTCCTATTCCTAGTATTCTTATCGTTCTATACAAAGTAAATAAGTCGCGATGTGGATGAATTCGATTAATCATCGCGTGTAGAGCTAAATTCTTTATCTATTTTTCTCCGAAATTTAAGTCTTTTTTTTTTTTCTAAATCTCTACTAGGTACGGTATATTTTCTCTGAAAATAAATACCTACAACTGTATACGTCATATTGCCTAAATCGTTTGTAATCAGACTAAGACATTCAGCAACGTAGTGAGATCCGAGACGATCGAGTACCGCGTTAATTACCCCGCGGAAACAATGCCAGATGCCCAGTATCCTCGACGAACCCGAGGATTAGGTAAATCTATGAAGGATAGTGGATAAAGTCGTTGTGTGCATTCACGTATAAGCCACACATAAAGAGAATCGTATATCTATCGGTTAATCGACAAAAGGGTAATGGCAGAGGAAGCGGCGATTGTGAACGGAAGATTCAAAGCATCTAGAGACTCTACGTGATTCGAATTTGAAAAATTCTAATTACTCCCGTAAACTTCTTTGAATATAAAACTCGCAGACGCTTGATGTTTACCCCGGTATAATAAATAGCCCGGCCGCTAAAAAGGAATGGAGAGCGAGTTATACAATGTGGTTATTTCAGATTTAATCTAAATCGGCTGTGAAATAAACATGGCAGCGAGTTGATAGCGAGTCTTTCTAAACTCGGCTCTTGGCGGGCAGCGCGCCCGGTTTTCTTATCTGCACGTTGTAATGAAACTTGGTGGAAACACCTCTGCACCTCCACTTGACCAGTTGTAAATCAGGTTTTATAATCTCCCGCTGGTTTCACGAGCGCATAATAATAATTGTACCGTGTACCGCATATATAAATCAGTTATCAAGGTCCCTGTCCAAATTCGTCCAATTAATATTAATTAATGTACACAACGTACAAAGCCTAACAGTTTGATGGGTACGTTATTCAAACTGTTCATCTAAATTCATCATATATGCCTTCCTCCTTCATAATACCTAGGCCGCAATTTGCAATTGAAAGATCTATATAAAAAAAAAAAAAAACTAAACAAGAACAAAAAGTTATTCAATAGAACAGCGCACAACAGGTGTTCCAAAAGGCTTTGCAAATTATTATCTTCGAAGTGCACTCGACAAAAGCTTCTATGCAATCGACCTACTGCGGAGGCGGCCCACTTTTGAAAAGGACGCAATAGAAGAGGAGAAGGAGGATGATGCTGCTGCAGCAGGAGCCCTAATTTTTTTTATTCTCTTTCTTTTTTTTTTTATTCCTTCGTTTCCTCTCCATTTTATTTCCTTTCTAATAATCCACTAAAAGTTTCGAGATCGGGCCATATGGCACTTAAAGTAACGTCGGTTACGCCGCCAGCTTAAGCCATAGTTACGACGTTTCGAGAGAGTGTTGTCCAGGAAGCGATGTGGATACACAATGGACGTCAGTTCTAGTTACGGTATCCCCGTCAACCTCGAATAACAGTCCGATGGGTCCAAAAGCGCCTTCATGACGATGATCATGTCGGTACAACCAGGGCCGCGAATTCAAGAGGATGGGCATGGCTCGACGCCATTGTCTACGGTCACGGGTGCGTGGTGATGCGGGGAAACGACGATACGCTGACCACAATGGATACATATACACACTCATATTCCATAGGTATGCGGGGGTGACGATGCAAAAGAACTTTGCCTCCCCCCCCCCCCCCCGGCCCCAAAAAACAAAAAAAAAAAAAAAAAAAACCAAAACGAAAGAGAAAAAATTCTAATGCTCGGTACTGTATTTTCTTTGTCTCTGTTTCCACCTATCAACGTCTGTCTACGTATACATATACGCATGAAGTAACACACGAGCTACAATAAGTCGAATCTCCATACAGAAGGCAGACAGTGTGCTTGTCTAGATTGTAGGTAAAACAAACAGTGGGTGACGATTCGCCTCTGAAATAATAGCGATATTCAGAAATGTTGGAGTAGACGTATACGTAGGTATATTTAGATGAGAGAATTTAACAGACATATATGAGAAAAATTATCCGTATAATTTTTTTTTCTCGCCAGAGAGAAATTGAGTTTTTATAGAAATCCATCTCTGGTCGAACAAGTCCGGTAAATTTCCAGGATCAATTAGTGTTAACCATGCCGGCATTTATGTTATACGTACATACGTACTACCATCCATACGCAAAGCGCAGGGCAACGTTGTAACAAGATTGCGCAAGAGTGTCGCTGAACCTGGTAAACATTGTTCTATTTGTCATCGATAAGGCACACCTTTGTTGATAGTGCATCAGCTTCGATAAGAGCGTAATGGTGCTGGATATTTCACTATAGTATGTAAGTTATACGTATCTGTGAAACCGTCTACGCACATTTAACGTAATTCCTCGAACAAAGTCGACCTTACGCTCAATTACGTTATACCTAGACAAGCTACTCTGCTCTCTCCGCACGGATTTACTTACTTGTTTACTTCGACCAAGAAACCAAGTAAAACAACAAAGTCTTGGTTTCGTTCTAAGAAGAATGAAAGAGGTCAATGAACCCACAGTACTTCGAGCACAATTCGATCAAGACGGCCCTGCATTCTGACTCGATCAAGTTCCATGCATATCTACACGTATATGTAGTATTGTAATAGTACAAAGGTATTCGGCCATGCATGATCTCGGTGTGGATAAAACGGTGAAAAGAAAACCACATCAGGTTTTCAGTTCTACCATTGATAGTAAAAGCGATCGAAGAAATATATGGGTTCATGTAGAACTGATAGACAAAGGAGAACGTTTTGGGGGGAAGAGATATGGATAGTGATGATAAAATGACTCACCCTCTCTAAATTGAATGACATTTTCGTGTCGTTCGTTGATGATCATACAGCGATAACAGTATCTGGAGTCGGTTCTGTAATTAGAAATACGATTTTTTGATTTTCGGAATAGATAATGCCGAAGCCAAGAAAGTGAATGTTCACATGAACTTAATTCGACTATAATTTGATAGTGGGAGGTTTAGTCATTCAGTTAAATCTTACTCACGTTTCACGGACTATATACATGTCATTTCTGTTCTCATGACACGTTCTGTTGTTTAGTAATGATGTGTTGACGAACACCGCGTCCGGTTTACCAGTCTGAAACCATTGGCCACTCCAACTAGCTGGGAACTCGCATAATCCTGTAACAAATGATATATTTTTTATTTTTGCTAGTCCTTTAGTATGTACTATATACCTATATATATATATATATGGAAATAAAAGTGCTCTGTAATGGAACAAACGAGCCCCGAGTACAGGTATAATAAAATAAAACGGGGTTTCGGTATCAGCAAATTGCTGACTCATTCACAAAAGCACAGCAAAAAAGAAAGAAAAAAGAAAAAAGAACGACAGAAAAATTTTACTCCCATTATCGTCTAGATTATACGGAAAAAATCCCTTTGACTGACGAGGACAGTTGTGGAGTTTTTGAGCCAGTATAATTCATATTCATGTATATTTAATATAAAAGTTGGATCGACTCTCGAGCTAAATCCCCGAAAAAGTGATCTTTGTTCTTTAGATGTGGGTACGTATCGTGCAGTTTTTGTTGCCTACGTAAAAAGGACTCTATTCCCGCAATATGGCGTTTTCTCGGGCGAAGACTGAAGAGTCGCTTCTGATCTCGGCCGCCTGGGAAAAACCAGAGTCTTGCGGAGCGGCCATAAGTGCTTAGAATACTAAATATAGTTTATATGACATGGGAATGGTTGCCTTGGATCAACGGTATTGCTTACGAGTCAATTATATTTCGAGCTGGTCGCCCATTGCAGCTTTTTAGTTTCGTCTTGACGACTACCGTTTGGCGCACATAGATCCACGCGTACTTTTGAGTCCATATGACACGACGCCGCGTCTGTCTGATCTCAAAGTTTACCTTATTTTAAAATTATCCCAACAACTGCGGTACGACCCAACGTCGTTGACGTTAACTTCGTCAATTGCACCAACGCGGATGCCGTCACGGCCAATTATTACGCTCAACTTAAATACCCCCCGCCCCCGAAAATAAGAAGAAAAAGAACCAAAGTTATCCACCCTTAAAATTGAACAGTTCGCGTTGTGTACGGGTTAAGTGACAGGCGTCTTCATTAGTCGAACATCTTATACCCGTCAACGGATTGGGACGGTTCACGGTATAGGGAGTTGCGGGTAATGAGAAGTACGGAGATCGCGAGGGACGAAGGGTGTCTGGCGTGTGAAACAAGTTGTGGGCTACACCGCCCGAGGCCTGTGGTCTAGCAAACTGGATTAGGCATTACGCGATTACATAAACGGGTACTCGGATTACGTCCGTGAAGTAGGTAGAATGGGTGGTACTTCCATACCTGTCGTCTATGTTCTAAGTATGTACATACAAGAGAAAAAAAAAAAAGAAATGTGTTTCCATTTTCTGCTCTTTGATAAATTTTTCAATTTCTAACTAAACCTGACTTCAATTATACTGATATTGACTGTACCATGTCATATACGTATAACATGATAATATATGCATCACCCTATCACATATTTGGTACTTTCAAAGTTAGGATAAGTTATTAATACCGCACGAAAGCTTTAAAACTTGGTGAAAAATTATTATCAAACTTTTGGAACACCTCCTATGCATGATCACCGTATCTAAGTTAATTTTAAACAAAGCTAAAGTCCGAGCACCGTATACTATACCTATGTATAGTATGGAAATATAAATAGAAGACAGCTAGAACACATCCAATATCATTGAACAAACAAACAGCACAGAGTTGACTCAATTTCATACATGTTTTACTCATTCATGATACCAACTAAACTATCTCTAGCTACCCCGAGGCACCAGAAATATTGGTCGCTTGATGGGAAACAATATTTGGCCAGTACTCTGTACGAGGATCCAGTCCAGTCGTGCTCAAAATTCGCTAGTTTTAACAATAAATTTATTACGTTTTATGAAGAAAAAAAAAAAAAGGTTAAATTTGTGTAACGCGAATGTTGTCATAATCTGTGAATATAACAAAAAGACAGTTGGTTTAAGTATAATCGTCGTGAGTTGCCGTGTAACGTGATATGGTGCACCATAAACGCGGTTCAATTGTTAGTCGTATATAAAAATTTGCGTTACACGCTACAGACGCAATATCTTGTTTAACAGATTACCTAATTCGTCACGATGTATATTAACGCCCACACATCATTTACAAAGTTATTCGTCATTTTTCTACACTATCAAACCGAATGTCTGGCACCAACAAAATCGTCAACGTCACATCGCTATGTCGTGTGTTACGCCCGACGAACTAAAGTCCGAGAACGGTTGTAAAAATAATTTATTGATCCTCATTTTAATACGAAAAAATTCATCTATCGGCGGTTACTTTTCGTTATTTTCTTCAATTTCATCTGTTACAGATTTTCCCCTTATAATCACCAGCCGAATAATAAAAAAAATATGTGGAAGCCATTGTCGGAGCCAATTAGTGTTTCCTCGTTTTTGACCAACTATGAACACGGGTTCGTGAACCTGGTGCATGTCTGGACTCAACTACGGTTCTTGG